>CM065318.1:18990975-19010551 GCA_033032175.1 Saturnia japonica
AATATACTAAATTATTTTATCTTTTTATAATTGTCAGTAAAATTAGTAAATTGGAAACGTAAATATTTTTATTTTCCAACAGTATTCATCGATGGCACTGTACAGCTTGGTATAAATTATCATGAAAGTGGTTGTAAAATTGTCTCACTTTGGGAAATTGTTTTGGCTGCCTTATGGAAATTTCGTTAATTTAATCTGGAGACCCTACATTGCCGTAAACAGGGCTTTTTAATTATAGGGCAACAATAAGAAATTTTATTATTGTGTTGATCACCATAGACCAATAACCAGAGGTTGATCACCATTCATTCTTATCTGTGACCATAGAGTAAAGTTATACATAGAAAATCTGTGACTTTATAGTTTATCTATATTTGTGTATATAACGTAGTACTTCATGGTAGTACTTATTGGTCTATGGGTTGTACTGGGTAGCATAGACCAATAACCAGAGGACTGGGTAGTACTTTATAATTTGTGGTCTACATCGCAGGCAGGTATGTTGATGTAACTGCGCTATAAAGTGTTTCTGCAAATCTTATTACGTGTTGTGTTTGTAGAGAACAAGTGTTCGCGTACTGAATTATTTTATAGTAGGATAATATTAACATCAGTCGGAAATGCCTGGGACTCTAGTAGATAGACTGCCTTTACCGAATCTTAAAGTTTACACAACGGGAAGTGTTTTGGTGCTTTCGATAGCTGTTTATTATGCACTGAATGTGACGAGTGATCCAAATTGGCGATTAAATTCAACTGTTCAGCAACGGGACGCAATGGCTGGAGTTGAGGACGATGTTAAAACGCTACCTCCTGTGGTAACTTCTCAGATCCTCGAGTCCATCGGGACCAGAAACTTTACCGAACAGTTTGTGGACGTTTTAACCTTCATGATGCAGGAGCCACTGTGTATGTGGGTAAGTTTAAACAAGTAACAAGATGTTGGTATATAGTCTTTACAATTAATAGCTTTTTCAATTTCGATATTTCAATGTAGAGGTGTGTAGCTCGCGAGCGAAAGATTAGATGATATATAATCCCGAAAAAAGAGCGAGTATATCAGTAGCTCACCTGCTTGTAAAGTATATCTTTCTCTCAGTAATAATCTTCACTCGGATATAATCAGAGTGATTCAGATTAGTTGAAGAAAAAAATACACCACATTCTTACTTAAGAAAGAGATACGTAGCTGATTCGATCCAATAAGTCAAGAGCAGAAAGGCAATCGGGTATGAATGGTTATAAGGAAACTTATGTTATGCCTTGATAATGAAACACAATATTGGTTGCGTAATGCGTAATTGCCGTGTCAAGTATTTATGTAGTTTGAAGTGTTTTTATTTTTATGGGTATTTGTTTCAGTATTTTCAAATTTTGAATTAAGTTTAAATGTCATGCGTGATTTGACCCATGCACTTTCGCATTGCTAAAAATAATTATCGTTACCTACATATTTCGGATTGTCTCCAATATTAGGTATAGATTAAAAACTTTCTAAAGTGACTAGCAAATTTGTACAAAAATATTGACTTTTACATGTTTATATTGTAAGGTAGATAGGTAATGAACGTATACATTATTTCAATTCAAATCAATGTAAATGTAGCCACTGATTATAAAATATGCTAACATGATCTTCTTCAGTTCTATTGTTGTTATTACAGGTTTTAAAATAATAATTTGACTATCTCTGTATTACATACTTTTGCATTTCTAGATTGACATACTTTAGCCTGCTAATTGTTAAGATTAAGGGAAATCAAATGTTTGCATAATATTCTTCAAGATATCTCTCTCTATTCTATACAAAATAGATGGCAATAATTTTATACATTTTTTGTAAATGTAAGATTTGTTTTTGTGAGATAATTCTCGCTCTCATCTTTACCAACCTAAAAGTTCTGTAGATTCAGATAGACATTAAGTGAGCCAGATATCTCTTGCTCTGAGCGAGATATAAAAAAGAGATATATATCTATAATTGAAAAGATATTTATCTCTCTTCTTTTCAGTGATATACTTTGCGCAAGACTATTTCAATGTGAGCAATTTTACTATTAAAATAATTAATTGAAAAAAAAAAAATTTTTTTTTAATTACATCATCCTACTAATATAATAAATGTGAAAGTGTGTATGTTTTAATGTTTGTTACTCAATTACACTAAAACGGCAGAACAGATCTCAATTAAATTTGGCACACAGATAGTCTATGACCTGGAATAACACATAGGGTACTTTTTATCCCGGTAAAAGTCATAGTTTAACCAGTGTTATCCTACAAATATAATAAATGGAAAGTTTCTATGTTTGTTACTCAATTACGCAAAAACAGCGATTTTTTTGGTTTGTTGTGTTCTGAGATCAGTCTATGTATATCTGTGAAGTATTCATATATCTTTGATACAAACTCCTTTGGGTTCTTTATAACTATAGTTGTTACTTAGCAACACATAGTTATTAATTATTGATTGAAAGGTTCTAAGATTACAATTTAAATGAAAACCACTAGTATAATATTTTATTTATTTAAACTCTCAATCATATCTCAATTTAACAATATCTTATAATATGCAGGCAAAGTCCTGGGAACCAGCTAGTTGTATAATAATTATCTAACATGCTACATGTTAAAAATTGCAAAAAAGTTCTTGCATTATAAAGTTATTCTAAACATTAATAACTTTTATATATTAAATGTAATAATATGTGTCTCAGTAAACTGAGCCAAATATGGAAAGTTATTTTTTTGCAATTTTTGACATCTCACTTTATACATAGGTATGGTAGATATGTTTTTATTGTTATGAAACATGTAAATGTGAAAAGTCAGAAAATAGATTTAGGGCTGACATTTATGCAAATTGCATAAATTTTAGGAACAAAAGAAAATATTTATCCCTAATTGTTAACACCCCTTATTAATTATTATCTTATTAATCATTTACTGACCTACATCATTATTATAATTTTTTTTTTTAATTATTGATAAGATTAATTCACACAGAATTGATTTTTCAAAATGCACATTGAGTTTTCCTTGTTTGTTAAAAAAAATTAAAAAATTAGTCAACATAAAACGGAAAAGTTTAGACTTCTCAGACTTCTGCATGACAACATGCAATGCTGTTTTGCCATAGATGGTGAACAGACAAACTTCTTCCCCCTTACCTGTGGGGCGAAGCTAGGATTGTCTTAGTGCCTACTCTGTTTGCCTTATTCTTTGCGGTGGTAGTTAGAGAAGTCTTACAAACTATTTCTGAAGGAGTGCGCATCTGCTTCCACACAGACAGTAGCCTTTTCAACTTGACTAGACTTAAGGCACGCTCTAAAGTCGCATACGCACTGATCACTGAGATCATGTATGCTGATGGCCTGTGCTTCCTAGCAGAATCCCTAGACGGCCTGCAACAGCTGATGTCCGTATTCCACCATGCCTGCCGTAAGTTCGGCCTGAAGATCAATGTCAATAAGATGGAGGTGATGTCCCTGGACATACATGCTCACGAGACACTGACCATAAAACTTGGTGTGGATGTGCTGAAGCAGGTGGATAAATTTCGCTATCTGGGGAACACTGTAACATCCAAGTGTGACCTTGACACAGAGATCAATAGTAGGGTGGGTGCCGCAACTGCGGCATACGGTAAGCTATGTTCCAAGGTCTTCTGCTCGCATGACCTGATGTTGGCCACTATGATATCTGTTTATATGGCAATCGTGCTGCCACACCTCCTATACTCCTCTGAGACGTGGTGTGTATACCGCCTCCACACTCGCACTCTAGATCGCTTCCACCTTAAATGCCTCCGTACCATCATGAAGATCAGATGATCAGATACAGTGACACATGAAGAGATGCAACATAGAGCCTTCTCATTGGGAACGTTTGGCAACACAGCGGTCGGAATGGTGCAGGATGGTGAACAGCCATGTGCGCGAGTTCGAGGTTCAGCGTAAGGCTGTCCTTGATACCAAACGAGACCAGGTAACGGCTCGCCCTCCTGCTGACATAACATATCATTATGTGAACGGCGTACTCACGAGCCCTCAGTGCGCACGGAGATTCGCCGCGAAGATAGACTACATAAGCCATCTTCGAGCGCACCAGCGCCATTTCTCAGACTAGGAGTCGAAGTGGTCGCCATGGTCGAAATCGGTCGGAACAATCATCATCATCATCATTTTCTATAATATTAGTGTTTAAATATAGGGTATTGATTAGGATGAGAAAGTAAACACATTTTCTAAGCACATCCTATACTTGCTGGGAATTTTCTACACCACACCACATGTTGCAAGTATTAACTATTTATGATTAATTGAAATTATTTATAAGGAACAGATACTAATAAATATTGAAATGTAAACCTTTATGACCCAATATAGACTTCATTAAAACTGATGTTTCTGATGCTGTGAGAACACTCAAGATTGTATTTTTATTTCTGTAATCTTTCTGACATATTTGATTCCATTGATCGAAACACTTGCTTCTTTTATCTGATACTAGCTGACCCGCGCAACTTTGCCTGTGTCACATAATGGAAGGTATCACAAAAGGTATAAATTTTCCCAAATTTTTATTGTTAAAGAATTTAACATTTGTTAAAATTCAATTGCTCTTGCATTAAAAATACCTGTCTAATAATAGCACTGCCCTTTCTGACATATTATGATACATATCTCTTTAAGTTTATCACTTATATAATCTGTGGTTATATGGTAGAAATGTATCTTTCAAATTGTATATAAAATATTATGTTAGCATTATTAAACAAAACAATATCTTAAAATTCAGCCTTTAGACACATGACATTTTTAGCTGTACCTTGTTTTATAAAATTATTATAAGTAACTAACCTAAGATTGTATTTGATATACTTATTATAATAATAGGTTCTTACATATGAAATTATATAAAGTCAATTTTTTTTTTTGGAAAATATATTTGATTAATCAAAGTATGCACCATTGTTATCTATGCACTTTTGCCATCTCATAGGTAGTTCATTGATCCCATTACTAAAAAAACCATGGGGGCGAGAATCAATAAACTCTTTGAAGGCGGTTTGGACTGCTGCATCAGAGTTGAATTTTTTCCCTTGTAAGAAGTTGTCCAAATACCGGAAAAAATGGTAATCTGTTGGAGCAAGGTCCTGGAAGTACGGTGGATGTCGCAGACATTCCAATTGTAGCTCATCTAACTTAGTGGTTGTTTGCTGTGCAGTGTGTAGTCTTGCGTTGTGGTGAAACAGCAGTGGCCTAGAGCGATTGGCCAATCTCGGTTGTTTAGCAGTTAGTTCTTCCTTCATAGTTTGCAGTTGCTGACAATAAATATCTGCCGTAATCGTTTGGCCAGATTTTAGAAAGCTGTAGTGAACGACACCGGCGCTAGTTCACCAAACACTCACAAGTATCTTTTTCCGAGTCAATTTTCGTTTAGGACAGGATTTGGCTGGGTCTCCAGGGTTCAGCCATTGGGACGAGCGCTTCCGATTATCGTACAGTATCCACTTTTCATCACAAGTAATGATTCGATTTAAAATCCCTTCATTATTGTGTCGGTTGAGCAAAGTAACACAGCAGTCGACGCGTGTTTGCAAGTTCGCTTCACTCAATTCATGAGGTACCCATCGTTCAAGTTTTTTTACTTTCCTGATTTGCTTCAAGTGGATTAATACAGTTTTATCACTTACCCCGAAGCCTGCAACTATCTCTGAAGTGCTTTGTGATGGATCCGCTTCCACAATAACCTTTAATTCTTCATTTTCCACTTTGGTCTCCGGCCGTCCACGGGGTTGGTTCTGAAGGTCGAAATTTCCAGAACGAAAACGTTGAAACCAAAATCGTACCGTACTTTCTTTTGCGACACCAGCGCCATACACATCATTAATTCTTCGAGCTGTTTCTGCAGCACTGGTGCCACGGTAGAACTCGTACTCGTAAATATACCGATATTTCATGTTTTCTATTGTACGGTAATAAGCGACGGCAAAGACAAAGAGGAATGAGGAAAAAACAAATGAATGACTGTTTTCAAAACTCAAATGTACCAGCTAAATGAATTTATAAATTTGAAGTTGGAATTCTTAACCAAAAAGGAGATATTTCAGATCAAAGTGGTCAGTATGACAAAACGCTAATTTCATATGTAAGGAAGTAATATTTTCACAAATTTGTGTAGAACATTAACAGTCTGTTGAGATTGACAAACTTTTCATAAACAATAACATTTTGCTCTGAATATTTGATCGAGTCACTAATATTACTACAAAACTACGGCATTTTTTATGAGCGTACTTAAGAAAGTGTAAAAAGCCTATTGCTTGCACCTACAGCTGACCCTCAACTAGGTCTGGCTGGCTGGGTGTTTAGAACCTTCAAAACTATCTGGTAAAACTGTTGGTTCGGCTGCTTGGGAACAATCTTATGTAAATAAACATGATATGTTTACATATTATGTAAAATTAAGATTTTATATTGTAATTATTAGAGAAATTACAATTTATTATTTTGAAAGGTGTCTGGAGGGGTGTTTTCTCTATACAAAGTTTCTGGTAATGGATGATGCAATTTTTAATAGTATAATGTAAATAATATCAAAAAAAATATTGGTTTAATATTTAAATGAATAATACTATTTTTATGATAATTTTCTGCCACTTACTCTTGTGCAGGTCAAATAACAGAGTGAAATAAATGAAGTGATATTTTTACAACTAAGATTCATACAACATATTCTTGTTACATGTCATGGAATTGTATATGACTTGTGTCTTTGAAAATATTGTAAAAGTTGTAGAAGAACTATTGCAAAGGGAGGATCCTCCGACCAGACGGGTGTTATGTCTGGCGGTCAGCTGCCCAACGGTTGTAGTCGGGTTCTTGTATATACACTCAACGACTGAGTTAATTTCTATAGCGCAATGTAGGATAGTACGATGCGTCTTAAGTAGCTCGATAGATGTCGCTATGTAGATGTCGCTACAAAGTCATTGTTACTATTACATACTTCTGTTTTCTTGAACCCGAGTTTATAGCAACAACGGCCAAGGTATATACAATACCACAAGATGTAACAAGAATCTGTTAACCTTATTGTGCTGTCATTAATTAAAATGTTTTAGGCTCATATAATTAATCACAGTAGATTCTAAACAATGGATTTTAATATGTAAAAGATAGGCCCGCACGTCTCGCCTCACACGCCATGATTGTGGTGATGTGACTGTGAGTGCTGTCTTAGACAAACTATCGTACGCTTACTGATTGCGTGAATGTTCTAATTGAGGTCCCGTGTTATTTTTTGTTTTTAATAATGACTAATCCGAGTCCATGAAACTTCTGTTACAAAAAACATGTTTTTAAACATCGCCAAGCATGGGTAATTGGCGAAAAATTAATCTCATGATTAAATTTCAAATATTTATTTTTTCACTTCGATTTCTCTGTGTGAAATAATTGATTAAAAAAATTATAAATTATAATTACCTTGTTTTTTAAATGTTAAAATTATAACAACGTTGAAATTTATCGACATCCTCATTATTGACAGAAATAATTCTAATTAAGGTACAACACTATCGAATTCCTTAACTCCGCTTTGAACTCGCGTGTTTATTACAACATGTACAACACAATACACAACATATTTAATGTTCGTACATAGTGGTAAATAGAATTAAATAAATAACGTTATTATATTTTAGTGTCTTTTTCTTTTGAGTAAGTAGAATATTTTGGAGTCGGTTTTGTTTTTGGGGGATTTTTTTTTTCTTCCTGTTTTTAGTGAATCTTGCATTCCGTAGGTGACTGATTAAAAAAAAAATGAATATAGTTAAATGTACTAAACGCGCTGCACATAATGGCAGCAAACCATCAAACCACCGTAATTCCTAAGTTAATAAGCGTGGTGGTGCTTTTCAGTCATTGCTAAAAATTAGCGTAGAATCCCGAGTGATTTTAAGATTTTCGCTACTAAAGGACTATCCAATTGAATCTATGGGCGTAATAAAAAATCATTAAGAAGAGATCAACTGGTGGGTGATTAGCTACCTGAAGGTGTGTACGTAAAATATGATGACGAAACAATTGACGTCAGACTAAAAGATAGAAACTGGTGCAGTAAAGCTTGGAAGGCTTAATGTTGTCAGATTTGGAAGAAAACAAGTTAATAAATGAGCCACACGACGATAGATAGTTAACGGAAATAACGGGACTGTGAAAACACGGCAAGGTTACATTGTTTTATTACGGAGTTCCCGTGCCATTATTATATAACAAAGGTGACAAACAAACATACGGCCGGTCTGCAACGGGCCTGCAACATCAGAAGTATTACAAGCGCGTTGCAGACCCTTTAAAACCTATTTACCCTATTTAAATATAAATTATGAAAAATTTCAACTCTTCTCCATAAATTACCCTTTTTATTCCATTGATAACTATTTTCTTTATAAATTAGCTAAGGTAATTAATATATACGGACAGCCTGTTTTCAAAAATAATTTATTTAATTTGATATAATCATGCAGTTGGTGTTTTGTTTTGGTTCGTGAAAGCGTCAACCGCGCGAAAGTAAAAAATCAAGTTTCGTACCGACCGCGAGCAACATACACACAAAAAAAAGATCAGAAAAATTACGTACCATTTTATAGATTTAACAGCTAGCAATAACGGTTATATTTGCTTTGCTCATTATATCTGACGTGTCTAGGACCGGGCGAACATGCAAAGCTGCCAACTTTATTTCGAGGTAAACAGGGAGATTAAAACTATTTAATATTTTTTATTACCTAAGTATACAGCTTCATAAACTGATGCGTACATACCGACGTTAAAGAAAGGTTAAGCAAAATTAAAGGGATTAAACTATTATGTGTGTTCAAGGTAGTGATGTTCTACGAGCAATTTGAATCACTCACTAGACACTTAACTCTAGCAATTTTTAGGGTTATGACGATATTTTTGTTTTTCAGTGGGTCTTCTCATTTTTGTTCGAACACTCAGTTATTTTTACACTTTGAGGGGACCGAAGAGTTCTCGAGTAGGGACCACGCACCGGAAAACAGCGTGGACAGACCCGCCACTAGGTGGACCGACTTGGTTTCGCGTATCAGCTCGATAAGAGCAGCATAGGTCCCGTCGCTATGGCAATCTTTGAGGGAAGCCTCCGTCCAATATACCAGATGGAGGATGGAAGATAGACGAGACGTAAAACGTTTAAACCTTGAGAGAGGAATCAATACAACTTTTATTCTATTACAAGTTACATTCGTATGTTAAGTGACATTCTATTCTAGATTATAACACGGGGGCTTATAGGGCTAGAACTCGTGTGCAGTTTAGGGAAAATGACGACAGGCGCTTGATAACTCATTTACGTCTTGGTGATAACCAGACTAGTGCTAGAAAATGTCCTTTCAATACGCTATTTGTGCATCATGGTGTTTTCATAATTAGAAGCGTAAACTCACTGTAAGATAGAAGTTAAACAAGTCCATTTTGTGTAAATTAACAGAGTCGCTGTTGTTTCTAGGTTACACTGTTAGAGTGACTCAAGGAAAATATAATCTACAGAAGACATTAAGATAAGAAAGCACTATTAACCTATTTATGGATACTCCTTTCACTTTTTGTATAAACAAGATAAATTAGTTATTGTGACTTACTGACCTTCTTAATGTTTGGTTGATTAGTGCTAAACACGTCATATGACTTTATCTTCACGATTATTGTGTTTATGCTTTTGTATTACATTTTCACCAACGTTTTAGCGTAAATTAGCGGAATCCGGATGGATCACTTCGTACAAGTGGCATAGTGCAAAGCTGTAAACGTGATTGACTTACGCCATTAGCGACAATACGGCTAATTTCTTTATTTAAATACTCTCATCGTCCTGGACCAATGTAGTACAACTTAATGTCAGGTTAATCTATAAATTTGTCTCTATATCAAATAAAAATATACCTATAACTATACGGTTGTATATGATATAGTCTATGATTACTTGTTATGATGTAGGTATTTGTAAATAAATCAGTTGTAACTAAGAGATCACACGGTGTAGTTTCATTTACATTATATAAACAAAATAAAAGTAAACATAATAAAATTAAAGTGTCTGTTTGTAATGTTTACTAAATGCATGTGAAAGTTTATTTGTACGATACCTATAAAAAAGGCCAATTTTTAAAAATATTTGTCTGTCTGTTTGTTCTGGATAATCTCCGAAACGGTTGGATCGATTTTGACGGGACTTTTACTGATAGATAGATGATGATATAGGGAGTAACTTAGGCTACTTTTATTTTAGAAAAAGAATTAGGGTTCCGCACAAATAAAAAAAAACTGGTCACGGTGAATCAATTCGGGCGCTTAAATGGCTTATACTGAGTAAACTATATAATTATAGGCGATAAAAAGACCTACAAAAAAGTCCGGAAGAGTATATATCTATCTACTAAGGAACATCCACAATAAGCATTTTTGTCTTTAAAATAGCCGGAAGCGGGGGAGCTAGATTCGCGCGGGTATTCTGTAGTCAACGTGAGCGAAGCCGCGGGCACATCTAGTTTTATATAAATGTAATTTCTTCAAGAAGGATGGCACAGTTCTTATTAACACGAAATGTACAGAAGCCTCGTTAATATAAGATATAAAAATACATTCTCGGCTCTATTGAGTAGGTATGTTTGTGATCAAACTACGAGAAGGAGGATTGTCTGAAAAGATATCATCGGAGTGGACGGGAGCGGGAGTGGGAGTGATTCGGGAAAAAGAACAATACGTTTGCAGTAGTAACAGAATTACAAAGCATTTAAATTATTAATTTGTACCTATTATAAATATCAAACTACTAACTTTTTGTAATTTTATGAATAACTAACACAACGAATTGATTGAAATATAAAATGTAATAATAATAATAAAAAAGAAGCCTTTAACACACCGGAATAACGTAGCTTTCGGTCAGTGAAAGAATTTTTAGATTTGGATCAATATTTCTACAGATTACAACTTTTTTTATGGTTTTAGATTTATCGTTGTGGTCACAACCTCACCTGATCTTAAGTGACGATGTGGCCCAAAATGGTAGCACGCTCAGCCTAGTGCAGCTACCGGAACACGCCTATTCGTGTTTGGTGACAGATTTTGAACTCGATGCTGGTAGCTAACCACCATGCAACTCTTTAATAGATATCGGTTTGAATGGCATTCACTTCACATTCAAAATTACTAGTTGGTATTTGATTTAATTACCTTGAGCTCACCTTTATAATAAATCAGTCGCACTTGCTAAATTTGTTGCATCTTCTATTTCACACATAAATAAGGTTTAGGTATCTATCTATACATATAATAAAAACGTAACTGATCGATGTCTGTACATAGAAGATATATGAGAAAAACTATTATTGGGGGTCTCTATCAACGCAGGAGAACCCAAAACAATGATTGTTAGAATTTTTGTCTGTTTGCCAACTTTTGTGCGCGCTAATCTCAGAAACGGCATAACCGATTTGGAAACGGTTTTCGCTAATATATTCTGGTAAGGTTCACTTAACATTTAGTGTTTGTTTTACTTCAATAAGTTCATAAATAAAAAAGTTATATCAATTTTAAAAAGCACGTCGAACATTTGATCGATAAAAATGCTATAAAATAGCTCTTCAGTTGTATTGGCTGAAACTTTGAAACTGGTTTGTAAAATGATGATTATTGAAAGTTTACATAAAGTTAAAAATGTACAGTTTAAGAGAATTTGGAACTTTTTAATATGAGTTGACCACACATCTATATAATAAATCATATTAATAAGTGGTCACCCTAGGTTGAATATAATCACGCAAGCAAGTCGAGTGCCGCATCGCTGCTAGGCAATTCATTCCGAAAAAGATCGATTCGAATCTAACTCTAATGTATCGATTCACAATAAATCGAGGTCTAAAAGGCCGATCTCTCCAAAAAATTGACCGTCTTTTATTCACTTTTCAGATTTGTGTTAACAATATAAAAATCCCTATTATAGAAAACAAAAAGGACACCACAACAATCGATCTTTTGCTATTTTTATCATGCTAAAGTATCAGTTAAAGAGAAACAAAAAAAGGTGTAGAGAGAGAGGGAGAATTAATTTCAAAAATTTATTATTATATAAACTGTTGTCGTTATTCTGCTATTGGGTAATTTACTGACACCATAGAGAACGACAGCATAGTGAAATGAATAATCCATACTAATATTATTATAAATGCGAAAGTAACTCTGTCTGTCCTGTCTGTTGCATTTCATGCCCTGAAATAGACGATGAAGGTTTGAACGAAGAACGCATGAAACCAAATTTGATGAATTTTTGATATAGAGATATAATGAACCTTAAAGAAAGACATTGGCTTACCTTATGTCGTGACAATAAAACTTTAAGACGTGAAATAGGGGATGAAAGATTGTATGAAGAACAAACTATTTCTAAATTTAGGGATATGAAAATTCATATTTATGCTTTTAGGAAGAAATAACAGTGTTTCGTGTTTTAAAAAATAAGGGTGATTTACAATATACATAGACTGCAACCGTTGATACTAAGAAAAATGTTCCTGAGACATAAGCTTACATTATACAAGAAATATGTCCGTCCTATCATGACATATAAGCTGCGCTACATTCGCTCATACGTCAAAGATCAACATTAATAAATTCCAAATCCTCTAAACCCGATTCTTACGTAAAATTAACAAAGCCCCTTGGTACGTTGGTCGAATCGTAAATTGAATATCTTACGCGATCGTACTTCGACACTGCTTCGAATCACGTGAATCTGTTGGTGAAAGCTGCCGCGACTTAAACCCGAAAACCGAACATCCCCCGCGAATAACTCCGGCCGCGAATATCTTCACCGATCCCGTTTATAAGATCGAGGAAATAAACAAATACTACTCCACCGTCTCTCCAAACAAAGCGTGCTCGCGCCCACGCCCGCGAAACCACCGTTCCCTCCACAGGGGATGGGCGGCTAATTTCGCTCCCGCAACTCAAGCCTAGGTCCGTTCTCTCGGTGTAGGACCCTTGAGTCATGCAGCCGCTCGCGCGATACTGGTGACACTGCACTTGCAATCACGTAGCTACCCACACACATCATTACACACAATATGTACATACATACGTGCACACCACATAAGTACATAGATCCTGTAAGGGACC
Source organism: Saturnia japonica (assembly GCA_033032175.1). Taxonomy (NCBI): domain Eukaryota; kingdom Metazoa; phylum Arthropoda; class Insecta; order Lepidoptera; family Saturniidae; genus Saturnia; species Saturnia japonica. Next base: position 19,004,184 of record CM065318.1, read on the forward strand.
TTTTTTTCTTATTTTTTTACGATAGTTACTGTCGATCATGTTTCCAGGATACTAAATACATATACACATGTTCATTCCTTTCTCCTAGAGGCAGGAACATGTTATATGTATGTGTTAGTTTAGCTCAAATTTTCTACAGATAGGGAATTAGTCAGTTCGCGACCTTTTCACAATCACGGTAACAGCCCAAGCCGACGTCCGGCCACTTTGGCACTTTGTGCGCATGTTGCTCACGCTTTCGCGGCTGAATGCCTTAAGCGTTCGCCCCCAAGCCTGGTGAAGCTGTCAAAGCCATCAGTGGCTCTATTTCTTTAGGCTAACAGTATAGTCACTGAGAAAGAAAAAAAACAACTATAATTTTCTTTTGGTTTATCGTGTTCAGAGATTAGTCAGTGTATATACAGTAATATAGCGGGGTGGTAGGGATCGCGACCACCATACATATAGTGTTAAACACATGTATGATTTTCTTTTGGTTTGTCGTGTTCCGAGGTCAGTCCGTGTATATCTATACTATTAATAATTTAGTAAAGCGGACGAGTTTTTTTATTTGTTTGTTTAAACATGGTAATCTCTGGACAACTGGTAGCAGTCGGATTCGAAAAATTATTTTTGTATATGATAGCCAGATTCACGAAGAATAGTATAGGCTATCTGGAACTAAGCTAAACCTCTCAGCTAGCCTTAAATATTGATTTTTGTTTAAGTAAGTCGAAGTGAAAGTGTTCCCGAAGTGCTTTATCCGCATTCTCTGGCGTAATGGTTAGTGATACGTAAATATAATATTGTACAAAAATATTGTTCTTTAGTATATCTAACAAAAGTCTCCGGTAACATATGCCTATTTCTTAATAGCATAAGCCACAATAAGGTATTTTGCGTGTTTTTATGTTGAAGATTAAAAATTGATTTTGAGCTTTATTTTTAGGCTTATTATATTAATCCTTACGAACCAAAGTTATTTCATCATAAAGACAATTAAAATTTTCCTTTTTATAGTATGTAATTAGGACACATAGTTTAGGAGAAAATGAAAAATTAAAATACATAATTTGTACTTGCGAGAAGTGATAACAATTATGATTACACGGGTCCGTCGCGTTGGCGGCGCGGTATTTGTTGGATAAAAACTCGGGAGAAACCGATGGGCACAGCTAGTATTAAATAAATGTTTTGCCTTTTCGGCGTACGCACTGACTGCAACGAAAACACGGCATATAATTTTTTTTTTATTTTTGCTTTTTATTTCATTTCCAAATTTGCTTAAACATTAAACAGCCTCTGTTACTCCCGCATCTCGTATGCTACACATTTAGGCTACAGACCTTGCCATACAAATATATATACATACGTACTCTCGAAAAACTTAACTCGCCTTTTTCGCAGTCGGGTAAAAAAGCTCACGAGAAAGCAATTCTTTGGACAATATTTTGAATGGCTCAGTGATAGCATGTTCGGATACTACTTCGATTGACGTAGGTACAAATCCTACGACGAGCCAGTGATTTCTGTGAGCTGTGACAACGTAGAACTTAACAAAAATATTTATGAGCCCTACCTAGAGTGAAGAAATGCAAATACCTAGGATCTGTTATAAAATACATGCTAGTTACACCACTCACCAAACGTAGTTCTGTGCCTAGTTATATCAGCAGGTATGGAAATAGCATCAGTCACAATGCTGACAAGGATGACAAGTTAGCATAGTACGGGCATGTCATGTGGAGGGATGAAAATCATATAATTAAACTGAATGGACAGCTGAGTGGAAAACATGTTATGCCGACCCTATTTATATGGGATAAGGCTAAGAAGGAGAAGCTGAAGCGCTCTCGGACTCCGCGTTGATCGATTTGAGCGCCCGGTGATATATTGTGGATTCGCTAGTGCTCGTGTGGTTAGATTTCACTGTCTAGGTTTAGCGTATTAACATTTCGGAGTAAATATTTTCCCTAGCACGTACAGCACTCATTAACGTCACCAATTATTATAAACTAATGTTTTCGTTTAAATAATGGACGTAATTGATTTAAAACTCCTTTGTACGTATGTGTGCGTAACATTACTAGTATCAGTCGATTTTGCGTCATAAAGAAACTTATCTACCTACTTGTACAGTGTCTGTGATAAGGGCATGAATATTATACAACAATGACACGTCTTCCGTACAAAAGGTTTTTAAATACTATCAAAAAATTACTTCCTAGAATGGAAATCGGCACCTAGTCTGCGTCTTGAGCAGGGATGTTGTGATAACATATTGTAAATATCCCACTGCTGGGCAATGATCATCTCTTGAAGGAAAGCACAGTTATCACCGTACGATCTCACGACGTATTTAAGATCGGATACTGATATATACCTAGAATACTATATTTTCCAACGACAAGTTGTACTTACTGCGTTAAAATTCCTCAATCGTTTAGATCCCCCCGAGATGTTTTTCTTCACCGTTAGTCTACAGTGTTGTGAATTGATAACAAATTAATAAGTGTATGCGAATTTTCAAATATTTTAGTGTACATAGTGAGGCTGAAACCTGTGAATGTCGGACAGATATGGCGTCCGTCTCACCACGAGTTTGCTTTAATATGAGGAATGTAAATTCAATTGGGCATGCATCTATTTATGATTGAAGCCTTATATAGCATCCAATTGGGGCAATAATGACTAGAAAATATCTGGTTAATGGCCTACATGAATTAATATGCAAATCATTTTAGCTTGTAGCAAAAAAGAAAAATCACGAAAAATACGTGCCGGAATTGAAATATCGTTGTGTATAAATGAGAACAAAGTGTTTCTAATTTACCCTGGGCATATAGTAGGCCCTTTACCCTAGGCATATAGTAGGCCTTTACCCTGGGCATATAGTAGGCCCTTTACCTATAAAATTGTCGTTTTATATAAAAGAAGATTCTTTTTTTAAATGAAAGTATATATTTAACAAGACGTAGGGCTAGCTTTTATTGTTCATGCACTTTTGCTATATTAATTAAAGTCCACTGATACCTCTGCTATAAAAATCTCGGGGACGAGAATCGATGAACTCTATAAAGGCGTTTTTAACCGCTTCATCGGATTTGAAATATTTATCCTGTAACAAACAATCCAAATTTGGGAAAAAATTGAATATCAGTTGGAGTAAGAAGAGGTTAGTATGGTGGGTGACAGAGCTTCCAGTCATAACTCCTGTTGTTTTGAGATGGTTCGTTGTACGAGCGTTGTAGTTAAGAACAAGTGGACTAGAAGGATTAACAAGTATTGATTTTTTGATAGCGAGGAGCTTGTCCATCATCAAAACAGACCTACAAAAAATCACCGAGACCATATTGTGGCTACCTTCTAAGGATCACCCACAATAAGTATTTTTTTCTGTTGTCCACGCGAGCGCAGCTGCGGGCACAGCTAGTTCACACAATAAATGAGTACAAGACAATCCTACTTCCTACTAATATAATAAATGTGAAAGTGTGTATGTTTGAATGTTTAGATGTTTGGATGTTTGTTACTCAATCACGCAAAAACGGCTGAACGGATTTGAATGAAATTTGGCAGACAGATAGTCTGGAATAACACATACGGTACTTTAAAAGTTATAGTTTAACCAGTGTTACCCTACAAATATAATAAAGGGAAAGTTTGTACGTTTTATTGGAATTATATTTTATTGGAAAGTTTCATTGGGACGGTTAATGTGTTGGATTCATATTGGCATATAATGACAATACCATGCAAACAGCGATGAACCCATCTATGATTTTTTTTTTTATTTGTCGTGTTGCGAAATCAGCCGGTGCATATACAGTAATATAGCGGGGTGATAGGGATCGCGTCCACCAGACACAGTGACAATCCCATCCATGATTTTCTTCTGGTTGGTTGTGTTCCGGGATCTATCTGTATATGTTCAATAATACGCAGACGAAGTCGCGGGTACCAGCTGGTTAAGTAATAAAAGATATACACCAGGGAACTTCTCAAAATTAATGAAGTTAGTTTTCTTTTTTGTTATAAATTGTCTTGTAGTCATTTAATGTATTGAAAAAATTCCTTTTATCAAGGAATAACGTACTGACGTGAAAGTAAAATGAAGTAGCGAGATTTTAGGATTAGGAGATACGACACTGAGAACTTTCTTTTGAGATTTCTCTCTACTTGTGGCAGTCCGACTGGTGGAATGTATACCTCCACCCTACAGAAGATCGCAGCCAAATAACCTATTGTTGTGTTCCTGCGGTGAGTTGGGTTTCCAGAGGGTTAAGTGGTTCAAGTTCGGCAACACGCTATTAGTAGGTACCTATTGTATTATTTCTTTCAATAATCCTTGAACACATTCAAACAGGTGCCGGTTTCTTTCTCCATGTTCGAAACAAAAAGGCTTTCTTTGCACAACAATGCACAGTTGTTTACGGTTAACAAAAGAAAAACCGGTTTTACGTTGTATTTTCACCGAAATACCGATAGTAGTTTTTTTATCATGCATCATAACATGTTTTGAGAGGCGATAATGTGTTTTATTTTAAGAGCAACGTGCCAGATGTTTATTTATGTAGGAGTGGGGATTGGCAACGCGTCGCGTGATCGGCGCGCGGCGTCGCATCACTCTCGGACGCGTCACGAGATGTTTACGCACGTTTTTCTTAAAACTATAGCAATAATAATAAATTAAAATAACAAAACTGTACATTTCAATGATTTTGTGTTTACTTCCTACTAGGTGACGATTTTCTCTAGTCATTACTCGTTCTGACATAATTTATTAACCTAAAAAGTAAACGAGAATGTGTTAAAGATATCGTGTATTGTTATTTAAGATTGAATATACTTTCTGTTAACAACATTACATGGTTTAAGACCAGTGGAAAATTGATCTGATGTCCCCTTGTTCGTAAATGCGGCATGTCCTTGCGAATTTATACGAACTAATATGTTTAGACGAGTTGTAAGTTGTTGTAACATTACCCGCTGAAGAAGGGACACCTGAGCGCTTTGAAATCGCCAACCACCTCGTGTTGAGCTGACGTGGTAATTAAATCTGTGACCTCCTTCAGAGTGATGAAGCCTTTCCTTAAATGTAGTATGTAGTGGTCAGTATTATTATTTTTCTGCCCTTTCCAATAGTCAATAACTTGATCACAGCGCCACCTATATTGAATACTCTTTGCTATAAACTTTTCAAGAATCATAACGAACAAAACAAAATAAGAAATAGGAACGCATAATATCCATATTTTGAATCGTGATTAAAGATTTTTTTCCGTTTTAATTTCCTTTCAAATACGGCTAGAAGTTTAACAAATAAAGAAACTGTTTTGTTTTTATTATAATATTGATTTGCCAGTTTTCCTTAACATTTTTCATTGATGCTCCGCTCCTATTGATCATAGCGTGATGTTACCTAGCCTATAGCCTTCCTCGATAAATGGGCTATTTTTTAAATGCAATACAGGTATGCTTTTGGCTTCAATCTTACCTGATGGAAAGTAAAGATGAGGCCGACGATGCGTCGCGCTTCCCTATTAAATGCCTATTCACTCTTCGCTTGAAGACTCCCAACTTATAGGTGGATAGGAAAACAGACGACAGGAGTGAATTCCACTCCTTTGCCGTTCGTATAATGAACGACGAAGTATAACGCTTCGTGCGAATCAGGGCTATCCAACACTGAAACATTTTTCCATTCGAACCAGTAGTTCTTGAGATTAGCGAGTTCAACCAAACGAACAAACAAACAAACTCTTCACCTTTATAATATTAGTATAGATATATATTTTTCCTTGTGCATTCAACTCATGTGTCATCGAATGTCACCTTCAGTGCAAACGGGTGAACATGTTTTAAAGCAAATATTCAAATGTTGTTTTGCTAACCTTTGCGGTTTTGTTTAGTGGTAGTTGCAGGTAGTCCCGCTAACTTAGCAAAGAAGTCACAGGTAGAACAGTTTTGCTAGGAACATTACCTCACTGAGCGTATTTTATCATATGCATCATCGAGAGTGTTCTGAAAAGTTAACGGGTCCTTCAGACAACGCGTATAGTATACGCGCATGCCCAGTGCCGGCCCAAGCCCTTTGTAGACAATGCTCTCGCTTTAAAATGTTGTCGTTCTTGATAAATAAAATAACATTGTTTTGATAATCAAACTATCAGTAAATAGAAATTAAAATATATATTTTTGCTTGACATTGTCATTCAAATTTTGGGCGCCCCGTGCTAGAGCAACTACTGTTGGATAAATTGGTTGAACTAGAAACCGTCGCGACTCATCTGAGCGGTTTTCATCATGAGCACAGCGGGGTTCGGGAATTTCTTATCATGTTAATTATAGTTGGACACAAACTGGAAATGCGACTCATCTGAGCTGTT
>CM065318.1:19010651-19369354 GCA_033032175.1 Saturnia japonica
TTAAATGCTTTGTAATTCTGTTACTACTGCAAACGTATTGTTCTTTTTCCCGAATCACTCCCACTCCCGCTCCCGTCCACTCCGATGATATCTTTTCAGACAATCCTCCTTCTCGTAGTTTGATCACAAACATACCTACTCAATAGAGCCGAGAATGTATTTTATATCTTATATTAACGAGGCTTCTGTACATTTCGTGTTAATAAGAACTGTGCCATCCTTCTTGAAGAAATTACATTTATATAAAACTAGATGTGCCCGCGGCTTCGCTCACGTTGACTACAGAATACCCGCGCGAATCTAGCTCCCCCGCTTCCGGCTATTTTAAAGACAAAAATGCTTATTGTGGATGTTCCTTAGTAGATAGATATATACTCTTCCGGACTTTTTTGTAGGTCTTTTTATCGCCTATAATTATATAGTTTACTCAGTATAAGCCATTTAAGCGCCCGAATTGATTCACCGTGACCAGTTTTTTTTTATTTGTGCGGAACCCTAATTCTTTTTCTAAAATAAAAGTAGCCTAAGTTACTCCCTATATCATCATCTATCTATCAGTAAAAGTCCCGTCAAAATCGATCCAACCGTTTCGGAGATTATCCAGAAAAAACAGACAGACAAATATTTTTAAAAATTGGCCTTTTTTATAGGTATCGTACAAATAAACTTTCACATGCATTTAGTAAACATTACAAACAGACACTTTAATTTTATTATGTTTACTTTTATTTTGTTTATATAATGTAAATGAAACTACACCGTGTGATCTCTTAGTTACAACTGATTTATTTACAAATACCTACATCATAACAAGTAATCATAGACTATATCATATACAACCGTATAGTTATAGGTATATTTTTATTTGATATAGAGACAAATTTATAGATTAACCTGACATTAAGTTGTACTACATTGGTCCAGGACGATGAGAGTATTTAAATAAAGAAATTAGCCGTATTGTCGCTAATGGCGTAAGTCAATCACGTTTACAGCTTTGCACTATGCCACTTGTACGAAGTGATCCATCCGGATTCCGCTAATTTACGCTAAAACGTTGGTAAAAATGTAATACAAAACCATAATAAACACAATAATCGTGAAGATAAAGTCATATGACGTGTTTAGCACTAATCAACCAAACATTAAGAAGGTCAGTAAGTCACGAAAACTAATTTATCTTGTTTATACAAAAAGTGAAAGGAGTATCCATAAATAGGTTAATAGTGCTTTCTTATCTTAATGTCTTCTGTAGATTATATTTTCCTTGAGTCACTCTAACAGTGTAACCTAGAAACAACAGCGACTCTGTTAATTTACACAAAATGGACTTGTTTAACTTCTATCTTACAGTGAGTTTACGCTTATAATTATGAAAACACCATGATGCACAAATAGCGTATTGAAAGGACATTTTCTAGCACTAGTCTGGTTATTACCAAGACGTAAATGAGTTATCAAGCGCCTGTCGTCATTTTCCCTAAACTGCACACGAGTTCTAGCCCTATAAGCCCCCGTGTTATAATCTAGAATAGAATGTCACTTAACATACGAATGTAACTTGTAATAGAATAAAAGTTGTATTGATTCATCTCTCAAGGTTTAAACGTTTTACGTCTCGTCTATCTTCCATCCTCCATCTGGTATATTGGACGGAGGCTTCCCTCAAAGATTGCCATAGCGACGGGACCTATGCTGCTCGTATCGAGCTAATACGCGAAACCAAGTCGGTCCACCTAGTGGCGGGTCTGTCCACGCTGTTTTCCGGTGCGTGGTCCCTACTCGAGAACTCTTCGGTCCCCTCAAAGTGTAAAAATAACTGAGTGTTCGAACAAAAATGAGAAGACCCACTGAAAAACAAAAATATCGTCATAGCCCTAAAAATTGCTAGAGTTAAGTGTCTAGTGAGTGATTCAAATTGCTCGTAGAACATCACTACCTTGAACACACATAATAGTTTAATCCCTTTAATTTTGCTTAACCTTTCTTTAACGTCGGTATGTACGCATCAGTTTATGAAGCTGTATACTTAGGTAATAAAAAATATTAAATAGTTTTAATCTCCCTGTTTACCTTCGAAATAAAGTTGGCAGCTTTGCATGTTCGCCCGGTCCTAGACACGTCAGATATAATGAGCAAAGCAAATATAACCGTTATTGCTAGCTGTTAAATCTATAAAATGGTACGTAATTTTTCTGATCTTTTTTTTGTGTGTATGTTGCTCGCGGTCGGTACGAAACTTGATTTTTTACTTTCGCGCGGTTGACGCTTTCACGAACCAAAACAAAACACCAACTGCATGATTATATCAAATTAAATAAATTATTTTTGAAAACAGGCTGTCCGTATATATTAATTACCTTAGCTAATTTATAAAGAAAATAGTTATCAATGGAATAAAAAGGGTAATTTATGGAGAAGAGTTGAAATTTTTCATAATTTATATTTAAATAGGGTAAATAGGTTTTAAAGGGTCTGCAACGCGCTTGTAATACTTCTGGTGTTGCAGGCCCGTTGCAGACCGGCCGTATGTTTGTTTGTCACCTTTGTTATATAAAAATGGCACGGGAACTCCGTAATAAAACAATGTAACCTTGCCGTGTTTTCACAGCCCCGTTATTTCCGTTAACTATCTATCGTCGTGTGGCTCATTTATTAACTTGTTTTCTTCCAAATCTGACAACATTAAGCCTTCCAAGCTTTACTGCACCAGTTTCTATCTTTTAGTCTGACGTCAATTGTTTCGTCATCATATTTTACGTACACACCTTCAGGTAGCTAATCACCGACCAGTTGATCTCTTCTTAATGATTTTTTATTACGCCCATAGATTCAATTGGATAGTCCTTTAGTAGCGAAAATCTTAAAATCACTCGGGATTCTACGCTAATTTTTAGCAATGACTGAAAAGCACCACCACGCTTATTAACTTAGGAATTACGGTGGTTTGATGGTTTGCTGCCATTATGTGCAGCGCGTTTAGTACATTTAACTATATTCATTTTTTTTTTAATCAGTCACCTACGGAATGCAAGATTCACTAAAAACAGGAAGAAAAAAAAAATCCCCCAAAAACAAAACCGACTCCAAAATATTCTACTTACTCAAAAGAAAAAGACACTAAAATATAATAACGTTATTTATTTAATTCTATTTACCACTATGTACGAACATTAAATATGTTGTGTATTGTGTTGTACATGTTGTAATAAACACGCGAGTTCAAAGCGGAGTTAAGGAATTCGATAGTGTTGTACCTTAATTAGAATTATTTCTGTCAATAATGAGGATGTCGATAAATTTCAACGTTGTTATAATTTTAACATTTAAAAAACAAGGTAATTATAATTTATAATTTTTTTAATCAATTATTTCACACAGAGAAATCGAAGTGAAAAAATAAATATTTGAAATTTAATCATGAGATTAATTTTTCGCCAATTACCCATGCTTGGCGATGTTTAAAAACATGTTTTTTGTAACAGAAGTTTCATGGACTCGGATTAGTCATTATTAAAAACAAAAAATAACACGGGACCTCAATTAGAACATTCACGCAATCAGTAAGCGTACGATAGTTTGTCTAAGACAGCACTCACAGTCACATCACCACAATCATGGCGTGTGAGGCGAGACGTGCGGGCCTATCTTTTACATATTAAAATCCATTGTTTAGAATCTACTGTGATTAATTATATGAGCCTAAAACATTTTAATTAATGACAGCACAATAAGGTTAACAGATTCTTGTTACATCTTGTGGTATTGTATATACCTTGGCCGTTGTTGCTATAAACTCGGGTTCAAGAAAACAGAAGTATGTAATAGTAACAATGACTTTGTAGCGACATCTACATAGCGACATCTATCGAGCTACTTAAGACGCATCGTACTATCCTACATTGCGCTATAGAAATTAACTCAGTCGTTGAGTGTATATACAAGAACCCGACTACAACCGTTGGGCAGCTGACCGCCAGACATAACACCCGTCTGGTCGGAGGATCCTCCCTTTGCAATAGTTCTTCTACAACTTTTACAATATTTTCAAAGACACAAGTCATATACAATTCCATGACATGTAACAAGAATATGTTGTATGAATCTTAGTTGTAAAAATATCACTTCATTTATTTCACTCTGTTATTTGACCTGCACAAGAGTAAGTGGCAGAAAATTATCATAAAAATAGTATTATTCATTTAAATATTAAACCAATATTTTTTTTGATATTATTTACATTATACTATTAAAAATTGCATCATCCATTACCAGAAACTTTGTATAGAGAAAACACCCCTCCAGACACCTTTCAAAATAATAAATTGTAATTTCTCTAATAATTACAATATAAAATCTTAATTTTACATAATATGTAAACATATCATGTTTATTTACATAAGATTGTTCCCAAGCAGCCGAACCAACAGTTTTACCAGATAGTTTTGAAGGTTCTAAACACCCAGCCAGCCAGACCTAGTTGAGGGTCAGCTGTAGGTGCAAGCAATAGGCTTTTTACACTTTCTTAAGTACGCTCATAAAAAATGCCGTAGTTTTGTAGTAATATTAGTGACTCGATCAAATATTCAGAGCAAAATGTTATTGTTTATGAAAAGTTTGTCAATCTCAACAGACTGTTAATGTTCTACACAAATTTGTGAAAATATTACTTCCTTACATATGAAATTAGCGTTTTGTCATACTGACCACTTTGATCTGAAATATCTCCTTTTTGGTTAAGAATTCCAACTTCAAATTTATAAATTCATTTAGCTGGTACATTTGAGTTTTGAAAACAGTCATTCATTTGTTTTTTCCTCATTCCTCTTTGTCTTTGCCGTCGCTTATTACCGTACAATAGAAAACATGAAATATCGGTATATTTACGAGTACGAGTTCTACCGTGGCACCAGTGCTGCAGAAACAGCTCGAATAATTAATGATGTGTATGGCGCTGGTGTCGCAAAAGAAAGTACGGTACGATTTTGGTTTCAACGTTTTCGTTCTGAAAATTTCGACCTTCAGTGGAAGGCCAGAGACCAAAGTGGAAAATGAAGAATGAAAGGCTATTGTGCAAGCGGATCCATCACAAAGCACTTCAGAGATAGTTGCGGGCTTCGGGGTAAGTGATAAAACTGAATAAATCCACTTGAAGCAAATCGGGAAAGGAAAAAAACTTGAACGATGGGTACCTCATGAATTGAGTGAATCGAACTTGCAAACACGCGTCGACTGCTGTGTTACTTTGCTCAACCGACACAATAATGAAGGGATTTTAAATCGAATCATTACTTGTGATGAAAAGTGGATACTGTACGATAATCGGAAGCGCTCGTCGCAATGGCTGAACCCTGGAGACCCAGCCAAATCCTGTCCTAAACGAAAATTGACTCGGAAAAAGATACTTGTGAGTGTTTGGTGAACTAGCGCCGGTGTCGTTCACTACAGCTTTCTAAAATCTGGCCAAACGATTACGGCAGATATTTATTGTCAGCAACTGCAAACTATGAAGGAAGAACTAACTGCTAAACAACCGAGATTGGCCAATCGCTCTAGGCCACTGCTGTTTCACCACAACGCAAGACTACACACTGCACAGCAAACAACCACTAAGTTAGATGAGCTACAATTGGAATGTCTGCGACATCCACCGTACTTCCAGGACCTTGCTCCAACAGATTACCATTTTTTCCGGTATTTGGACAACTTCTTACAAGGGAAAAAATTCAACTCTGATGCAGCAGTCCAAACCGCCTTCAAAGAGTTTATTGATTCTCGCCCCCATGGTTTTTTTAGTAATGGGATCAATGAACTACCTATGAGATGGCAAAAGTGCATAGATAACAATGGTGCATACTTTGATTAATCAAATATATTTTCCAAAAAAAAAAATTGACTTTATATAATTTCATATGTAAGAACCTATTAAATACAATCTTAGGTTAGTTACTTATAATAATTTTATAAAACAAGGTACAGCTAAAAATGTCATGTGTCTAAAGGCTGAATTTTAAGATATTGTTTTGTTTAATAATGCTAACATAATATTTTATATACAATTTGAAAGATACATTTCTACCATATAACCACAGATTATATAAGTGATAAACTTAAAGAGATATGTATCATAATATGTCAGAAAGGGCAGTGCTATTATTAGACAGGTATTTTTAATGCAAGAGCAATTGAATTTTAACAAATGTTAAATTCTTTAACAATAAAAATTTGGGAAAATTTATACCTTTTGTGATACCTTCCATTATGTGACACAGGCAAAGTTGCGCGGGTCAGCTAGTATCAGATAAAAGAAGCAAGTGTTTCGATCAATGGAATCAAATATGTCAGAAAGATTACAGAAATAAAAATACAATCTTGAGTGTTCTCACAGCATCAGAAACATCAGTTTTAATGAAGTCTATATTGGGTCATAAAGGTTTACATTTCAATATTTATTAGTATCTGTTCCTTATAAATAATTTCAATTAATCATAAATAGTTAATACTTGCAACATGTGGTGTGGTGTAGAAAATTCCCAGCAAGTATAGGATGTGCTTAGAAAATGTGTTTACTTTCTCATCCTAATCAATACCCTATATTTAAACACTAATATTATAGAAAATGATGATGATGATGATTGTTCCGACCGATTTCGACCATGGCGACCACTTCGACTCCTAGTCTGAGAAATGGCGCTGGTGCGCTCGAAGATGGCTTATGTAGTCTATCTTCGCGGCGAATCTCCGTGCGCACTGAGGGCTCGTGAGTACGCCGTTCACATAATGATATGTTATGTCAGCAGGAGGGCGAGCCGTTTACCTGGTCTCGTTTGGTATCAAGGACAGCCTTACGCTGAACCTCGAACTCGCGCACATGGCTGTTCACCATCCTGCACCATTCCGACCGCTGTGTTGCCAAACGTTCCCAATGAGAAGGCTCTATGTTGCATCTCTTCATGTGTCACTGTATCTGATCATCTGATCTTCATGATGGTACGGAGGCATTTAAGGTGGAAGCGATCTAGAGTGCGAGTGTGGAGGCGGTATACACACCACGTCTCAGAGGAGTATAGGAGGTGTGGCAGCACGATTGCCATATAAACAGATATCATAGTGGCCAACATCAGGTCATGCGAGCAGAAGACCTTGGAACATAGCTTACCGTATGCCGCAGTTGCGGCACCCACCCTACTATTGATCTCTGTGTCAAGGTCACACTTGGATGTTACAGTGTTCCCCAGATAGCGAAATTTATCCACCTGCTTCAGCACATCCACACCAAGTTTTATGGTCAGTGTCTCGTGAGCATGTATGTCCAGGGACATCACCTCCATCTTATTGACATTGATCTTCAGGCCGAACTTACGGCAGGCATGGTGGAATACGGACATCAGCTGTTGCAGGCCGTCTAGGGATTCTGCTAGGAAGCACAGGCCATCAGCATACATGATCTCAGTGATCAGTGCGTATGCGACTTTAGAGCGTGCCTTAAGTCTAGTCAAGTTGAAAAGGCTACTGTCTGTGTGGAAGCAGATGCGCACTCCTTCAGAAATAGTTTGTAAGACTTCTCTAACTACCACCGCAAAGAATAAGGCAAACAGAGTAGGCACTAAGACAATCCTAGCTTCGCCCCACAGGTAAGGGGGAAGAAGTTTGTCTGTTCACCATCTATGGCAAAACAGCATTGCATGTTGTCATGCAGAAGTCTGAGAAGTCTAAACTTTTCCGTTTTATGTTGACTAATTTTTTAATTTTTTTTAACAAACAAGGAAAACTCAATGTGCATTTTGAAAAATCAATTCTGTGTGAATTAATCTTATCAATAATTAAAAAAAAAAATTATAATAATGATGTAGGTCAGTAAATGATTAATAAGATAATAATTAATAAGGGGTGTTAACAATTAGGGATAAATATTTTCTTTTGTTCCTAAAATTTATGCAATTTGCATAAATGTCAGCCCTAAATCTATTTTCTGACTTTTCACATTTACATGTTTCATAACAATAAAAACATATCTACCATACCTATGTATAAAGTGAGATGTCAAAAATTGCAAAAAAATAACTTTCCATATTTGGCTCAGTTTACTGAGACACATATTATTACATTTAATATATAAAAGTTATTAATGTTTAGAATAACTTTATAATGCAAGAACTTTTTTGCAATTTTTAACATGTAGCATGTTAGATAATTATTATACAACTAGCTGGTTCCCAGGACTTTGCCTGCATATTATAAGATATTGTTAAATTGAGATATGATTGAGAGTTTAAATAAATAAAATATTATACTAGTGGTTTTCATTTAAATTGTAATCTTAGAACCTTTCAATCAATAATTAATAACTATGTGTTGCTAAGTAACAACTATAGTTATAAAGAACCCAAAGGAGTTTGTATCAAAGATATATGAATACTTCACAGATATACATAGACTGATCTCAGAACACAACAAACCAAAAAAATCGCTGTTTTTGCGTAATTGAGTAACAAACATAGAAACTTTCCATTTATTATATTTGTAGGATAACACTGGTTAAACTATGACTTTTACCGGGATAAAAAGTACCCTATGTGTTATTCCAGGTCATAGACTATCTGTGTGCCAAATTTAATTGAGATCTGTTCTGCCGTTTTAGTGTAATTGAGTAACAAACATTAAAACATACACACTTTCACATTTATTATATTAGTAGGATGATGTAATTAAAAAAAAATTTTTTTTTTTTCAATTAATTATTTTAATAGTAAAATTGCTCACATTGAAATAGTCTTGCGCAAAGTATATCACTGAAAAGAAGAGAGATAAATATCTTTTCAATTATAGATATATATCTCTTTTTTATATCTCGCTCAGAGCAAGAGATATCTGGCTCACTTAATGTCTATCTGAATCTACAGAACTTTTAGGTTGGTAAAGATGAGAGCGAGAATTATCTCACAAAAACAAATCTTACATTTACAAAAAATGTATAAAATTATTGCCATCTATTTTGTATAGAATAGAGAGAGATATCTTGAAGAATATTATGCAAACATTTGATTTCCCTTAATCTTAACAATTAGCAGGCTAAAGTATGTCAATCTAGAAATGCAAAAGTATGTAATACAGAGATAGTCAAATTATTATTTTAAAACCTGTAATAACAACAATAGAACTGAAGAAGATCATGTTAGCATATTTTATAATCAGTGGCTACATTTACATTGATTTGAATTGAAATAATGTATACGTTCATTACCTATCTACCTTACAATATAAACATGTAAAAGTCAATATTTTTGTACAAATTTGCTAGTCACTTTAGAAAGTTTTTAATCTATACCTAATATTGGAGACAATCCGAAATATGTAGGTAACGATAATTATTTTTAGCAATGCGAAAGTGCATGGGTCAAATCACGCATGACATTTAAACTTAATTCAAAATTTGAAAATACTGAAACAAATACCCATAAAAATAAAAACACTTCAAACTACATAAATACTTGACACGGCAATTACGCATTACGCAACCAATATTGTGTTTCATTATCAAGGCATAACATAAGTTTCCTTATAACCATTCATACCCGATTGCCTTTCTGCTCTTGACTTATTGGATCGAATCAGCTACGTATCTCTTTCTTAAGTAAGAATGTGGTGTATTTTTTTCTTCAACTAATCTGAATCACTCTGATTATATCCGAGTGAAGATTATTACTGAGAGAAAGATATACTTTACAAGCAGGTGAGCTACTGATATACTCGCTCTTTTTTCGGGATTATATATCATCTAATCTTTCGCTCGCGAGCTACACACCTCTACATTGAAATATCGAAATTGAAAAAGCTATTAATTGTAAAGACTATATACCAACATCTTGTTACTTGTTTAAACTTACCCACATACACAGTGGCTCCTGCATCATGAAGGTTAAAACGTCCACAAACTGTTCGGTAAAGTTTCTGGTCCCGATGGACTCGAGGATCTGAGAAGTTACCACAGGAGGTAGCGTTTTAACATCGTCCTCAACTCCAGCCATTGCGTCCCGTTGCTGAACAGTTGAATTTAATCGCCAATTTGGATCACTCGTCACATTCAGTGCATAATAAACAGCTATCGAAAGCACCAAAACACTTCCCGTTGTGTAAACTTTAAGATTCGGTAAAGGCAGTCTATCTACTAGAGTCCCAGGCATTTCCGACTGATGTTAATATTATCCTACTATAAAATAATTCAGTACGCGAACACTTGTTCTCTACAAACACAACACGTAATAAGATTTGCAGAAACACTTTATAGCGCAGTTACATCAACATACCTGCCTGCGATGTAGACCACAAATTATAAAGTACTACCCAGTCCTCTGGTTATTGGTCTATGCTACCCAGTACAACCCATAGACCAATAAGTACTACCATGAAGTACTACGTTATATACACAAATATAGATAAACTATAAAGTCACAGATTTTCTATGTATAACTTTACTCTATGGTCACAGATAAGAATGAATGGTGATCAACCTCTGGTTATTGGTCTATGGTGATCAACACAATAATAAAATTTCTTATTGTTGCCCTATAATTAAAAAGCCCTGTTTACGGCAATGTAGGGTCTCCAGATTAAATTAACGAAATTTCCATAAGGCAGCCAAAACAATTTCCCAAAGTGAGACAATTTTACAACCACTTTCATGATAATTTATACCAAGCTGTACAGTGCCATCGATGAATACTGTTGGAAAATAAAAATATTTACGTTTCCAATTTACTAATTTTACTGACAATTATAAAAAGATAAAATAATTTAGTATATTTTCACGATATTTTAGTAAATATTTTAAATACTTTACAAGTGTCACATACACATTCATTCCTTTGTTTATATTTACCTAACCTAAAGGCAATTTATAGACCATACAAATTTCCATACTTGAAAAATGCATCCTAAGTTTTCCTTCATACTATAAGCTACAATCATACCAAATTTCATTAAATTCGATGTAGTAGTTTTTACGTGATTGGCGTTCAAACACACCGACAGATAATGTGTTTTTAAAACTATCGAATGTGTTCTGTCCATGTTTCTATTCCCCCCATATTATTTTTTCTCAGATATCTTAATGTAAAGATTTGGACTCTTTACTATATTATTTATAATATGCATTAACAATTGTGTAAATAAAATTTGAGTTTTAAAATATATTACTTACATTGAAAGATTTACAAAATTAACAAATACAGAGATGATAAATTTTAAAATTGATGTTTGCGGCTTTTACTATGACTAAAATCTTTAATTAAAGCACAATAATCTAACGAATGAGCTACGTCATTTTCGATTGAAAGAATAGCAAGGGCTGAAAGCCGATCCTGTGACATCTAATTCCTCAAATATGTTTTAATAATTTTAAGCCTCGAAAAACTCCTTTCAGCAGACGCAACCGTAACAGGTGTGGTGGCAATAATTCTTAGAACTATTTCGATAGTGGGGTAAACTTAAGTTAATTTTTTATTTTCCATTATGTATTTCAGCACCGAGATAATTCCGATGCATTACTTTACTCTATGGTTTTGTGGCGCCTCATTCGCCACTATTTTTGTACTGGCTGTTTCTTATTGTTAATATTAAAAATACTTAGGTGATGACATATCAGATAGACATATGAAATTGAGATGGTTGGTTTCACGTCACGTTATGTACTAAAACCTGTATTATTTTATTACAAAGTAAATGTGCTAAAGCCCTACTGACTAGCATTATTATTGAACACGCCAAAGTTTCCTTCATACACACGGATGAACATGTGGCGACTTATCACAATAAATAGTTGTTACTTCAGCCACATTCTATTTTGTTTATGATAGACTGGCTGACAACGCTGAGCTGCATTTTTTATTAATAGGATCCGCCAAACGGTCTTATAAACATATTCAATTCTTCGTACAATTCATGTCCATCAATATCACATGATTCTCCTACTGTCATATATATTTGCAAGTCGCTGCATTGCTTCGAAAATTCACTATCATTAATTTTCTTTAATCTTTTTATATTATACCTACATGACACCAATTATGCTCTCATGTTTAAGTGCCTCAAACCTAGGTTGGCAGCTTGCGCACACATTGTCGACAATAACATAAAAATAGTTTATTTTGAAAATCTCATCCGCATTCAATTCATGAGCTTCATCGTCCCCTTTATAATCAAAATGCCTTTTTTAAGTCGTCTTCTGACTTCTTTAAACTGTCTGTCAATATCATTTTCCTCGGCTATTTCTCTCGCTGTTACAAGGGATGGCTGAAAACCATTTTATGAATAATTATCGAGCCAATTTGAGAATGCATGTAGGTGTGGTATAGCCACATCTAAGTGCATGTTTTCGCTTTACCACATTTTACTAATAACATTTATCTTTGTAAGAATGTCATACCATATGACAAGTAAAACTACAAATTCGTAGGTCCTTTTATATAGAATGGCATTCACTGACCAACTGACAATCTGTTGTATTTTCTGCTAAATCCTTTAAAGCATCACATATATCGCTTAGTTGGTATTTAACGGCCTTCACCGATACTACCCTGCACACCCATCTAGTTTCAGAAAGTGGTTTTAGCGATTAGGATTTTACATGAGCATTTAAAATAGCCTACCTCTGACTTGAGCCAGCAAACAGAGTGTACCACCTTTGTAGAAAACCAAAAATTATTTTGCTTAACACAAGACGATGCTGCATCTCCTAAGATGAGATTCCAGCTATGACTCCCACAAGGTAAAAAATAAGCAAGTGGATTAATTTCAATAATACGTTTTTGGATACCACTTTTTCACCACGCATATTAGCTCCATTATCATACCCTTGGCCTCTGCAGTTTTGCAATGATATACCAAACTGTTCTAATTCTGTGATTATATAATTAGTCAATCTCTCAGCTGTGGATTTTTCGACGGCTATGAAACCAATAAAATGTTCTTCAATTTCAGCTGTTTTTGTATTAAAAAACCTTATAATAATTGATAGATGCTCAACACGAGAAACGTCTCGAGTACAATCAAGAATAATAGAGTAATATTTATTATTAATTATTTTTTCAACAATTTCAGTTTTCACGTGACTTGCCATTAATTGTAGGAGCTTATTTTGAATATTTTTTCCCATATAGTGGTTATTAATCGTTTTATCTTTTACTTGTTGTAAGTGAAGTCTCAGCACGGGATCAAATTGGGCCATTAACTTTACTAAATCTATAAAGTTGCCGCTTGTCTAACTCGAACCTGAGTCAGATGTTAACTTCTGTCTATGACCCCTGAAGGCCAAATTGTGAGAAGCTAAAAAATTTACAATGGCGAGCAATTGTTCTAAAATGTCTTTCCAACGTTGCCTTTCTTGTTCAATTTGTGACTGAGCCAAGGAGTCAATAGTGGAACAGCTTTTTAAACCATTCTCTAAATTAATCCATTTCAGCATACAATCTTTGTGCTGTCGACTATATTCGTGTGACATTAGGTATTCACCCAAGTGTTTCCAATCACACACTCCTTCACTTGATCTAATCTTTGTATTTTCTAGCCCGAATATTCGACACGGAAAGCAGTAAACGGCATCCTTTGTTTGTGAATAAATCATCCAGCGCCTGTCAAGCTTTTCACCGTTAACTAATATCTTATTATAATGATAATCACTGAATCGCCGTCCATTATCATTTACGGGAAATAACTCAACTTTAATCCGGATTAGACCTCTTAATACAATCTCAGTTCGGTCTACATCAGTAATTGTTATGGATCACAAACCGGGGTCATTTTAAAGGATTCAGATTTTCCATTCCAGCCTTCATGCTGAACTCGGGCTCAGATTCGTGTTCTTGACTGGATAACGTTGACGACGGCACCGATGACCTAAGAGACAATGATGTAGTTAAATCATCATCATCCTCGCTGTTTTTACTTGATGACGGCGACGGCACCCATGGTTATGTGGTCCTTCAGCTTTTTGGTTTTTACCGTTCACAATCACCACAATCACGGAATCCCGACCTATGTTGGTACCACGAACGATTTGGTAAGCGAGCACAAAAATGTACACAGCTATGCATGTGGACTAAAAATCATTCGGGAACCGCGACAAGCGATCGGTAGTGGCGAGTACCGATCGCCGGCTCTCAAGTCGTCGCCTGTTTGACTGGACCGGTGTACAAAACAAAGATTTTTGATTGACACTGGCTCTGATATTTTATGTTTTCCCCGACGATTTGCCAGAGGCCTATTATTAGCAGTGGATATGAGTGGAGTGCTGCCAATGGCACTTCAATTAAAACTTTTGGCAGTATTTCTCTGAATTTAAATTTAGGATTACGCCGTGATTTTAGATTGAATTTTATAATAGCTGATGTCAGCACACCTATTATCGGATCAGATTTTTTAAGTTTTTACAGTCTTTTACCGGACTGTAGGCACGAACGGGTAATTGATGGTACGACCAAGCTGTGGATTCCAGCTTTAAGAGCGCACACTTCCCAGGACAGCATTAAAGCCGTCACATGCGGGAACTCGCCTTTCGAGCAGGTGCTCGCTGAGTTTCCGGACATCATGCGTCCTCCGGGAATAGACAGAATAGTCAAACACACTACTGTCCACTACATCAATACCACTGATGGCCCACCAGTCAGCTGCCGTCCCCGCCGCCTAGGCCCAGAAAAATTGCATATAGCACAACAAGAATTTAATGCAATGTTACAATGTGGTACCGCACGACCTTCCAGCAGCTCGTGGTCATCGCCCCTGCACCTCGCTCCTAAGAAGGACGCAACATGGCGACCATGCGGTGACTACAGAGCACTCAATGCCCGCACCATACCGGACACCCCAGTCAGACACATAGGGGATTTTTCACAAAACCTGGTTGGATCCACCATATTTTCCACCATAGATTTAGTAAAAGCAAACAAAAAAAAACCTATTAATAGCTCTGATATTTGCCAAACTGCCATAATAACACCCTTTGGACTATATGAATTTCCTTATAAGACCTTCGGTCTCAGAAATGTTAGTCAGACCTTTCAAAGGCTTATCGATGAAGTGGTGCGTGGACTTGATTTTTGCTTTGCTTGCGTAGATGACATTTTGATCCACTCAATTGACAGTTCCCAGCATATTCAGCACCTAAAAATTATTTTCAAGCGCCTTCAACAGTACGGTGTGGTAATAAATCCAGCAAAATGTGTTTTTGGAGCAGCTGAAGTCTCGTTTTTGGGATACCGTATTCACGCCCAAGGGACTCACCCTCCTGACGACCGCATCCAAGCCCTTCGCGAATATCCTCCACCCAAGACTGTGCAAGGCATGCGTAGGTTCATCGGCATGATAAACTTTTATCGTAGATACCTACCTTATGCGGCAAAGTATCAAGCACCGCTCATCGATGCCGTAGCCGCCACGGGGAGCAAAGGTGCAAAACCTTTCCCCTGGACGCCTGAACTTCAAAAACATTTCGAAGCTTGCAAGGAAAGCTTATCAACAGCGACCATGTTGTACCATCCAAGCCAGTAAGCACAACTCGGTCTGTTCACCGACGCGTCAGGATCACATATTGGCTCCTGTCTCCAGCAACGCAAAAACGAAACTGACAGCTGGCTACCTCTATCTTATTTCAGCAGGAAATTGACTGCAAACCAAGCAGAGTGGCCCACCTACTATAGGGAACTTCTTGCTATTTATGAAAGCATGCAGCACTTTAGACACATTCTGGAGGTCCAACATGTGACTATTTCACAGACCACAAGCCTATCATTTATGCTTTCCAGCAACGGCGAGAAAAACTTTCACCAGCACAACTCAATCAGCTAAGTTTTATAAGTCAGTTTTCAACAGACATAGTTCACATCAAAGGGGAGGACACTGTGGTTGCGGATACTATGTCTCACTTGGAGGCTGTATCTTTAGCAGATGACTTCGCTGCACTCGCGAATGCTCAAGCCGTTGACGAAGAACTCAAAAAGCTTCGTACCGGTTCTTCTCTTAAATTGGAATTGCTTCACATTCCAGGAAAAAACATCCAAGTGACTTGCGATACATCCACGGGCAAGCTTAGACCTTACCTACCCGCATCATTCCGTCGCTCGACGTTTCTGAGACTCCACAACCTCAGTCACCCTAGCGCGCGTGCATGTGCTCGCCTGGTGTCTGACCACTATGTTTGGCCTTCCATGCGCAAAGACTGCATGGCTTGGGCTCGCTGTTGCATTGCATGCCAACGCTGCAAAGTCTCCCGTCACGGAAGGTCGCCGTTAGGAAACTTCCCTGGAAAGTCAGCCCGTTTCCAGCACGTCCACTTGGACATCATAGGCGCACTTCCCCATTCTGGTGGTTATACATACTGTCTGACAGCCGTCGACAGATTTACCAGATGGCCGGAAGTATGGCCAATGTCGGGCATTACCGCAGCAGAGGTAGCCGACACATTCGTTTCCGGATGGATCTCGCGATATGGCGTTTAACTTGTCATCAAAACAAACCAAGGGCGACAATTCGAATCTGCCCTTTTCGCCCATCTAATGAAGATCTGCGCAACAAAACGTATCCGGACGACAAGCTATCACCCGCAAGCAAATGGAATGGTGGAACGCCTTCACAGGCAATTAAAAGCTGCCCTTATGTGCCATGGGAGTACATGGAGCAAGGCTCTACCGCTAGTGTTGCTTGGCATACGCACAGCACTTAAAGAAGACTTACAATGTTCTTCTGCAGAACTTCTGTATGGCGAACCCCTGCGGTTACCAGGAGAGCTCGTCGAACCAGCAACAATCGATCATGATACTCACATCGAGGACTTCGTAGCCAGACTTCGCTCCAAGATGGCTAGCATACGTCCCACCCCAGTATCACGACACGCTCATCCATCATCATTCATCTTCAAAGACCTGCAGACAGCAATCCATGCGTTCCTGAGGGACGACACAGTGAGGCGACCATTACAGCCACCCTACACCGGACCTTACAAAATTTTGGCTCGAAACCCCAAAACTGTAACGCTCGAGGTTGCAGATAAAAAGCACGAAGTCAGCGTCAATCGCGTAAAACCAGCTCACCAGGAAGTCGAACAAGATCAACAAGAGTCGACGACAGCTACTTCTACACCAGCACCTGTCATCGCGCCTCCATCCTCTCCTCTGACTACAAATCGCACACCATCCAACATTCCGTAACATAACACCGCATCCCCTGCTACATATCCTACAGTCATTACACGCACTGGTCGCAGAGTTAGGTTCCGTGACCTTCTAGGTCTATAGATTTCTTCTAAATTGTAATTTTCTTTCTCTCGGCTGTAATTTTCTCCGTAGGGGGGTGATGTGGCGACTTATCACAATAAATAGTTGTTACTTCAGCCACATTCTATTTTGTTTATGATAGACTGGCTGACTTTCAAGTCTTGAAAAAGATAAATAAGACATCTGTCACGGACTGACAAGAAGATATATTATTCTGTAATCGGTTACTAGGACAAAATAAATACAGCAATAATTCGAACGCTGAGCTGCATTTTTTATTAATAGGATCCGCCAAACGGTCCTTTAAACATATTCAATTCTTCGTACAATTCATGTTCATCAATATCACATGATTCTCCTACTGTCATATATATTTGCAAGTCGCTGCATTGCTTCGAAAGTTCACTATCATTAATTTTCTTTAATCTTTTTATATTATACCTACATGAAACCAATTATGCTCTCATGTTTAAGTGCCTCAAACCTAGGTTGGCAGCTTGCGCACACATTGTCGACAATAACATAAAAATAGTTTATTTTGAAAATCTCTTCTACATTCAATTCATGAGCTTCATCGTCCCCTTTATAATCAAAATGCCTTTTTTACGTCGTCTTCTGACTTCTTTAAACTGTCTGTCAATATCATTTTCCTCGGCTATTTCTCTCGCTGTTACAAGGGATGACTGAAAACCATTTTATGAATAATTATCGAGCCAATTTGAGAATGCGTCTAGGTGTTGTATAGCCACATCTAAGTGCATGTTTTCGCTTTGCCACATTTTACTAATAACATTTATCTTTGTAAGAATGTCATACCATATGACAAGTGAAACTACAAATTCGTAGGTCCTTTTCTATAGAATGGCATTCACTGACCAACTGACAATCTGTTGTATTTTCTGCTAAATCCTTTAAAGCATCACATATATCGCTTAGTTGGTATTTAACGGCCTTCACCGATGCTACCCTGCATACCCATCTAGTTCCAGAAAGTGGTTTTAGCGATAAGGATTTTACATGAGCATTTAAAATAGCCTACCTCTGACTTGAGCCAGCAAACAGAGTGTACAACCTTTGTAGAAAACCAAAAATTATTTTGCTTGACCACAAGACGATGCTGCATCTCCTAAGATGAGATTCCAGCTATGACTCCCACAAGATAAAAAATAAGCAAGTGGATTAATTTCAATAATACGTTTTTGGATACCACTTTTTCACCACGCATATTAGCTCCATTATCATACCCGTGGCCTCTGCAGTTTTGCAATGATATACCAAACTGTTCTAATTCTGTGATTATATAATTAGTCAATCTCTCAGCTGTGGTTTTTTCGACGGCTATGAAACCAATAAAATGTTCTTCAATTTCAGCTGTTTTTGTATTAAAAAATCTTATAATAATTGATAGATGCTCAACACGAGAAACGTCTCGAGTACAATCAAGAATAATAGAGTAATATTTATTATTAATTATTTTTTCAACAATTTCAGTTTTCACGTGACTTGCCATTAATTGTAGGAGCTTATTTTGAATATTTTTTCCGATATAGTGGTTATTAATCGTTTTATCTTTTACTTGTTGTAAGTGAAGTCTCAGCACGGGATCAAATTGGGCCATTAACTTTACTAAATCTATAAAGTTGCCGCTTGTCTAACTCGAACCTGAGTCAGATGTTAACTTCTCTCTATGACCCCTGAAGGCCGAATTGTGAGAAGCTAAAAAATTTAAAATGGCGAGCAATCGTTCTAAAATGTCTTTCCAACGTTGCCTTTCTTGTTCAATTTGTGACTGAGCCAAGGAGTCAATAGTGGAACAGCTTTTTAAACCATTCTCTAAATTAATCCATTTCAGCATACAATCTTTGTGCTGTCGACTATATTCGTGTGACATTAGGTATTCACCCAAGTGTTTCCAATCACACACTCCTTCACTTGATTTAATCTTTGTATTTTCTAGCCCGAATATTCGACACGGAAAGCAGTAAACGGCATCCTTTGTTTGTGAATAAATCATCCAGCGCCTGTCAAGCTTTTCACCGTTAACTAATATCTTATTATAATGATATTCACTGAATCGCCGTCCATTATCATTTACGGGAAATAACTCAACTTTAATCCGGATTGGACCTCTTAATACAATCTCAGTTCGGTCTACATCAGTAATTGTTATGGATCACAAACCGGGGTCATTTTAAAGGATTCAGATTTTCCATTCCAGCCATCATGGATGTAGACATAGACTCGGGCTCAGATTCGTGTTCTTGACTGGATAACGTTGACGACGGCACCGGTGACCTAAGAGACAATGATGTAGTTAAATCATCATCATCCTCGCTGTTTTTGCTTGATGACGGCGACAGCACCCATGGTTATGTGGTCCTTCAGCTTTTTGGTTTTTAGCTGAATAAGGATTAAAGTCACTTTCAATCAATAAATGTTTCGTATTGGTTTCTTGATCATCACTTTTATATATTTATATAAAGATCATCCTAGATTTTCTTGTACTTGCTTTCTTTTGATAGCTCGTTTCCTTGACTCCAATTTTCTACCGGTATCACGATCACGCGAACTCATTTCGTAAATCTTGTTTTATTTCACACAAATAGTCAGAAATAATTTTTAAGTAGGTGTTACACAGTTTTTTTACACTTTATCAGCTTACTCAATATCTAAAATACTATAATTTACTTAATACTTGAAAAACTATAAAAGCGTAATATTAAATATAATTGAAAGATATGTACGGTACAGCAACGATTTTGCAAATAAAAAATAAAAGCAAAATAATTTCAAGTACGCTGGGAGCCGTTGGGTGCAGTACGCACAAAATCGGTCTATGTTCTATGAGGGAGGCCTATGTTCAGCAGTAGACGTCCTGCGGCTGAAATGATGATGATGATGAATTTCAAGGTGACAAAAGCTGACGAATGAAATGAAACAAGGGAATTCCTCTAGCGACGGGGATTCCCCGAGCGATAAACGAGTAGAACATTATGTGCCGACTCCCGAGTCACAGACTATATAATACTATACTAGGCCCGAGTGGTATGCGATTAAAAAAACCGATTTTTAAGTATTACGCGGCGCGATATTCTAGTACTACAAAATAAATTTATCAATTATGATTTGAATGAATGAATTAGTTAACTAACTTTATTTTAATTTACCGTTATGTTATAACCTTAATAAATAATTAAGAATCAAAATCAATAGCTTTAAATTAAAAAAAAAATAGATAAAAAAAAAGAATTTTTTGACGCGAGGCCCCTGCAAGAGCGAGTCCCTTAACCTGCTGTTAACCTTAGGGGCCCTGGAGCCTCTGACGGCTTTTACAGCTTCCCTGGACTTGGGGGTGAGTACTTAGTGCAAGTCCTCAATATCGTTATGACGGGTCATGACTATAAATTAGATAATTAATTGTAAATCAATGTTTTACAACACAACTTACACAAATTTAATTGTGTTTCAACTAGAACCTTTTTAATAAATAATAAAATCTTTTCTTCTATTAATAATTATTTTATTAAATTAATAGGATTATACCACAGAGTAATTTTGTATTGGATTATACTTTCAAAAGATATATGCTTCTGGTTATTTGTCTATGGATGCTACAAAACTGTTAAAGCAGAGATGTTAAAGCATAGAGTTTAAAAAATTAAAATGTCAAAAATGTCAAAATATAAAGAGGTTATCTGATGCTCTAGGGTTGAAACGATACTGTCAGTTATAGATACTTTTACTCAATGTGGTAATAATTGATAAGTTTCTGTACTATTGGAACCTTATTACATAAATGCTATAGACATATGTTACTTAAAATTAAGAAGAAAACTATATTATTTTAGAAAAAAATGAATTGTATTAATACGAGTAATATTATAATGTTATGGCTGCAAATAGTAATAAATAAATAAACATATTAACAAAACTATGGAGACTAATTAATAAATAATAAAACATTTTCGTTACCTGCTTGGTATCGATAAAAAAATATCGATACATACTCATATCGTTAGTTAATCATATACTTTATTTCTATGATATAAAGACCAATGTTCGAGAAGGTTCGTGAAATATGTGCTGGGCCCTTAATTCAATCATTTGCGAAACAATCCCTCTCGAAGCTATTGCTGCGATACACAGTAATTATTGTAATAAGAAACAAAAGAGACTTACCTCGTCAGGAGCGAGCAGTGACTTGACCTTGCCCCGTCGACCTGGACTGCAGATTGTGAAGTATTTGTATTTGTGGAGTGAACTGTATGTATGTGTGTGTGTGGCAGCCGCAAATCCCAGGACACTATCACTCAAGCAATCAGTTCATCGAAACTTCCTGGTACACCAATTCAAATTTATACAATGCAGAAACTTCAACTACCGGACATTACATATATCTCAGTGCTAACCAAACGTCCGAAATGACGTAGCGCGTACAAAACTAACAAACGCGAGTTCACGGCCAAAGCACGAAGTAGTCTGGCTTACGTGCGAGTACGAGCCGTGGGCCAATGCAGACGGTGGGCCGGGCCGAACGATGCACCTGCCGTGCAATTCGCCAATCACAGTGATCGTGGCATTCGTACGATGTGCTATTTAATTTGTATTCCGAACAACCAGTATAACCAACAATACTTTCATTAGTTTTATCTTTAAGGAATTAAATATTGTTACAATTACAATTTAAGGAAAGAAGTCTGATTTATTCGAGAAAAGTCTACTTTTCTCAAAAACAATAACTTTAACATTCCTGTTTAACGGTTTCTAGAAGCCGAGATTGTCGAACCTGCTTTTTGGGATCCATTGGTGGTAGAAGTAGAGATATCTTCTTTTACAAGCTTTTTGATTTTTGCTTTTTTTTGTGGATGGGTCCACATACATTTTAAAACGTGGATCTAATAGTTTTCAGAGTTGCATAGTTTTTTTTTTCACTCTGCTTCCAGTGTGGTTAGCTGAAATATAACATATTAAATTGGGAAATATTATTTATGTGATGTGAGTCAATCAAAAGATTCTTTAGTAACAAATTAGAATGTTTTTAAGAAAAAGAAAGTAGTTTTAGAGTGTTATCACGATAACAGACAGACAGGCAGACAAAAAGATGTTGTAATATGTGTTAAAAGGATACCTATATGTTGTAAGTATATATGCAACATCATTTGATTTAGCTAAGGTCACAACAGAACAAAGAGTATCGGGTCACCAGTGTTACCACTATATTACAAATTTGTTTTTAAAACGACTTTAAATAAAGATAATTCTGGAAAATAGACTTTTTTAAATAACTCTAAAAAATTTGAACTATTATACTTTTTGAACAACTATAGATTTCAAAATTTTTGATGGTGCAGTGGTTTTAGATCAGATCACAATTCATTTAGGATTTCTGAGGCATACTATTTTCCTTTTTTAGAAAAAAAAATCAGGCATAATCCTTAATAATTCATATGTATGTGACCAGAAACGTCTATTTAATCAAAAATTGACATAAAAATTGTCAAAATTTAATAAATGGAAAACTATGAAAAACTCCGAAAATATTATAATATGTGGGTAATTCGGATAGCCCTAGGGGTGCTCTACCTCTGTATTTCTGCTTATCACTAATTCTTGGAACATTCTGTATTTTGTATTTATTAATAGGTCGTGGAAAAAGTGTTTTCACATAAAGAAGGTATAAACTTGTTATAAAATTTCTTTGGATGTACTATTTGTATCCGGCTGATTTTGGTAACATAAAAAAAAAAAAAAAAGTTATATCCCGCTATTTTCCATGTTTTTCATTCTGTAAAAATGAGTGAATCTAATGAAGAAATTCGATACTTTTTTAAATATTATTACAAAAAAGACAAAAATGCAACTCAAGCAGTGATAAAATTTTTTGATGTTATTGACCTAATTCAGTGTCAGTAAGAGTAGCACAAAGTTGGTTCAAACGTTTTCAGTCCGGAAATTTTGATGTTAAAAATGCACCTCGCTCTGCGCGCCCTGTTACGAATAAAATTGACGCCATTTTTGAAAAAGTGGAGTAAGATCGGCATATCCGTAGTTACGATGTAGCTGAAGAATTGAAAATGGAAAACAGTTTTAACTCATTTGAAGAAAGCTGGCTATACTAAAAAGCTTGATATTTGCGTGCCACACGAACTCACTGAAATAAACCTAACGAACCGTGCACTCATTTGCGATTCGTTATTGAGACGTAATGAAATCAAGCCGTTTTTGAAGAGATTGATAACTGTCTATGAATTGTCGATCACGTACGACAAGAACATGCGAAAAATATAGTGTTCTAAGTTCGGCCAGGCTTCACAGGCTGTGGCTAAACCTAAGCTAACACGAAATAAGGTAATACTGTGTATGGTGGGACTGGAAGGACATTAATCATTATGAGAATTTATTGCCTGGCAAACCCATACATTCGGAACTCTACTACCAATAACTGATGAGATTAAAGGAAGCAGTTAAGAGAAAGCGGCTGGAATTGGTCACCAGGAAGAGTGTGGGTTTTTATCACGATAACACTAGACCACACACGTTTTTAGCACCTCAACAAATATTAAGAGAGTTTGGCTGGGAGGTGTTAGTGCATCCACCATATAGCCCTAACCATGCACCTTCAGATTTTCACCTGTTTCGGTCTCTTCAGAATTCTTTAGGTTCTGTAAGGTTAACATCAAGAGAGGACTGCCAAAACTATTTGTCACGTTTTATTGATTAGAAATCTTAAAGTTTCTACAGCAACGGGATCATGTCTCTACCTATAAAATGGCAGAAAGCCATCGAACAAAACGGCACATATATACTATAATTAAACTTTGAAAAATATGTCTTTAGCTTTGATACAAAAATGCGAAGAAACTTTTTCCCCGACCTAACATATTATTGTTATTATATTGTCTTAGAAATAGTAAGATCACAATAGCTCAAACCACGCCCACCACGATAACGTCATGGTTTGATATCCCATAGCCTGTTTAAAATATTCTCTGTAACTACATAGTTTATTATATAAAACCCCCTAATTCCCTCTGCTTCTTTTTTGACGCAGTATATTTACTGCGTCCTAAATCTATTGGTCATAACCTGCGCACCTATTGGTGCTCCTATATATTTTTTATTCCTTAATTTTACCTCTGAGATTTCAAAACCAGCCCCCTGCTCTGGTGAGTTTAATCTTAGGGAAGATTCCACTTTTCTGCTCGATGCCACGGCTGTATTGTTACCTTCTCAGAATAAATTAAAAGCACGTGCTTAATTCTTATTATCGTTTTTTTTCTATGAGTTAAAGACAAGCAAAATCAATAGTATTAACGTATTATACCTTAATAGAAAAAATTGATTTAGAAGTGCTCTTCCATAACAATTATTTTCCAATAAATAGTTTCCTGAAGCATCGACCATTGCCCAAGTATTTCAAAACATGCTTTTATAAAGCACCAATGTGCAAACGATAAGTAAAACTTTTACGCCGGTTTCTATACCTATGATATCTTACTATTCTTCCAATAGGTTCAATTATTATAATGTACAAAAGTGACATGCACATGACGTCTGACGTCTTATCCGGTAGTACTACAAAAATTATAGGTAAATTTCTTCCATCAACCGTAGATTGTTCAAATGTTAAATCATGTGTATATATCGCACGCATAATAATTACAAAGGTGTCACTGCATAATAGAAGAAGAATTAAAAAATTCTAAACAAATTTTACGAAATTGTAATGTGGTACGACCGAGTACCGATACGAGTTCTTTTAACTAATACCTACTCGGTACTCGGTTCCGAAGTAACAATGCAAAAGTGCTTGATAACATATAAGAAGTATCGAGTATGTATTCGTACATACTCGTATCGATTCATCCCTATGCTCTGTAAAATCCAAAATATCGAAATATAACTCCCTATTGTTATTTTCATTCTATGTAAAGTTTCTATCGTTTATTTTATAAGATAATAGTGGTCTAAGAATCTTGAAATAATAAATAAGCAATGTCGGAAAAAGACTATGCACCGCTGAGTATAGCCTGCGTTCGTGGGCTATGTGACAAAATATATGAGAAGAGAAAATTCGCTGGAGTCGAGATTGAAAAGTTCGTAAAACTTTCAAATTTCAATTCATCAATTTCTTGTTCTGATTAGCTATTTTTTTAGAATGGTGAAAGACTTCAACGATGCAAAGAACACAAGTCAGATCAAACGTTTAATTAGAGTCCTTGGTCAAGATCTCATGTCGTCCACAAATCCAAACGTTAAGAATGGGGCACTCATGGGACTTTCCTCAGTTGCTGTTGGATTGGGAAAGGTAAAAGCGTAATAGATATTATACCTTATCAACATTATTGTTAAATTATAAAGTCTGTTTATTTTATGAGTTTATAAGAATCAAGTTGATTAGTTTAATTTTGTAGTAATTAATGATGTTGTCCTTTATACTGTTTTGTTTAATGAGTAGTATGAGATATATAATTTATACAAGCACTGCTGCATTCTTTTTGGAAAAGTGTGCATACTGACAATACAATAAGTAGTTTAAACTCGGCTGAACTGATGATTAAAAGACTGATCCCCAGAGGTTGTAAATGATAATTGAATAAAAACTTTAGGTCTGGAGTCCTCTGTTAGGTTTATTATTCATAATTATTAACTATAGATATAGGTAGATACTGGATACTGTATTGACATTCATAAGTGCATTCTTAGGGCCTAAATTAAATAAAAAAATATATTGCTTATAAGTATGGCATTGAACTAAAAATACCTTGGGAAATAATTTATATGGTTGGGTTAATACAGAACTCATAAAATATAAAACAACTTCTGAATTGGTGTATATAGTTTGAATTATATTAAAGCAGTGTTTTTGAATTGTTTTTGGCCACAGGACGAAGAGATTCCCTTATTGTGGCCATTTGTTTTATTGTGATATTGTATAAATGTTTTATCACCCTTCACTTCATTGAGGATGTCAATCTTTAACTACACCTGAATGCTTATCCCTGACTGAGCCTTTGATGGAGGACAGAACAATACCAATATTTTTTTTTATATTTCTTATTTTTTTACAATTTCTAAAAGTATTATTGATAATAATTTTTATAGTCAATCAAGCATGTAATGACTTATACTTTGCATGTACAAAATTTCATAAGAATCAGTCAAGCCATTTTCAATTTAAATCTAGACAAACAAATAGACAGAACAAAATTTCAAGGTAGATTTGCGATACGTGTCCTTTATATATAATGTCTATTGGGAAATTTGAAAAAAATATATACAGACATAATTACTTTATTAATCCGTTAATATTAATATAATATGTAGTTCCATAGTCTGCTTGAGGGAAACAATTAATTTATGCTATCTATACAATTAATAAAATTGAAGGGTCTGATTGTAACAGCTTTTTACTAAATGCATATGAAAGTATAGACAACACCTATAACATAACACCCATTTTTAAATTGTATGTCTGTCTGTCAGTTTTTTCCTAGTAATCTCCGAAACGGTTGGACCGATTTTGACGGGACTTTCACTGGTAGATAGCATAATTTATAGGGAATAACATAAGCTACTTTTATTTTAGAAAAAGAATTAGGGTTCCGCACAAATAAAAAAAACTGGTCATGGTGAATCAAATTGGATGCTTAAATGGCTTACGCTAAGTAAACCATAAGAAATGTAGCAAATTAATGTACTAAACATTTGTAGACATTAAAAAGACCTACAAAAACGTCTGGGAAAGTATACGTCTATCTTCTAAGGAACACCCACAATAAGCATTTTTGTCTTTAAAATAGCCAGGAGCGGGGGAGCAAGATACACCGGGCATAATGTTTTTCACGCGAGCGAAGCCACGGGTACAGCTACTCCTAAATAATTATTAGTATTATGTTTTGTACAGGGCTGTACAGAGTATTTACCTGAGCTCACACATCCAATAGTGGCATGCTTCAGTGAGAGCGAGTCTCGTGTTCGCTACCAAGCTGCTGAGGCGCTGTTCAATGTTCTCAAGATAGCTCGAGGTGCTTCTCTATCGGAGTTCCCAGCTGTATTTGACGCACTTGCGAGACTTGCTGCAGACCCTGAGCCGCAAGTCAAACATGCAGCTGAATTGCTTGATCGCCTCCTGAAGGTCAGTTTTATACCTATTGCGGTAAATATTAGGTCCTTAGATATAAAATTAGTGTTTTATATGGTAAAAGTAAAATGAAAAAATATGAATCGAAGTATGTGTCATTATTTTCTATGCACTTTCGCCATTTTAAAGGTAGTTAATTGATTCCATTGCTAAAAAAATTGTGGGAGCAAGAATTAATAAAATCTTTGAAGGCAGTTTGGACAGCCTCATCTGAATTTAATTTATTTTCCTTGCAAGAAATTGTCCAAATTCCGAAAAAAGTGCTAATCTGTTGGAGCAATGTCAGGGGAATATGGTGGGTTCCAGAGACATTCCAACCGCAGTTCCTCTAATTTAGCGACTGTCGATCGTAAAGTATGGGGCTTAGCTTTGTTCTGAAGCAGCAGTGGGCTTGAGATATTGACCAGTCTCGGTTGTTTAACGGCTAGCTTTTCCATCATGGTTTCCAATTGTTGACAATACAGATCTGCCGTTATTGTCTGGACAGATCTTACGAAGCTGTAGTGTATTACACCAGCACTAGTCCACCAAACACTCACCAGTACTTTTTTCTGAGACGACTTTTGCATGGGACAGGATTTGGCCGGTTCTCCTGGGTTCAACCACTGTGATGAGCGTTTTCGATTGTCGTTAAGGATCCATTTTTTGTTACAAGTAATAATACGATTCAAAATTCCCTCTTATTGTGACGTTGAGTAATGTAATGCAGAATTCAATAGGTGTTTGTTGGTGTGCTTGTCAATTCATGCGGTACCCATTTCTCGAGCTTTTTCACTTTTCCTGTTTGTTTCAAGTGAATTAATTTTTTTTATCACTTACACTGAAGCCTGCTCCTATCTCTGATGTGGTTTGCGAATGATTCGCTTCAACAATCACCTTTGATTCTTCATTTTCAACTAGGGTCTCCGGCCGTCCACGGGGTTTGTTTCGTAGGTCAAAATTTCCAGAACGAAAACTTTGGAACCAAAAACGTACCATGTTTTCTTTTACAGTAGCTTTCCCATACACACCATTAATCCTTCGAGCCGATTCTGCAGCGCTGATGCCACAATGGAACTTATATTCGTGAATAAGGCGATATTTTAAATTCTCTGTTTTGTGAAAAGAATGATGTCAAAGAAAAATAAAATGGCGCGAAAACAAAGGAATCACTAAATTCGAAACACAAAAATACACAAGCACACAATTTGGAATAAATTTGAATTTGGAATTTCTAACCAGACGCCAGATATTTGAGATCAAAATGACCAGTTCAACAAAACGCCCATTTCATATGTAAGGACCCATATGTAATAGTTACATAATGGGTCAGTGGCTTACCACAAAGAATCCGAGCTTTCTAAACGTTATTTTGGTGCTGAAGAGTAATGGTACAAAAAGCATTCTATGATTAACTACAACTCCCAATGAAAATATCTTTGATATCCAGCAACTGCATGCAAAAAGAAACCATCAGAGGCCTAGTTGCGGAAACCAGTCCACTCACCAACCTCAACTATACCCATTTTTATGTGATTAGATACATTTTAAGTGAAATAGTTACATACTCTATGGGCATGGGTTCAATTTCCTTACTTTTAATAACTAATGTACGTTATCATTACAGGAATAATTAGAATCTAATATTTAAATACATTCATCAAAAGGGTTCAGTACATTAGATTTTTTAAAATGATTTTTTACATGATCTGTTTTGAAAAAGATAAACAAATTATATTATTACAGTTACAATTTTGTAAGTTTAGTGTAAACTGAATCCTTATCATAATTTAGTATCATAATTTTGTATATTTGCCCATCCAATTTCTTTTTGTGAATACAATTACAGTAATGAAGTTAATATTAAAATTTATCAACCACATGATAAAAAAATTAAATTTCTTTCTTCGTCTGTTTCAAATATCGTACAGTGGAAATTTGAATATATTTTCTAGGAAAAAAACCTCAGTTGTACAGTAATTGACCTAAAATTTTGTGTAACAAAAGAAAATTTCTTATGCACAAAGTTTAAAAAAATACTCAATTTCTTATTCTATTTATCTTTTATTTCAAACTATATCAAATTACTATAAATTTAATCATAAAAACAATTTATCAATCCTTTAAATTTTAACAAAATTACAATTCCATATTCAATCTTATTGGTCAGCCTGTGAGTGGTTGTGTGTAATAGTATTCTAAGAGCTGCAATAATAATTGAACATCAGGCAGACTATACACTCGTGTGCTACACTTTAAAGAGAAAAAAAATCACAATAATATTTACATTTTCGGAAGTTGATAATGAATTTGAAGGATTCCTAAAAGCATCAGTGTGAACAACAAAAATTAATTCAGCCACTGTTGGTTGATAAGTCTTGCGGGTGTGTGACGCGTCGACTTGACGCGGCGCGGCGCACATTGGACTGAAATCGGAGCCTCCCTTTCATAGGATTTTAGAAAAATTAAATATGATATTTCATAGTTTTATGTATACAGTTTTGTGACAACAGACATATCATTGTATAATTTAGCAATTTTTAGCTATATTTTTAACTTCTACACCATATAATATGGACTTGTAAATTTCAAATGTATGAAAATGGAATTTCTTTTCGTCATAACTTTTTTGTGTTTTGAGTTGTAAAGCTGAAACTTATACATATCGTTACTGGGGTGGTAATGAACCCTTACGACCTTTCACCTTGACTCCGGGCGTCCCCGTTCAACAGATATTTGTTGATGAAAATTTCATACTTTGATGACATTGTATTGAGGTGAAATCATCAATCTGTAGGTTTATTTTCGACCTGAATGCTACAGGTATCGATTAATAAAGTTACCCCTGATTTACCCTACCGATTCGTTTTCAAAAATACGATTCCGAATTCGTTTTAAAATTTTTTAATATACCTATTTTTCTTTATTAAAAGTTGTAAATTACTTATAAATTTGCACTATAAACTTAAATTAACACCAATTATCATTACCTGCTACTATTCTTGATTGTTTTTGTTCCACATTTGTACCAAAATGTCTTGATTTTGCTAATTAGGGTAATTAGTTTATTTGTTTCGTTGATATTGATGTTTGTCATAAAAGATTAAACAGTTATTTCTGGGGCTAGATTAGGATTCTAAATGAAAGCAGTGTAAATAATATGAGATCTTATATTCATTTTAACTTATCGATTTCAACAGTACCTCTAAATAGATGATGTAAATGTAAATTCCAAATATATAAAAATATTTTATAACAAAATTATGATATTATAAATTATGATATACATATAGTTCCGATGATACCTACTTAATTACACTCATACATTACTCAGAGTCACACAAATTTCTTACATCTACAAACTATATTTTCTTTATCTGATGTAGAATTTACCAATAACAATTTAGCTTCATCTGATAGCGGTTTATGGCTAAGTTGACTTATCTTAGGTCTGATGCTGGACAGGTATTGGTCAGAAGTTATTAACAAACTATGGATAATATCATCATTTGTTGCAATTCCACAAATTTTTCTCGAGTGGAATACTCTAAAATTTTTAAAATCTTTATTGCGTGCTTCAGAAGCCTCTTCAGAAAGTTTGCCAATTGGGATATAGTTATTATGCTCAATTATGTCTGCACCATGCATGAGTAATTTATGCACGCTAGAAGGCATATAATACCACTGATATAACTCGACATATTTATGAGCTGTTTTAGAACAATATTGCCGGAACTTTTCCACATCAACAAACTTTCCACATGAGACTACCTGAAGAATCACCGCAAATCTCCTGATGAGCTCTTCATCAACATCAGTGATCTGTGCAGTTACTTGAGGATTTGCAAAAAACCTTCTTGCGGTGTTCCCATCATTGGTCGTTCCCGCACCTTGTTTAACTATATCTACAAACAGTCCCATTTCATCTCGAAACTTTTCTTGAGTAATATTTGTCTTGTTATGTACTAGTTGCTTTAAATCGTCTCCTTTGGCTTGCCATTTTTTGCAATCTAGGCGATACGCAATATGCAATACGCATTCCATGTATTTAATCCAGGTGTGGAGGGAAGATAGGCCATACTTAAAAAAATCCTCAGAATGAGTTCTTCGCGATATCAAGTCGATGGCGTTCATATCTTTCGGCTTCACTTTACAAATATCACATGCTGCTGTTGAGGTATCTGAAAGATATGAAGTTATCTTACCATCTATCATGGTCATATGAAGTCTGTGTTTCACATTTGTATCATTGACAGCAGTTGGCTGCAATGCAGCAATTCCCCTTTCAACAATTAATTCATATCTTTTGAACGGGGACGCCTGGGCTCAATGTCAAAGGGCCTAAGGGTTCGTTACCACCTCGGTAACGTTACGTATAAGTTTCAGCTTTATAATTGAAAACAAAAAAAGTTATGAAGAAAGGCAAGTTCATTTTCATACATATAAAATTTACAAGTCAATATTATTTGGTATATAAGGTAAAAATAAAGTTTGAAATTGCTAAATTGGTAATTTATTAATGATAATTGGTGTTAATTTAAGTGGATAGTCCAAATTTATACGTAATGTACAACTTTTAATAAAGAAAAATAGGTATATTGAAATTTTAAAATTAATTCTGAATCGTATTTTTGAAAGATAATGAAAACGAAGGGGTAGGGTAAATCACGGGTAACTTTATTAATCGATACCTGTAGCATTCAGGTCGAAAATAAACCTACAAATTGATGATTTCACCTCAATACAATGTCATCAAAGTATGAAATTTTCATCAACAAATATCTGTTGAACGGGGACGCCCTGGGTCAAGATGAAAGGTCCTAAGGGTTCGTTACCACCCCAGTAACGATATGTATAAGTTTCAGCTTTACTACTCCAAACACAAAAAAGTTATGACGAAAAGAAAATCCATTTTCATACATTTGAAATTTACAAGTCCATATTATATGGTGTAGAAAGTAAAAATAAAGCTTGAAATTGCTAAATTATACAATGATATGACTGTTTTGACAAAACTGCATACTTAAAACTATGAAATAACATATTTAATTTTTCTAAAATCCTATGAAAGGGAGGCTCCGATTTCAGTCCAATGTGCGGCGCGGCGTAGACGAACAGACCTATGGTTACCGGGTATAATATATATTAGAATCAAGTAACAAATCAAAATTTTCCAACATTTCTAATTAATATTTACAATTTTAAAAAGTGTTTGGAATTTTAACCGTGTGAACTTGAAACAGGTAAAAATACAAGCATTGATCTTACCCTACAGTAGACATTTATGAAGATAAATTATTTTCAACTAAATTTTTTTTTTGTTTTTCTGTTGGGGAAAACTTATATATAACTGATGTAACTCAAAACTAAATTATTTGATAAGAAAATTGGATTAATAGATTTTTAGCAATTTTTTTTTACCTACCTACCATACTCTGTAATTTTTTAAAGTGTTATTGGCTTGTTATAAGAGACGAAGTGATAACACGATTAAGTCCAGAATCTCGATGGTAGTTACCCAGACATATTCTAGATAATACCAGACCACCACGCCGTGGCCACATTCTGGTGTTTTTATTCAGTAGAATTTCAAAATTTCAGTGATGGCGATTGAAGGATTCCCACAATAAACTTGTTGCTTGTTGTGTTTACATTATAC
This sequence comes from Saturnia japonica, assembly GCA_033032175.1. Classification (NCBI taxonomy): domain Eukaryota; kingdom Metazoa; phylum Arthropoda; class Insecta; order Lepidoptera; family Saturniidae; genus Saturnia; species Saturnia japonica. The sequence goes on from CM065318.1 coordinate 19,043,698, forward strand.
AGGTGATACTGAATTATGTTATGTAAAATATAATTTACTAAGGGCCAATTTTTTAATCACCAAGAGAATAATTGAAATGATGTTTTATATCTGCCATTTATTGCTTTGCTGACTATGGAGTAGAAATTACTTACTGCGTTAGTTATTATTATAATGTAGTTAAAAATAGGGATGTTACAATACCGACACTATATTTCGGCCGATATATCGGTATCGTGGATTATTTATACGATATCTAACAATTTGAAAAGCGTGCGAAGCAACGATATTGCCCTTGCGTTGCAGCCAGCAGGCGAGAGAGCCGCATGTGATGCTAGTGCTGACATCGCCATCTTTACTAAGCCTTGTATTGTTTCGCCCCTATTTAATATTAATTTTGAAATTAAATATCTACTTATCGTTAAAAAAGATTGTCGCCAGTTTTGTGCATAATAAAGATACATACTGTCACCTAAAAACCTTTTCTCTCCGCCAGGAGCATAAAAATGTGTAGGAGCTTACATTATTTATTATTTATTTTATTTATTACTAAACTTACAATATCGCAATTGGTATCGTATTAGCTAAATTAATTACGTATCGCTACATCCCTATTTAAAACTATAAGATATTCTAGAAAGGGGTTTACACAGGTGCAGTTTGTTTAGTTGACAATGCTGAAGCGGGGACATTCTCAGTCTTGTTGTTTTTGTGATGAGAGTGGCTGATGGCTCTTGAGCTGTGACCAGAAACGAGTTACATATTTGCTTAGTATTAATCATTTCAAAATTAAATAGCGAAATTTATGAAATAAAAAGTATCGCTAAACTTCCTTACAAGTTTCAAATGTAAGACAAAACAACTCAGTAGAAATGTCTCTGGAACTCATCAATATGTCAATTTTGTTTTATTTGAACTCTATAACAGGACATAGTGACTGAGAGCTCCGCGTTCGAGGTGTCGTCATTCGTGGGCATGGTGCGCGAGCGCATCTACACGCGGAACGCGTTTGCGCGGCAGCTGGTCGTCTCGTGGGTGTCGGTGCTGGACGCGGTGCCCGATATCGATCTGCTGGCGCACTTGCCGGACCTGCTCGACGGTCTCTTCAAGATGCTGGACGACCCCAACCCCGAGATACGCAGAATGTCAGTACAAAATACATTTTATTATTGGTTGATCTGTACTACTAGTAATTAATAAGTAAGAATAACTGTTACAAATCTAACCAACACTAAATTATTAATAGCCATCATGAGCAAGAGAGAGTGTGTGTGGCAAATCCTTAACATGTTATGATAATATACCGATTTATTCGAGTGTGGCCATGGGCGTTGTTACAGGTGCGATGTTCAGTTGAATGAATTCCTGAGAAGCATCAAAAAGGATCCCTCGAGGGTTGACTTCCAGGCGATGATCAATATACTTATAACGCACGCGCAGTCGCCGGAGGAGCTAGTGCAGGTTTGTTTGACTAGGTATAATGTGACACTTTAATTAACACATCTTCTTCCAAGTTAATCTCAGAACTCGTGATAATTATGTTATAACATATATATTAGTAGCATAGTATATATATAATAAAAATATATATATTATACTTCAGATTGTTAAAGAATATACATTTGAATCCTTAAACCAAACTGGAACTGGCGACAAGCATGTCCTAAGAGCTGCACTCGAAAGGTTAACTGTGTTGCTATCTTCGACCACACTGTAATTTAAGATTTTGATTGATTAAGCCTACCAAACACTGGGTTATAAAATTAAAAGAACGGGATAGTGATAAAATGGTTCTTCAAGCCATGAGTAACTCAATTTATGATGAAATGGTCCTTGGAGTAATTGTTTGAAGGGTTGTTGCAGCTGACTGCGATCACGTGGATCAAGGAATTCGTGGAGCTGGCCGGAGAAAGCATGTTGCCGTACGCGTCGGGGGTGCTGAGCGCGGTGTTGCCCTGTCTCTCATACTCCGACGAGCCCAGAAAGAGTATCCTTTAACAATTACATATTTGAATTACTGGAAAATTGTAGTATACCTAAATTTTATAATTTAACTACCTTTTTTTTCTATATTATTTATCTAATACCTAGCTGTGCCTGCGGCTTCGATCGCCTGGACGACAGAAGAACGCATAGTGCTTATAAAAATCGTAGACCAAGTATCAAAAAATCAAAGTCTATCCCGTCGTTTTTGTGTGTTGCGCGCACAAGGGCCAATTTCAATAATTCTATTTATATACATAAATGAGTATTTCGTCTTATACTTTTTCTTAACTAATCTTATTTTGTTGGCTAAAATATAAATTTAAATAATCAAATAATAGACATAGGATATGTGTGAACAGATAATTGGTAATTTCAAATGATTGTAGGAGTTCGTAAATAGAAAAGTAACAGTAATCCCTTAACCAGATTACTCAGGTATAAGGGAAACGGCAGCGACCGTCAACTTCCAGCTGACGAAGCTCGTGGTATCGGATCCACCCGGCATCGCGCTCGCTGATGTTGTCGAGGACGGTGAAGGCGGGGGGGAGGCGGAGGCGGAGTCGCGGCTGCAGGTGGACGCGGTGGTGGGGGTGCTGACGCAGATGTTGCACCACAGTTCCGTTCATACGAAAGTCGCGACGTTGGATTGGATACTGCATCTTTACAACAAGCTGCCGAAAGAGGTAAAATAAAGTGTCATACAACTATGCACAATGAAACATTGAAATTTTTTCAACTAATTTTCTTGCTATTTGCATTGATTTATTTAAAGTTAGCTTCAAATTGAGGACAAACAAATCAGAGTGACGAAAAGAGTAAACGACGGAATAAAATGTATAAACCTATAGAATATTTTCAGTTTACATTTCAAACTGATGGGGTTAAAGAGTTCTTGAATGGCGGCCATATACTGGAAGACGCAGCGTGTGCAGACCCGCCACAAGGTGAACCGATGACCTGTTGAAGTCCGCTCTTAGACTCTTGTTAGGTCCATTGTGCGTAGGTATTCCGGCCACCTATTCCAGCCAGCCTAACTGCGACCAGAAGCGCAGAACCCTCTTAGGGCTTCTGGAAGCGACCTCCTTTGAGGATTTCTGCTCGTTGGGTTGCAACTCTCACATATGTCAGGATTACGTGGATGGAGGAGGTTTCTTCACCCTCCATGCATGCTCTGCGCATGGCGCTGTCAGTAACACCTAGAATATAAAGGTGTTTGTTAAGTGAACAATGACCCGTTATAGTGCCTACCATAACACGTAGAGTACTTCTGTTAAGACTAAGTAGTCAGGGATGGGCAGTGTCTCCCTCGACTGTTTATAGTCACTGGCCATTGTCCATCCATCTTTATGTAATTCTTTTGTTCTTCGACGCAGCCACGAGCGAATCTGACTGAACGGAAGAGACAGTATTGGTTAAAGAACCAACCTGTAGACTGCTCGAACCTGTCTTTGCCCGTTCATCTGTTGCGTCATTGCCCAGTGATTCGCTATGTCTCCTAATCCACTGTAGGTTTACTTTACTACCAGTTGTAACCCTTTCCAATGCGTCGTGACAATCGTTTATAAGCCCAGAGTCATGGATCTGACTCTCCGGGGTTCATAAAACTGCAGTGATGTCGGAGAGGATTCTTATGTTTTGGTTGTCTATTTTCCTATTTAGCACTGCGTTCGCTGCCTAAAGTAATGGCTACACATTCACATTGGAAGTTGTAACTATGTGTCCTAGGGCTAGTGATATCTTAATCAAAGGAGAATACCCTGGCGCCTGTTCCTATATCAGTTTTTGAACCATCTGTATATATACGAACCTCGTTTATGCCAGATTGGTCCTTTTCTTCTTCGCACAATTTTATTGAGTACTTCCTGTCAAAAATATGTTTCCTTGGGATCCTATCACACTGAGAGCTTTATAAAATTAAAACAGTAAAGTTTTGGTGTGTGTGCCATCAGGATCACCCCACATTCCCAGATTTACCATTCATACTAGTGATACCGCGCCTCCTGTTCGTGTAAGTGGATGTCTAACACGATTTGATACATTATAATGCTGATTTTTCTATATTGCTGTTTCTTATAAAACGTATTGCAGGGTAATAACATCATAGATGATTAGATAGGTTTCACATGTCATTGTGTCTTCGATAAAAAGAAGGTGAAGTGAAGGTGTTATTAAGTATCGAGATTATCTTCTGTTTTTGTTATCTATCTCAGATTATAAGTAAAAAAAATTACCCCTAATAAAATGTTAAAAAAATTAGTTAAATGAGGAAACTTACATGGCAATACAGACGGTGCGACGCAGGGTACCGCCATACGATCAAACGTACCGCTGCGCCGCGCAGGGTCTGGCTACGGTGTTATCGTGTTATAAAAATTTGCTAAATTTTAGGGAAACTAAATATGTTAATTTTAAATCGCAATAAAAAATTTATTTTCATAATAAATGAAATTTTGATATATTTTTGGTAATATCATTGGGGTACCTATACACCCTTTTCGGATTCGACGGGGGTTTTTTATACATATTGTATATGAATTAGCTTCATATAAATGTAAAAAAAAGTGAAGGGCGTGCTCATTTTAAAAACAAGCTTTTTGAACTAGCAATATTTCTTATTTGTTAGTGTAAATCAGAGATCATTAGGTAGCAATAAAAGCAATGTAAAACACTGAGACAAGGTAAGTGAAGCGGTTAGTTTGTGGGCAGGTGTTCTTGGAGACGGAGAAGGTGTTCGTGTCAGTGGTGGGGAGCCTCACGGACGCCTCCGACGACGTGGTGCGACGCTCGCTGGCCGTGCTCGCTGAGATCTGCTCGTGCGCGCCCCATCAGACCCACCACCACGCGCAACGAGATGCACCGCAGCCAGGTTACAAATCATTATTTGTTTTATTGTTTGTAAAACATTGTGGAGACAAGTGAAACTGTCCAGTGATGTTGTAATAATTAATCGTTTATTAATTCGTCCACATTAGAATATATTTACATAAGACATTGCCTACATATAGTCAATTCTACACTACAACATCGACTGTTTGCAAATCCGATATAATATTTTATGAATTTATAAAAAAAACTATCGATTAATCGATAGACCGTCTTTTATTAAAAAAAAAAATATTCGCATAATCTGCAGTTTACGTAGTTTGGTAACGTGACGGGTTGTAAAAACATTCGCGCAAATCTTTGTTGTAATCACAGTATGTAACGGGTAACCCCATATTATTTACTTTGTTTCGGAAATAAACTATCGATAGTTTTTTCATCAACTATCAATTAATTGATATTGTAATTACTAGATTTAATCATAAAAAAATTATATATTATGCTTTCGAAGAATAAGAACGAAGATAGTTTTAAAAAGAAATTTGCTGTAAAAAATACATAGTAAACATTTAAGACAATTTATAGCTAACAATGTAGTACGATGGATCAGCGGGTAGATGGCGCTTAGAACAATTTTGATGGTTTTGCACGCAAAATAGGCGCACATACACGTCGAGTTGCGGAAACTTAGCCTGTGTAAATCTGATGATCACTTGTGAAGGTATTACCTTCCAACTGCGTCATTACACGTTTCACATTAACAAGTAGATAGATATAGTCAGCAGAACATTACATTAAGTGTAGATAAATAAACACTGTAATTGATCTGACATCCTTGTAAATAGAGGCATAAAAATTAAAGTAATACAAAAATAAAATTTAGTAAAAAAAATTACAGGTGATTTAGAATCGAGTCCGTATTATTACAAGTTCTTGCAAGCTCTGCTGCGGCTGCTGGCGGCCGACGACAATCTGCTGGAAGACAGAGGGGCTTTTATCATAAGGTACAACACCAAGTTTTATTTATTACGTGTACATTCATTAGAGACGATAATAAATGTAAACAATACACATTATAGTGCGTAGATTAATAATTCACTGCCTCTGCCTTATTAGCCTAGTGGTCGTAATCGCAACTGCAATGATCGAGGTCCTGGGTTCAATTCCCAGGTCGTGCAAAGCGTTATTGTTGAGTTTTCCTATGAAATTCTCAGTAGCAGCTCGGAGTTTGGCTTTATGCCCGATTAATGGCAATAGGCTCGCCCCCTATTATATGGGAACTAAAAACGTACTCGGCGAACTGTGGGTGTAGATTGGTATACCTCTGCCTAACCCTTCGAGGATAGAGGCGTGATGGTAATTCCCACTACACGGTCACGTCGGAAAGCAAAAAAATACGTATATTACTGTTGCATATTATCTTGATAATATGAAGGTGGTTGCATCCACTCCTATTTAAAGTAATGTCGCTTGTCATATAAACTCAGTGTGGTACTAGCTACGGGCTGTTTCACTCGTCCTTACGTTCGCATACATATCAATTACAATAAACCAAAGACAATGCCAGTATTGTGATAAATACTATAAGCTGTTATGCTGTTTGTTTGTGCGTTGAATAGCATCATATCCTCTTATTGTCAAATTAATACGGTGCAGAACAAACTTATTTGGCTTCTTTCACATGTTGTTTTTTTTTTCTTTTAAAACTTAATAATTCACGCACTTGATACACATAAATAAATCTAATATGTTTGATGTTTTATTAGCAGTAACATCATACTTTAGTTAATAACCCATCTACACACAGTATATTCATACATTTTTCATTCTTATTCATAATGCCTAAAATTATAGGTAATTAACTTTTCAAATTTTGTTGACTTTTGAAGTGATAACTCATGGGAGGGTAAACCGCTTCGTAACGTAACGCGTTACGGCACCACTCTGTTTTCCTTTAATGTACCTACATATTCAAGAATTGTAACTAAGGATAAAAATTGATTTTGTGGTTTTATGAAACCACGGTAAAAGTGAAACTTTTTTTCACATTATAGACATTTAACTAAAAATTCACAAATGAGTAGTAGTAATAGTCAATACACTACACGGTTAGTTGCTGCGAACTATAGGCGCCGCCATCCCTACTCCGCGTCCGACCGTCACGCGACATGCAATACACAGACCAAAAATTTTGAGACGATCTAATAAAAGTTTCACTTTAAAAATATATTTTATAATCAATAAAAGATTTTATTAATAAATAACCTTTCCTCACATTATCATATTAATATACATAAAGTTTAAGTAATAACCTAAGTTTTTTTCGAGTTAAACAATTTCAATATTAAATAGTTTAACTTAGATTAATTTAAGTTATCACTTCTGTCGAGTGCGAGCTTCCCGAGACACACACTTTTTTTTTGTTATAACACAATATTTGTTTGATGTTATCGACAGACAATTGTGCGTTTTATTGAACGCCGAGGACATATACAAAGCTTTATCGAAGATATTGCTGCGAGAAAGAAATCTGCGGTTCGTGTCGACAATGGTGGACGTTCTCAACACTATATTATTGACGTCGGCGGAGCTGTACGACCTCAGGTTGCAATTGCGGAATTTCAATAAACCTGTAAGATTTTTCAGTATATTTTTTCTCTCAGCTAATCACTGTCCAGAACAATAGAAAAAAAGAATCATATCAATAACATATTGAAATATAAATATAATTGACATTGATACCAGTTTTTCATTGATTTGAGTTTATGGATTTAAATTATACTTTTAAATTTAATTAGTGAACGCTAATTGACAATGGATTAATTTAAATTTTGATTAAAGGTTCTTTTTCATGATATACATACATCTTTAGGAGCGTTATGAAAAAAAATTTAAAAATAAATGATTAGAGGGAACTTTTATGATTCGGGCGCACATTGTACCAAAACGTCACTATGAAGTTCCTAAACCTCTTAGTTGATGTTAACAGGCGACCGAGTCGCTGTTCGAAGTGCTGTACTCGTGCTGGTGCCACAGCCCCGTGTCTCTGCTCGCGCTCTGTCTGCTCACACACAACTACACGCACTGCAACACGCTCATATCACTCTTGTATCCTTTTTAATTGACTTCAAGAAAACTTATCTATTCAACTGTATGTTTTTATGGATTTTCAGGCATAACTTTTTTGTTTGTGAACCGATCTTTGTGTACAACAATCGACATTTTTATGAGGAATAAATTCATTTTTCAAGTTATAATATAGCCTATGTTACTCACTGATACTGTAGCTTACATTGGTGAAGAAATTTTTAAAATCGGATCAGTAGTTTTAACTTTATCCATTACAAACAAACAAAGAGTCAAATCTTTCGTCTGTATAATATTGGTACAGATAAACACACGTGAATGTTTTGGCCCCAACGAGTTTGTAACGAACTTTATTAAGAACTTAAGAAAATATTGGTACTTAATTGTTTTCGTGTCGATAAGGTGCAAAGTAAAATGAAGTCGACATCACATTTCATTCAGTAAACTAAGAGCCAAGAGGAAACGTGTTCCGATGTTATTACAATAATATCATATTAACTATATAACAGCGGTGAGTTGGAGATCACTGTGGATTTCCTCACTGAAGTCGATAAGTTGGTGCAACTCATTGAATCTCCCATATTTGCGTGTGAGTATAACCGTTTATTTTTAAATAAAAATAAAATTTCGTGTCGGCGTGGTTACTGCAACTATGTGTGAGATACCTACACGGGATCACTGACCACTCACTCTACTCTACTGGTTTATTCTCGTTATATTTGTATGTATAGTAAGCTGTATTAAACCTATACCGTGATATTCAATACGTAAATTCATAAGTTATAGAAAATTAATGACTGTAGTCTGTCACAAAATGGCGGCCCATAACACAATTTGGAATTGGCATGTTTTACTTTCTCAACATCTCGACTGTACTATTTTTTATGCATATTTTTTTATTAACGAGTTATAATTGACGTTACATTTCAACGTTTTAATTAGATTATGGTTATGTTATGGAGAATTTTGTTGTTGCGACCGTCCGAGGCGAATGATAATATAACCCTTGGATACCGGAGCCTCTTGTTAACACTTAAAATTAATTAACTTAAATTTGATAAACATATGATATTGTTCTGGGTCCAATGCACCTGGTAAAGAGTATTCGTATTAAGGCACCAGTCTATAAGTGTTAATATGCTGTTACTGTGTTGTGCTGTGGTCAGACTTGCGGCTGGAGCTGCTGGGCGGTGCTCAGAGCTGTGCGCTTCGCGGCGCGCTCTACGGGCTGCTGATGCTGTTGCCGCAGAGCGACGCGTTCCGTACGCTGCGCGACCGCCTGCACTGCGCGCCGCAACTACAGTAAGTACAGTGCCCTTGTTTAGTACAATACAAAACTATTATCGTGTGCTAGCATTATGATAAACACCCGTGTCTTCACCTCAAGCAGAGATCTTTTCCCAATAGTCCTACTATTTTACTTTACATAACATACCATCACGCCTGTATACCCGAAGAGTTAGGCAGAGGTGTACTAATATACACCCACAGTTCGCCGAATATATTTTGTGTGCAGAACAAACCAACTACGCACTTTTGAGTGAACGATTTTCGATATTATGACTGACACCACATTCACGAACACACAATAAACAGTATATTGCACGATTTACCGATAATACTGCTGTACTGCTCGCTGCTTGGATAGTTGTCACTTGGCAGAAGAAGGTATAAGATTGAATGTTTATAAAAGAGACAGCCGATGTCCGCATCAATGATAATGATGCCTGATGCAGCAATCACACGGAAGCCGTGCATTGGTCGGTTAAAACACTGACCCTGTGATTGGTGCCGCAAACGGGTGTCAAACGAGCTACGTTATCTTAAAACTCAGAGCTTCTACTGAAAACTACTCTCTCTCTCTCTTTCCAGATGTAGAAGAACTCAGTGTAAACAAGTAACGCACATACTTTTTTAGTCTTTTAAATAAACTTCGATTTTTAAAGCGTAGTATATTGTTCATCGCTTATTTTGTATACAACTATAATTATCCGAGAAAATATGTTTGCAACCCAAGACGAATGCTAAATAAATTCTAATAGTATTTAATGTATATTATGATATTTTAAAATCATACTCAGAAATTATTAACTTTTGTAAGACAATATTTATATATCATACCCGTTCGGTTCTAACCCTGGGCTAAGCCATTCGGCCTCGTGGTCAGCTCTAGAAATCTCCCTGCTCTAATGTGGAGTAAAGAGCCGTGGGAGTGAGGAAGATTGTAGGATTGTGAGGAAGTACCGGTTAAGTTCAGATAATACACCATAAAACATAAACTATATTATTCAACCGGAGGATAGGACGATCTTGAAGAATTCAGGCCAGTCGGTATGGATCTATACAATGTCAGGAATAGTGTATGTGTATGAAAGATGCTGTGTGTGACCTGACCTGGTGTTATAAATGATATTCCTTATTTATTAGTTGTATTCACTTTATTATTATCAGAGACATCGTATTACAGTTACACATCTAACACACGTAACAACCATAGAGAGAAGAGGATGAGTCACCACAAACAATCTAATTGTTACCAGCTCATAGACTTTCATAAACTATATTTTATCATACAGCACCTGGTGCTGGCGATGCTAACATAGAAGAACACCTCAAACATAACCACTCACTACTTCAAAACTTGGTCTCACCACTCGCTAATCGAAACCCGCGTCAAGCGGCGATTTACAATCGGCGAAGCTCTCTTGTGACGATGACGAAACGCGTCTAACCCGGTCTGCATGGTCGGTGATTTTTACATCCTTTCAATATTACATTTTCTGCCCAAATTTTTATACTGACGACTTTGAAACAAAAATAATTTCCGTTGTATTTTAGTTTTAATGAACTTTATTTCATTTTGAACTAATCTAGTAACGAGCAGGGGTCTTCAGAAGGAGCAAAATCAACAATAGACTTCGAGAAACTTCTAGAAGAGTTCAAGCGCGTGCAGGCCGCGCATCGGGACTACAAGATGCTAGACCGGAGTCGAACCAAGCTCTACGATAAGGGGTGCTCATAGCTCCACGGTACCTGCACATTTGTACCTACTTTAACATTATATGAAATTATTATAAATTGTTTAGCTGAATCTTAATTATGATCTCTTAACTGTTCATTTTAATGCGTGCTAGTTAGGAATGCTACATACAAGAAAAAGGCTTTGAAACCCTTAAAATTGCAATTAAGATACGTGAATATAAAAAGATTGTCAAAATCACTAAACGAAAAGTCATTGGAGTTCTGGTCTTTCCGCTTGAACTCATAAGCGTTCAAAGCAAAAGTAGGTTTAAGAAAATGCAAAGAGTTACGATCGTTCTCGAGTCAGTGTTAGTTTTTATTTCACAGTATCTTGCTATCTATGTATAATTATTATACTATTAATATGTATTTCACTGAAAGCTGTATCATTTGTTTAATTCAAAGAATTTATAATTCAACTGACATTTTGATCGTGCTCCTTGTCTCAATTGACACAGACTGTTTTAACAAAATTTAACCAGCTTGTGGAAAACATATTTTCAATTATAATCACTGTATAAGTCGCGTCAGATAGAAAGAACGTTGTAAAGTGGAGGGGGTGTGTTTGCGCATGGGTACACTGGCGCACAGTTGCCTCTGCGGTCCGTTTCATACATTGTTTTAAATTATCATCTGCATTATTATCAGCTTCTCTCTTCATAAAACAATATACTTACATCATAAATAGTTTTTCTCACTTTTCTATGTAAACCCATTTCGTGATTAAAAACTTTTGTGCGCGATGGTATTTTGAGAACGAACGTAACGTGGACACAGCGCGGAAAGCAAAGGTCGACTGACAAACCAATAGCGCTCCGACAAGCAAGCCGGCACCCCATACCGCACGCAGCTTGACCGCCAGCGTTCTTTTTACATGACGCAACCTATATTCGCTGTTTATTTCACTGTATGTTAGTTAATATATCAAATACTTTTCAACTGTGGGAAGTATTTTTGTAAATTTTGTTTTACTCGTTGTATTTCTGTACTGTATGCATATACTGGTAGAAATTCTTTTTTAAAATTAAAACAAAAACCACATAACACGACAAAATCCAGCCAAAAACTCAGAAGATAATTTTGTGAACACTTAGTAGTGTTTTAAGAGGTGTCGAATTGAATCTTTATAACTGACACGCCCAAGCAAACCTCACCTGCACGTGGTGCACTCTGCAACGAGAAAATGGCGATAGCAGGGTGGTAGGGTTGTTTTGCTCGACTGGGTCGCGAGGTTGCGAGGTTCGTCGTCATAGTGACTCGCTTTTACTTGTCACGTTTCGGGAGCAACCTGCGCATATCCAGTTAAATGTATGCAGGTCGGCTAGATTACGATCTTACGTTTGGATTGTACTGTGCTTACTTGCTTACCGTCAGGGACAGGATCATCAATTTGGCCTAAAGAAGTTTTCACCTTAAAAAAACTCAACCGTCATAAGGACAGCAAACAAAAGTGAAAACTCAATTTTGAATTATTAAATTATTGCAGAACATGTCGGTGACGTGAAATCAGTCGAGTATTAGTGTATATATGCATATACATGTACACAGGCCGCTATACTACGCGTCACTAGTCTGATACAAACGCAATACGTCACGAGCATGTCGAGGTCATCGGTGGCGCGTAGGACACGCGAACCCTTAATTATTTTCCCCTAACAAAAGTAGCTCAATTCGGCTAAAGAAGTTTCACTTCAATTATATATACAGATTCTTGACCTAAAAAAACAGGTTCAAATTTAAAATGTGGTGACCATTTTCAAATACTGATAAATTTTACTATACCTGTATTACCAAAGTTGATGTATATTTTGTTAAAGTTAAATATTATGTAGGCAAAATAAGAAATTATATAATTATATCAACCTGCTATCTTTATTTGTATTATATAGTAAGTTATATTGAAGATAATAATTAAAATGTTATGGCCGAATTTATGTTTATTTTTTAATGAATTATTCAGGGCAGCTCGTTTTTATTAAGCTTATTTTCGCACTATTTTCCTAATCTTCAAACATTGCTATAGCAAAGTTAAACATGTTAGAATTTTGTGGCAACTGTAAATACATGTTTCAAGTAATTATTAATTATAATCCATTTCAATTGTACACTATAATCAAAATACCGACAAAGCACCTACAGATCAAGTTCCCGCCAAAAATTTCTGCCAGCTGTCTCTATCATAAAACTTACCTGCTATTTAAGTAAATAAATAAAATGAAAAAAAAAACATATTTTTGATGTATTTTTACGCAAAGTGTCACAATATTACCTTCTACAATACTCAAATGTATATAATAGGTCGGGGAAAAAGTGTTTTCACATAACGTAGGTATAAACTTGTTATAAAATATATTTGGCTGTACTATTTGTATCTGGCTGGTTTTGGTAACATTGAAAAGGTTACATTAAGGAGTTTTTGGCGGGATCTTGAAGTGACATGTTGTGGTTTTTATTTTTAATTCAATAACTTAGTTTTTGATCCTATATTATGTAATATTGGTGGCGTTTTGCGTGATATATTTTGTTTTGGTGAAGTGGATTATAAATATAAGCGGAAAGCATTCATTCTGAGATCCCACAAAATCTTTCTAGCAAGTTCTAACAAGCGATCCACCATCTTGTTGAGATACCGAATCGTCATAACACATGACTATAATTCACTCGATAATGGCAGTAATGGTCTTCATTAAAGAGGACCGGTTGCCAAGTTAAGAAGAAGAAGGTTACATTAAAAATAAAAAAATTGTTTCCCGCTATTTTTCATTTGTTTTTCTTTCTGTATAAATGAGTGAATCTAATGAAGAAATTCGATACATTTTAAAATATTATTACAAAAAAAGCAAAAATGCAACTCAAGGAGCGAAAATTTTTTGTGATGTTTATGGACCTAATTCAGTGTCAGTTAGAGTAGCACAAAGTTGGTTCAGACGTATTCAGTCCGGAAATTTTTATGTTAAAGATGCACCTCGCTCTGGTCGCCCTGTTACTAATAAAATGGACGCCATTTTTGAAAAAGCGGAGCAAGGTCGGCATATCAGTAGTTACAATGTAACTGAAGAACTGGAAATTGACTACAAAACAGTTTAAACCCATTTGAATAATGCTGGCTATACCAAAAAGCTCGATATTTGGGTGCCACATCAGCTCACTGAAAGAAACCTAATGAACCGTGCACTCATTTGAGACGTAATGAAACCGAGCCGTTTTTGAAGAGATTGATAACTGGCGATGAAAACTGGATCACGTACGACAAGAACGTGCGAAAAAGGTCGTGGTCTAAGGTCAGCCAGGCTTCACAGACTGTGGCTAAACCTGGGCTAACTCGAAGCAAGGTGATGCTGTGTGTATGGTGGAACTGGAAGGGCATTGTTCATTATGAGCTTTTACCGCCCGGCAAAACTATCGATTCGATCTCTACTACCAATAACTGATGAGATTAAAGGAAGCAGTTGAGAGAAAGCGGCCGAAATTGATCAACAGAAAGGGTGTGGTCTGTAAGGTTAACATCAAGAGAGGAATGCCAAAACTATTTGTCGCGTTTTTTTAATCAGAAGCCCCAAAGTTTCTACAGCAACGGGATCATGTCTCTACCTACAAAATGGCACATATATACTTACTGTAAATAAATTTTGAAAAAAAGTCTTGAGATTTCATATAAAAATGCAAAGAAACTTTTTCCCCGACCTAATATATAAATTTGAATGAACATTCAAGAGTATTTCCTTATCTACAACTGACATTTAACATGAAAAAAGTTCTGCCCTAGAGTGTGTTCCCGGAACACAATGATGAAGATTTAATAACAGATTTTCAACTCGAGGGTGGCAGAAAGCATAATAAACACCTTGATACCATGCAGCCACAAGTGTAGCATGTTGCTACACAAAAATGCTCCGAATTGTGCTTGCAATATTGTTTTTTGTACGTAAATAATATAAGGTTTAGTTTAATTAAATTCATACATTTAGTATAGTATTGATTGGCAATAGGTTGAAAAAGACGAGACCAAAAATGAAATTCACTAGTGTGCGTATTATTTTGTTAATTTTCTTTGTTATACGAGTTACATTCAGTCACAGTATACGTAAACATAAATACGTCTACTAAACACTTTAAGGAGGATTTCTTTTGATAACAATTTATGTCGATCAATACTGCATATGAAAATGGTCTCATATCTCGTGGCTCGTTCTGACACAAGCGTATAATACTATGCCGATGTGTACATATTAAACCAATTACTAATTCATAATTTAATTGTATATTTATATAATTAAATAATATTGTAAATACATTCCAAGGTGACTTAAATAAATAAACTGGAAAAAATATAAGAATTTATGTATGTAAATAAATTATAAAAACACATTATAATATTACAATAAAATTGTTTCATTTATTACAGAGTACCTCTGAAACCCTTTACTAACATAATATTTACAAGAAATCATAATATTAAAACAAAACAATGTACAAAATTATTTCATTATTTAAAAAATTTATAATAGTTCATTTTTAAAACACAGTCTCGTAAACTACTAGAAACAGCATAAAAACATTTTTGATTTTTGTAATTCTAGTTTATCCTTGTTTTTACTATGGGTGTCAATAATAGATCCATTAACCCCCCCAAAGCTGTGGAAATTCATACAATAACAACTGAAATCACTTATTTCAACAAAACTATTGTAACATAGTTTTTTACAACATGGAAGAAAGTCATTACTCTGATAATACTAAAACTTATTGAAAATTAATTCTTTACTTAATTTACAAGGGGAATGATAAATCACAAGTTCCTATCGTATGCACCAGGGAGAGCTCTGTGGAATCCATTCTATTGGAGGGTAATCACAGATCGGTTGCTGTCCCTGAGGACAGAGTTTAGTGCTTCTGTGCTAGTCTGTTACCAAATTCACTCTTCAGACCAGAATGAACGTGGCTGTGCAGCTTCTACAATGTAACTCTGCACAGATTCCACCACCTTACAGACAATGGTAAACAGATTAATTCAGTTGACTTTATTAGAGATCCTTTGAGTAATTTTGTATTACATATCTAGTAACACTGCTCCCAGATTTGGCAAGAAAGTAGCTAGAAGGTATTATTTACATGATAAATGATCGCCGATCACCAGAGACGCTTGCAGACCCTCATACGAGAGCACAGGAAGTCTTCCTGCTCACTCTTGTGCATTCCTCGTCATCGTCGTCGTTGAAAGAGTAGAGGTCCCGCGAGCTCGTCGACTCGTATATGACGGTCCGCACCGGCGAGCTCGCCGAGCCCGCCGAGTCGCACGACGACTCCGCCGAGACGGACGCCGTGCTCTCACCGGACCCCGACTCTTGCTAAGGCTGAATCTCGGCGGTGAGTTGTTTCAGACGCCCGATGAGTGCGGTGTTGCCCGCCAGAGAGGAGGACAGCTCCTCGTGTGCCGCGAGTAGCGCGCGCACACCCGCACCGCGCGGAGACACGCCTCCCGTCACACTCCCCGTACTACTCCGCCCCACTTCTCCTTTCTCTGTGCCTTTCTGTTGTGACTTTTTCTCTGCCGGTGAGTCAAACTTCGAAGCGTTTTTCTGTAATATAGTATAAATATCAGGCTATATTCAGGGACAATTTTGAAAGAAAATTGGTTAATATGTTCTTACAATAACCTAAGTTATTAAAAGTACACCAGTACTACATATTTACAAATAATCTGTCCAAAGTTAATGAATATGCTTATAACAATACTAGAGAATATGTTAGTACCACGGCTTGTGCGTCGCTGAGCGCATCCCTGATCCTCAGCTCTGCGTCCTGCAGCCGGGCAGCCAGCGTCAGCAGCTTTAGCTCCGTACTCGACACATCCTTGTCCAAGATCTGGGTCTGCAGGTACACTGTCTGAGCCACCTTGTACCTGCATCGTCATTTGTTATCATCAACAGCACACTCACTTGCTACATTTATCTATATCTATATAATTAATAAAATTGAAGTGTCTGTTTATAATGTCAAAATAACAGCCTTTTACTAAAAATGCATATGAAAGCATATTCGATACATACATATAGCAAAAAACCCATTTTTTTTTTGTCTGTCTGTTTGTTCCGGGTATTCTCCGAAACGGTTGGACCGATTTTGACGGGACTTTCACTTGTAGATAGCTGATTTTATAGGGAGTAACTTAGGCTACTTTTAATTTAGAAAAAGAATTAAGGTTTCTGTACAAATAAAAAAAACTGGTCATGGTAAATCAATTGGGGCGCTTAAATGGCTTACGCTGAGTAAACCATAAGAGATATAGCAAATTAATGTACTAAATAATTGTAGACATTAAAACACCTTCAAAAAGTCAGCGTGAGTATACATCTATCTTTTAAGGAACACCCGCAATAAGCATTTTTGTATTTAAAATAGCCGGGAGCGGGAGAGCAAGACTCGCGCGGGCATTCTGCAGTACACGTGAGCGAAGCCGCGGGCACAGCTATCTACACTAATATTAGGTCTTTACCTATGAAATTGCCGTTTTGTATGATAAAAATTGGTTGCCTGTAAAGTCGGTATACGGGCGAAAGTTTTACGTGACAACGACTTTATGTCTGTCTCTCTCGCTCTTAGGCGGGCTAACCATGCCCGAGTGGAAGGGACGCGTGCCTCTCACTCGCTCTCATTGTGAGCGCATAACGTGAGCGGAGCGTAACGCAGTTTCTTGAAGTGTCACCCGGCAAACCAATTTATAAGACGTTGTCACGTGAAAATTTAAACGATTTTTTTTCATGTATTTTTTATTTGTATTAATCGAAGTAATCACCCATGCAATCAATGCATCTTTACCAGCGCAGTGGCAGTTTATTGATGCCCTTCTTAAAGAAATCAGCTGGACGGGAGGCAACAAATTCTTCAGAGGCATTTAGAACTGCCTCTCGGGTATTGAATTTTTTTCCCACCAAGGAGTTATCCAAATTCTGGAAAAAGTAGTAGTCTGTAGGCGCAAGGTCTGGTGAGTAGGGCGGATGACGGAGAACTTTCAACCCCAGTTCTTGCAACTTGGAGACCGTCTGCTGTGCAGTATGAGGTCGCGCGTTGTCGTGCAGGAGCAGCGGAGACGAGCGATTGACCAATGCTGGTTGGAGATGTGCCAGCTTCTCCATCATTGTGTTCAGTTCTTCACATTACACATCTGCAGTAATGCTCACCCCGTTTGGTAAGAAGCTGTGATGAATCACACTGGCGCTAGACCACCAAACAGTGACCATCATTTTTCTTGGGGTAAGTTTTCGTTTAGGGCATTTTTTAGGTGCTGAACCAGGATCCAACCAACTTGCTGAGCGCTTGCGGTTATCAAACAGAATCCATTTTTCATCGCAGGTAACAATGCGGTTCAAAATTTAATAATTTGTGTGTCTGTTGAGCAGTGCAAGGCACGTCTCGACGCGTACTTCGCGCTGGCTATTTATCTATAAGCTATTTATCTTGCCAATTTGACGCAAATAGACCAATATTGTTTTGACGCTAACGTCGAAAGCTGCTGCTAATTCAGCCGTAGATTGTGTATCATCAGCTTCCACAATCGCCTTTAATTCGTCATTGTCGACCAAAGTCTTCGGACGACCGCGAGGTTAATTTTTCAGGTCGAAATTCCCAGAAAGGAAGCGAGCAAACCAATAACAGGTGGTGCGTTGGTTTGTAGTGTTAGCTCCGTAAACGTCGTTGATGTTGCGTGCCGCTTGTGCCGCGTTGCTGCCACGACGGTACTCATATTCCATAATTACTCGAATTTTTAACGTATCCATGATGACAAAAAAGATTGAAATGCGATGAAAATGTAACACTAATCAATAAACAAATGACTACTTTTGGAAAAAGAATTCCATGTTTTTAAAATAAAATTAATTTGAAATTAGAATTCTTAGCCAAACAAAAATTATTTTGATTTAAAATGGCCAGTACCAGAACGGCAATTTCATAGGTAAAGACCTATTATAATAAAGCGGAAAAGTTTTTTAGTTTGCTTAAACACGCTAATCTCTGGAACTACCAGTCGGATTGAATAAATTCTTTTTGTATATGATAGCCAGACTCTCGAGGAATAGTATAGGCTATTTAAGATTAGCCTACAACTCTCAGATAGCCTAAATATTAATTTTTGTTACGAAAGTCGGAAGTCGAGGCCCTCCCGAACCGCTTTAACCGGGTGCGCTGGCGAAACCGTTAATGATACAAAAATACAATGTTCTACAATAATATCGATTCTTAGTATATCAATAAGCCACAATAAGGTATTTTGTGACAAAGATTTGTTGAAAATTAAAAAGTGATTTATAAGCTTTAATTTTAGACATGACATATTAATCCTTACAAACAAAAGTTACTTCATCATAAAGACAATTTCATGAAGTTAAATTTTGCTCTTTAGAGTATGCTATTTGGACACATAGTTTAGGAGATAGTGAAAAATTAAAATAATTTGTACTTCGGGAAGAACAATTATAATAGACTACACGGGTGCGTTGGCGGCGCGGTGCTTGTTGGATAAAATTAACACGAGTGAAACCATGGGGCACAGCTAGTCTAAATATATGAGGGTTGAAAAAATGGGAAACTATAGAACAAATAGTTATGACTTTGAATGAAAGTATATAATTAGAATGTATATGTACCAGTCGGCTATAGCATCAGCTCGGGCGCGAGCGAGGGGGGAGGCGCGCTGCAGCAGTTGTCGCGCGCGTCGCCCTGTCTCCGACACCGTGATGCGCTCCAGCACGTGGAACTGCTCGTCGTTATAGGTGAGCGTACGCGTCGCGCGGTCCCGCACCAGGTGTTGCCACGAGTCCCGCAGCCGCTCCACGAGCGCGCGCGCCCGCAAGTGCAGCCGCAGCTCACTGGGGCACGTGCCTGCGTCCCACTCAGCCCGCAGCGAGGCGCCGCGCGCGTGCCGCTGCTGCAGCGCGCCCGCACCCGCCCGCAGCGCACCCGCCTCCGCCGCGACGAGCCCGGCGGCCGCACCCCACCCGCCCACACTTGCGCCCGCAGTGCCCGCACTCGCCGCTGCGGCCACGTCGAGGGCGCGCGCCGCACAGTGCAGTAGCGTCGCGTGCGCCTGCAACGCGTCCGCGCGTGTCGCGACTCGCGTGAGCCGACCCGCGAGCAACGCGCCCCACCGCGTGACGCAGGCGCCGCAGAGCACCGAGGCGACGCACAATGCCTCCACGCGACGCTTTATCACGTGTCCCACGCTGCACGCCGTCTGACAACACAACTACTATTATGTCCCCCTTTTCATTTGCTTTTCAACTTCTCTTGGATTGTGAAATATTGAATACTGGTGACGTTCATGTGTCGCTTACTATACTGACTACAGTTTTATAATCATCACAGACTTTGGATACAGTCACCTTGGCTTGGCTGGCGTCATTTTCGACCGACACGATGTTAGAGAATACTGGGAACTTGGGCGGGTCAGGCTCAGGGGCCATGCTAACATTGTTGTTATTCTTGTTGAACAGCATGAGAGGCTCCTCGAGGCTCGTCTCCGGGTACTCCTTGCCTGGAGTGTATTCCTCAATCTCTGTCATGAGCAACCTGTCTTTGTACAGTAGTATTTGTGATTCCGCGACTACGCTTGTCTGTTCACAGATGTACGTTTGCAGGTGTTCATATTTCTCATCTGGTTTCAAGAATACCTGTATATAAATTAATAAATTTGAGAATCATAAAAAAATTACGAATAACAACAATATACAATCAAGTAATAAAAATTGACAACATTGCAGCAGGAACCTGTTCTTAATTCTTGTTGTAGGTTAAAATAAATTGCATGGCTATAACTTTCCATTTTTAATAAATTATAATCTTCTCAGAGAAATGTGTCTTGTATAATCATAAACTCATCTATACTTATAATAAAAGAGTCAAGAGTCGAAATCTGTACATTAAACATATTTGAGAAAAAATTATAGGGGTGGGTTTAGAATCATCGACAGAACAGAACACATTTCTGATAGATTTTGAAATTTGTGTCATCTGTCTGACTGTCGGTATGTTTGAACGCCAATCACGCAAAAGCTACTGGACCGAATTTAATGAAATTTGGTATGTTTATAGTGTATAGTCTGAAGGTACACTTAGGATGCATTTTTACACATATGAATATTTGCATGGCCTATAAATTGTGTTTAGCTTATGTACATATAAAAAAAAAGAAGTATGTATATGTAATTTTGTAATATATTTTAAATATTTAATCAAAGAAAAAAGATACCAAATTAACTTATAATCCAAATTATATCTTAGAGTAGAAAATTCAACAAGGGGCGTGGCTAGCTGTTTCACGTCACTGCAAGCTCAGAGCGGTCGGGGAGGTTGTTCAGGTGGCGGTGGGCGCAGCGAACACACCGCCTCGGCCACTTCGTTCTTGATTTCAGGGATAGACGAGCGTTGCACACTCGCGTAGTGATCTCGTAGTTACTAGTTACTCACATTTTGGTTGTTTAAGGAAAATGTTATTTTACTTTGTTTTTATTATATATTTTTTATATCTTCGGTTTTCATTTATAATTATCTTTTCATAATTTTCAAAAAAAGCAATATATGGAAATATGTTTTTTTTTTTCAGGCGTATTCATACATAGTAAGTAGTACTGAACGTTTTGTTCAGATACGGTTTTAATAACCAGTTCTTCTATGAAAAACTAACGAACTGTTTCTTTATTTAACAAAAATAAGTTTCGAAACGAACGAGACCATTTTATGATAGAACAGATCTATAAGCAATTGTTATAAGGACTATAATTGAATGAACAGTAAACCGTTACTAGAAACTACTTTGAATTTGAATTAAAGAATAAGCTACAATGAATCTTATTGCTGAAGATATACAATACAAATTTGTTTGTAAAAGAAAAACGAAAACGAAGGAACGAATAAAAACTGGTTTTTGGTTAAACGTCAAATGTTCGTTTTTTTCAGTAGACACAGTTTGTTCTCGAACTTAAGAAAAAACCGTTTTTTATATAACCGGTTTTAAGAACGGTTCCTTGACTGTAAAAAAGCGTTTCGTTTCGTTTTAGGAAAAAACAGAAACGACCCAGCACTAATACATAGTGTTGTATGGCTTGGTTTTTGAGTTGTCATGAAATTGATTTGATAATTATTGTCAACATAAGCATAATTTCTGTACGCACTTATGTTAATAATTTAAGGCTGGGATTTTATTATTATTTTTTAAATATTTTTAGATAGATATTAACATTATTTTTAAATAAATAAAATATTATAAATATCTATTCGATCTAAATTTTCTATGATAGATATCATTGTTTGGTGTTTGTGCTATCAAGATTTTTATTAATATTACACTAAACAGACATAATATAAAGCACTATAATTCATTGGATATTAACAATTTATAAAAATGAAGTTGTTAAATAAAATTAACTTTCCGTTAAGGACAGTTAATATTTAAAATGATATCTCAAAGCTTATATTAGTCAAATACCATAAGGTAAGATTGTGGTGGTGGAACATTTTTATTTAGTTCCTGTTTTTCATACATGAAATATACCACGCGGATCAAGTTGCTGGCACAGCTAGTACTATAATCATAATATCAGCCTGTAAGTGTCCTACAGCTTGGAAAAGGCCTCTTCCCAAGGACAAGTATAGGCTTAACTACTAAACCAGCCCAGGATGTATTGTTTTTATCAAACACAATGAAATCAACATTTCTATATTTGTATCTTGTAGAAGTAGTAAATATTCTCGTATTCATGGTCTGTTTTATATAATATGATATAGTTATTTACACAATTCTTTCACCTCTGAACTTAATGTTTTAGCTGGCCATACCGCAAAAGTGGCAAGTGACCCTGAGAAATTATAACAACATATAATTCATTTTATTTATATTACTTCACAATATGAAACTAAATAATAATTACGATAAAATTATTTTAAAATAATTGTGTAATATCCAGCAGTGGTTGTAAGTGGCTACAAGATTGAGCCAGTGTGTGGTGTGTGCTGCACTGTAACCACTAACTTGTTATTGGCCGCAGTCTGGCACGATTGTCGGCCTTGCGCACAACTCTATTGTAATTCATCGTAAATTACTTTAACTAGCATACCCCAAATATTTGCGTACGTCATTACAGGATGTACATCGCAATTGTACTTATATTTTCATTTATTTCTAAACTATCACATGGAACAATTCTCGTTTTATTAAACCTGACTTCTGTAACTCATAAGCATAAAGTATTACACATTAATTAATACTGGTAAATTATTGGTCTATGACAGAAACATAACCTCATAATTATATATCATTTTGCTAATAAACATACTGGACAGTTAACTGGGGTAGACAGAAAGGTTGGAACATCAGTTCTCTTTATTTTTGCAAACCACTTTCACTTCCTTCAGTAGGTCATAAATGTCAAAATCTCATAATACATGCTTCATACCGTGACTACACTCAAAACTTGTTCTATTTGACACGCATGAGTCAGTCTAGGTCACTTTCATACCGGTCATTATACATATATATTTTCATTTTTAATCTTTGCTAATGTTATTCCGCATATGAACCAGATTTAAAATAATTTATCACTTTAATACTAAATCAACGGGTGATGGAGCTTTGCTTGGTATCTTAAATTTTTTTTTAATAAATTTGGAATATAAAACATTACCTAAATATAAAATTTCATCCAAATCTTGGAGTGGTTTCCTAGAATTGCTCAAATAATGAATTAGATTTATTAACTTTTTTCACAATTTCACAGTTATTGTTTATAAGCTAACATAGATAATATTATTGTAACTAAATAGCTAATATATAGATATTTAATACCCAGACACACATCTGACAATTATCCTGATTGCACAAAAATGAAGTTGTGTTTGGGAATGGAATCTGTGACAGGGCCTATTGATTATTTTAGGATTAGTATATTTTGATGAAACTAGATATTTAGAAGAATATGGAAAGTCCTACATCGCATGCCAACAAAACTTAGGAAATTGTTGATGTATGTCAGAATCTATTTCCATATATCTGTGGAATAATTGAATTTGAAAGTATGAATGCATTGTGTATGTTCACCTTAATACTTGCTGCTTTATTGACATGGAAGATATGCACAGCTTTGGTGGATGTAACTATTTGCACTTCTGAGAAGAATCTGTCAAAGGTCCAGATCCTGTGGGGGTCAACCTCGAGCAGGCCAGCAAGAAGCGGAGTTACCAGTTTGCGAAGCCCCATAGTCAATTGACAATGAGATGGGAGGTCTCGTGCCCAGTCTATTGGACCATTCTCTGTTGTTTGTGTTCCCTGAAAAAACAACATATTGCTCCTTTACATTAACACTTGTTTTATATACCAATTTATTTTATTATCAAAAGTTGTCTTTTTAACACCCTTAATTGATATTTTTATATGAAATATAATTTTTTTGTAGTAGGTAGTAGATATTATCATATTGTTTTGTCTAAATAGTCATTATTTTATATGTTATTAAATGGTATTTGTATAATATAAACTATTCGCATTTTTAGGGATTCATCTGTCTATTTATGTATATTGTGATTATAATCACAAAAGCAAAGTTTATTCTCACCTGAACTAGATAATAATGAAGTTATAAATATACAAATGAAAAACTTAAGGTCTTATTTATTCCATCCTAAATATAAACACCACAAGCAACAATCAATGACAGAAATACTTGCATATTGTATTTCAGTTAGCATGTTTTTGAGCAAGTTTAATATAACTTATACATATGTCTGCAGCCTCAGCAAGTGATGGGCGGCCTCATTGTGGTCAGTGGATGTATGGACTATTGTCTCAACTTTATGAGCAAGGTCACTCTTTATCACCAATTTAACTACAATATTGAAAATGTACTCTTAAACAAAAGTATAAAAATTTTTAATCATAAAAAAATTAATAAATATGTCTTTCAGTTTTATTTGTTAACAGAATGTATATACAGAGTACAGTAACAACCTATTGAAAAACATACATGATAAACAACTTGCATTACAACAAAAACTACAGCTGAACAAATAATATAATGTTTACTGAAACATTTTAATATGCATTTGCCTAGTATGAAACTAAATGCAACTGTACCCAGGTAAGCACAGTATGGTTCATTGAGCATTTGGTTAGGTATGTACTCAAGTTGATTCTCATTTAGTAAATGTTTAAGAGTATGTGCATTTAGATATTTATTAGCTAAAATATAAATAATCTAAACAAAATTTACAGTTTTAGAACATTAGAAATAGTTTACAACAATGTTTAAAGCTTTTTTATATACAGTAAAACTCCTTATTCACCCTTCCTTCATTTGTGTTTTCAATATTCACGGATTTTAAAAATGCTCTCCGCTAAAGATTTCTTTATTTTCGGTGCATTGACTGCTTTGACTGAAAACATAGCCGAAATTGCAAATGGAATAGGAGATGGTTTCCAACAGATAGAATCAAGTGACATTCAGAAGTTGCTTGAATCGCAAGATAAAGATTTGACTGAAACTGACTTGGAGGAAATGTTAAATTCACAGCCCATTGAAGAAGAGGCTTCAGCAAGCCCGCGAAACGTGACATTTAATTTGAAAAATCTTAGTGAAGGTTTAAGAATGCCAAATGAACTTTGTGATTTCTTTATGAAAATTAATCCGTCTATGGAACAAAGACTTATTTTTAAGAGGCAAATTGCTAATGCCACTGGTGAATATCAGTCTGAATAGAAGGAGCTTTTAAAAACTGCCAAACAAGAAAAAATTACAAAATTATTTAAACCATTTTAAGCCTAAAGATAATTATTATTAATCAATATGGTCAAAATCTTCAATTAAATTCATTTTTTATATACTTGTTTTTTATTTTGTCACCAAGGAAAGTATCCCCTCCCTTATAATCCCATATAAATTACTATTTCATATTCACGGTTTTTGTATTCGTGGCATATTTATGAAACATACCCTGTGAATAAAGAGCTTTTACTGTAGATATTTCCTTTTATAGCAAATTTGGAGTTATTGTAAGAAAAATACTATAAAATTCCAAGGTAATAATTACCATTAGAAAAGATGAGAGTATAAATTAAATAAAAATAAAGTATAGTAATGATAAATATAATAAAATCATCAATTTTCCATATTTAAATACCTACCACTTGCAATCTACTGAATGAATTTGAATGCAGATTTCAGATTATTATAGGACTGAGCCCATGAAAGGATATAATCTACATAACATGCTTTCCCACTGGGGTTCAGCAGTAATAGTACATACAATTTAAGCCAATAAAACACAGCCCACTTATATTCCTGATATCAAACTTTTCTATTTTTTTATAAGGGCTAAGCTGTAATGATAAATGTGCTAAATAAATTCTACTCACAGAAATAACACCAGATGCTTTTTTTGTGGTTATATAAAACATGGTTTCTTTATTTCTCCTCCCGCCATAAGGTCTGAAAGGCAGCTGTCCTGTTGCTACATGGTACAGAGTGACTCCAATAGACCACAGGTCCACAGTCGCACCAAAGCTTTTCCCCACAGGCTTCCTCAACACTGCTCTCTCATACATATCAGGATGGAGATACTCTTCCGTCCCATACAATGAAACAAACTGTTCTTCCTCTTGCAGTTCTCTTGCTGCACCAAAATCTGTCAGTTTGTATGTTGTGCTACCATCCTCATTTAAGCATTTCATTATATTACCTGGTTTCAAATCTCTATGGACGAGATTGTTATCACGTAAATGTTTCATGCCAGCGGTTAGATGTTCTAGAACTAAGAGAAACTCATGCTCTTGAAGGCCATACGTGTTCTCAGGGTCGTCTAATATATTGAATAAACTTCCACCAGTACAAAGTTCCATTACGATCACTTTCCCACGGCCCTCTTGTTCCTCTTCGATAGCAAGGAGTTTCACGATGTTTTCATGTTTTACTTTTTTTAAAACTTCAAATTCTCTCATTTGAACATCGTGCGGTCTCATGTGGCTTAGTTGATTAAATGTTTTCACCGCAACAGGCTCGCCGTTGTTCTTGTTTACTCCTTGAAATACGGCGCCTGTCGCTCCTTTCCCGAGGACGCTAGTCGTGCACCAAACATAATTCTCAGATCCGCGTAAGAAAGACATTTTCGAAAGTTACTTTAAATTTATGCTACTTGCTCAAGACTTTATCAACACTCGCTATTACCTAATAAATGATTATTTTAAGAATCTATATTATTTTATTAGAACATTACAACTCTTTATTGGGTACTCTACATTCACAATAAATAAAAAAGATTGCTAAAATGTTCACATTTCACATTCACTTTTGTCTTTCGAGTTTCGACTTTCTGTTGCACTGTGACTGTCATAGATTGTGACTGTCATAGACCAATAACCAGAGGATAGACGACCATCTTAGAACAATCGTTTTGTTTCGTTAGCGAGGTGATTTACACATATTCACAGACGATACACATACACAACTTTCTATAGATACCAATTTATACATTTCATTCATGATTGATATCTCCATCGCATTTACTCTTGAAGTGGCCTAATGAGCCGTCCGCTACCTCTCTCTTTCCCTCATTATATTTGTATATATGGTACTTGTCAAATTACGTTAGTGATGGAATCATACATTTAAATCGGTACTTTACGGTAAATAAGTAAACTAGTGATGTATTTTCGTGTCAATCGGTATTTCACTAAACAAATTACCGGTTTTTATCGATATTTTTGCGACGGCAACCATTTTACCAGATTTATCAAACTGAATCTTAAAATAAAAGAAACGTAAGGATTACATAATATTTATTCTTATTGGGATTTACAAATATTAACATGCCATAAAACTTTCCCTTCATACTTCACGGGCTTAGGACCGGCTTTATGCATTGTTTTAAAACCTCAGACCTAGGAATTTCGGCAGGATCTTGAAGTGTTGTGGTGGTTTTTATTTTAATTCATACCTTATGTTGGCTCTATATTGTGTAATTTTGGCGACATTTTACGTGATGTAGTTTGGTAATTTTGCACAAGTGGATTATAAATACCTAACTGGGAACATGCATTTTAAGTTCACATAAAACTCCCTGTAAAATTTTAAAAATGGAGCCTCGATCTTGTTGAAGCTATGTTTGAATATTGCAAGATAGATAATTACATTTGGGTAAATACTTATTGTTTAACATTGACTTTGGCTGAAATGTGTAATAACAGTACGAACAGTTGCCATTCAATAAAAGAAAGACGGAGCGCATGGAACTAAAAGTGAAACCAGAAAAAAGGAAATACAAAATGGAACATTATTACAATTAAATGATCATAAGAATTAAAATATTACCATAAAACAATAGTTATTAAAAGTATATAAAATAAGTTTCTTAATATGACTCATGAATGTAGACAAAAACTACAGAAATAACAGAATTAATCATCAATATAAAAATCAATCGCTCACAACGTATTTCTCAATATTATTACAGACAGGGAAAACAAATTTATATTACAATTAATTAATTAAGATCATAAGAATAAAAACATTACAAAATATTAACATAAAACAAAAGTTATTAAAAGTATACTTATAAAATAATTTTCTTAATATGAATCATGAATGTTGTTAAAAAATACACCAGACAAATTTGCATGCTTCATAAAATATTTGTATGAATAATTAGTAAATATTACACATAATGCCTAATTAAGTAATTAGAAACAAAGAAAATATGCTAGATTATGACATGATTACATACTAGAATTACATAATTATTATTTACCTTAAAAATCATAACAATACATGTGAGTATATTCATGCATCTTTTAAATTTTATTTTATAATTGATTCTGATTTAATCAATCAATGTTATATTATGTACATTAGATAACTAAGAACATTACCTAATAATAACAATGAATTATTAATAATATATTACAACTAGTAGTAGTACTATATTTTAAAAACAATGTAAACAAAATTTGCATACTCGTTAGAATTAACTATGAGGCATACTGAAGGAATTCTGTTAGTAATTGCAGTGATATATTTTGCAAAGGCATAGTAGATATAGGTATCTAGATCCAGTAATAATATATCTATACATAATAATAGTTAATAGAGGAATTAAAATAAAGACAATTTTAGTTGCAGAAACTATGATAATAATAAGTAGTACCTATACAGTTAAATATGATTATGTAGTACTACGCCTTCTAACTGATCTGTAACTAAATCCTTTTGTAGCTTTAGTATGGATTAAACTTTCCATTTCTACATCTTTAGATCTGGAATCAATATTATGCATTCGTCTGTTAAAATTAATGCCACCATTGTTTTACTTGCATTCTAATAAATAACAAATAACCAAAAAGCTTTGAGAAAAGTTTCTTTGTGCATCTCACAATTGTACAATGTAGTATCAATTTTTTGTTCCAATGAACATTCTCAGGGGGAATAAAATTCTCTATGAATTCAGTGTCGTCAGTTTGAAAATTATCAATGTATGATCCATATTTTTATTGGTTTACTAAATTTTGAAGGGTACCTAACATTTTGTCATCATCATAAGCACAATTTGTAAATAATGACTTACCAGTAGTGATGTTATTAATTAATAAAGTTTTATAAGCCGAGACAAAGTGAGTACAATCTGGGTTGGTATTGAAATTACCATGTGCTCTTATTAGACCAAAAAATTTTTCTAATGGATATTGGTTTAGTTGTCTGAGACTTAAAAATTTTACACCCTCAATAGAGCGTAAATCAGACCACAGATGTTTCATAGTTTTAATATTATGCATAAAATGCTTCAGTGACAAAGGCTTGCTTTCCCTTTCAACGGAAGAATCAAACCGCATTGAATTTAGTTTCTTCACAGCATTATTCCAGAAATCTATGTGTTCAGAATTTAAAGATAGAGCATGTTGCAATTTATAACCAGAGTGACCAAAACGATTTAAACTATCAAACAAATCATTTATAAATAAAAGTATTTCTACTGTGAAAAGATCATTATCAATATCCACATTCGGAATAGAATATTCATGCTCCTGTAGAAAAAGCAGGGACTTCATATAAACTTCAAGCGATGTAGCCACTTGTCTGCTGAATACTTGAGCAGCTAGTTTGACCTGGAAATATACAATAAAGTAATTTTATTTATAAAATAAAAAAATAATGCAGGGCAAAGCTAGTATCCATAATATACAGACGAAGTCGCGGGTACCAGCTAGTAAATATATATTCAGTAGTATTGGAGATGAAAATGACTAAAATATGTTGAGATCTCTTTAGTATGGGCAATCATACATCACTTTTGTCAAGCAAAGTGGTCATTTTATAAACTTCACATGCGACTGGGATTTTAATAATTTTACTTACATAGGTACATAGTGTATATAAATGATTTCACGCCTATACAGGTTGATTTTTGAGATGGGTCAGTGAGAATTTTACTTACCTTCATTTTATCATATGATGTAGGTTTAACATGTTTGTCGGTGAGTTTAGTGCTTCTTGCTCGTCCACCATTTCCATCTACTTTATAAAGAATTTCAATGTACTCCCACTTAGCACGCCGATTACCGATGAGAAGATCTTTCTTCTAAAAATTATTGCGAAAACATTTTAGTAAATGAGGTACATCATAGATGTGATATAGCCGGTTACTATTAATGTTATAGGAAACATTATTATCATTGTAGCCTTCACTGCGTACAAGTTCTCTATTTGAGTGCGATATTATTAGCTGCAACATTGGCAGAGCTTTGATCACTAACTGTGGCTCTAACTATGAATCCAGCTTTAAAAATTGCAAATACTACCTCCTTGATAATATTCTTTAAAACAAATGTTTTTACTCCATCTCGAGCAAATTAACAATTCCACAAATTAACAAATATAAAATGTTTAATAATGTTAATTATGAACAACGAACAATGGCGGTTCAATTTGTTTTGTCAATTTTGACAATTCCAATGAAAATGGCGGCCACAGACCAATATGGCGGAAGAATATCAATGAGTATGCCTTTGTGTGAGTATTTCTTTGTGTGAAAGAGAAACGTAGCGGGTACGCTTATGGATTTTTCCCATGTTGAGTGAAATAGATGCGCGAGCTTTTCGTGTTAAAATATATAGGCGAGTTGACAGAGCCTGGTGACTGTTTCGTCTGTTTCTTACTTCTTAGCATAGACCAATAACCAGAGGACTTCTTAGTAGGAGTGAGGCATATATATCGGAACAGATTATAATAACAGGTATTTACAAGTAACATTTTGAAACTGATATTTAATATCAGAAAAAGCTGTTACGCTGTTATTAAATACAAGGTTGTTCCACATACTACAAGAGGCGTATTTATCGGAACAAATAAAAAAAACAAGTGTTTATAAGTAAAAATTTTACCCACATGCGCGCAAAGAAATTTCACTTCAAAAAAATATCTCAACGTAAAGACAATAGTTCTTAAAATTAACATAAATAATTATTAAATTTACTAGAAATATATATATACGTTTTAAAATTTGCAAAATTTTTATAAACACGAGTGTGTCAGAAATTCAAAATTTTGTTAATAAAATGCAGCTTTTCACAATAATTTATAATTATTTATGTATGTATGAACTATGTCGATGGATTGTAATTTTCCATGTATAACACAGTATTTTAATTGTGTTGCAGTTAATGTAGTAATGTTGTTGGGTTAGCGTCACCTCCCATCTACTTTGGGGGGGACACTTCCCGGTTTGGACTGGCGATTTTATTAGGCTGGATGACCGTCTCGTAGACACCATGCGAATGGCAACGTAGGGGTGAGGGGCCCGGGGGGGGTGTAATAATGCACGGCCGCTTGAGGTGCTGGATCCTCAAATGATGAAACACGAGCTCTTCGTCTTACTGAGGCGTTTGCAGGACGACCAATCTTGTTTCTTCTTATGTCGTAGCTGTGTACCCGATGACTCGAACCGTGCTCGACACGATTTTTGTCGAGCTTAAGTAACCTAGAGAATTACCATAAAGAGAGACTATTTCTTGTATCTATTTTCACTTTGCTCGTTCTGTTTCCCGCTGTATATTTTTTTGAATATATAAGTTACAAATACAAGTTATATCAAATTGTTCCTTATTTTATTCCCTATACACTAAATATCAATAAATTATATACATTAAGGACATATTCCATGCAAATGCAAAAACAATAGAATTTACGGCGGTTTCACCGTGTTTCGTTCGTACATTAAATGTAATGTCGTGCATTTTTTCAATATAAAATTATTCTACGCATTTTATCCATTTTCTCATAATTCTAATCGTATACACGTTACACATCATACATAAGCACCTATATAATACATAATACAGGACACGTAATTTAGCGTAGTTACTAATATTTTCTCTATAAATCTATCGTTTCTCTATATTAATGTTACCTAACTATTCTTATATATAAAACACAATATATAAACACATGACACATAATAATACATATTCCAGTAGCCAAGAATCGACTGAATTTTGCGAACGAAATGCTGCAGCGATTTAACAACTTTAACAACATACTGTTCAGTGACGAAGCAAATTTTCACCTGAATGGTCATGTTAATAAGCAGAATTGTCAGTACTGGGCAGTGGAGAATCCGAGACGAAAGCATGAACGACCCCTGCATAGCCCAAAGGTCGTTGTTTGGGCCGCTATGTCTGCTAAAGGCATAATTGGTCCTTATTTTCATGAAGATCAACGAGGCCGAGCAATTAATGTGAATAGTGACCGTTATTGCGATATGTTGCGAAATTTTTTGGTCCCAGAGTTGCAGGAGTTTGTAGGTTTCAACTCAAGAACGTGGTTCCAGCAAGATGGGGCCACTTGCCATACCTCAAATGACTCAATGGAAGTTGTTAACGAATTATTCCCTAATAAAGTCATTTCGCGAAGGGGTAACATCAACTGGCCTCCCAGAAGCCCCGACCTTAGCCCGCTTGACTATTTTGCATGGGGATACCTTAAAAGTAAGGTTTATCAAAACAATCCGACGAATCTAACCCAGTTAAAGCAAAACATCAGGTCAGAAATGGCAGCAATATCGATAGCTATGTGTCAACGTGTTATCGCCAATCTTCGTTTCCGTTTAGAAGAGTGCCAGCAACGTAACGGTCATCATTTAGATAACATCATCTTTTCCAAATAATTCTCCAATTCATATGCTAATTATAAACAATAAACTTTTTTATTGCATACAAATAATTTTTGTTTCATTGAACTTACAAATACCCGATACCCTTTCTGGACACCTTGTACTAAGCAGTTGTTCAGAGTAAGTAATATATTTGTTATCTTTTTGTTTATACACAACTTTTTATGTTAATTGGATTGAAGGTTAGGAATTTTTAATATTTACAAATAACATGTGGCATTTTATTTTTCCACTCGTCATTTGAGAATGTAATATCATATAATATCTTAACGACAATTAAATTCATTAAATTCCTAACATATCTTCTTTTTCTCTCCCTCTAAGTATCGGAAATCTAAAGCTTTAGATTAGTATAAATATAAACTAGATTTAAAAATTAGTTTGCTAATGAAGTTTCACTTCTAACCTGTATACTTTGTACGCACGCACTTTTTTTTTATCGATTAAAATTTGATAATTTTGAAATAATTTTTTTTGACAGTAAGTATTCAATCACCCTTCTTTTTCTTCTTCTTCTTCCTGACTTGGCACCTAGTCCTGTTTATTGAAGACCATTACTGCCATTATCAAGTGAATAAGAATGTCCTGTCTTAGAAAGATTTCATAATTCCATATATTTATAATCCACTTCGCATATGCACAAAAACCAAGCTGTACAACGCAAAACGCCAAAAATATTATATAATATATATCAAAAACCTAAGAAAATGAATAAATAACAAGAAAAAGCACAAAATGTCACTACAAGATCCCGCCAAAAACTCCAATTACTTTTAAAAAAAATCGGTTGTCTGTAAAGTCGGTTTACTGACGATAGTTCAACGTGACAACGCCATAAGAAAATACTGATGGAATGGTATAATTTTACAAAAGAAAATTTTAATGTTATAGTTTTGTCAATTATAGCATAACCTACAATCGCTGCACTAGCGGACCGATGCTATTTATTTTAATGATGAAAGCACGAATATTCGACAATATATCACTGAAGATATATTTAATATCGAAAGAATCATTACCTTTATCGCCACAATTATCGTTGCTATAAACATTTGACACCACATTCACTTTTCACTGCACTTCATATTTGACGAAAACATGTAAATGTATTATTGTATAGCAGCTGTCCACGCGGACGCATCGCTCACTCAAGTAGGAGAGAGACAGATGTCGAACGCTGCCGAACGCAGAGGCCGATTGTGCCTTTTTGTCGCTCGTTTTCTTTATTGCTGCGTGATAGATGCAGCCGGGGCGCCCCCCTCGCGACTGGATACACTTCACGTACACAGCTTTGTGTCCCTTTCTCTGTAATGCGGCAGCTACGTCATCTGTGCTAGTGTCCGCTGGGAGCCCTCTAATCGCTATTTTTAGGTACTTCTCCTCAGGGAGCGAGTACGAGAACCACTCGCATTCCTCCTGCTGTAATAGGTAATCCTGTATGGCACGGTATTCCTCTTCGTCGTGCGGTAAAAAGCGCACTCCCGTCCCGCTGGGGCAAGCATTGTGGTTGCGCTGCTTTTATATAGTCGCGGCTACAGGAGGTCGAGACGCCTGGGTTGGGGGGGGGGACTAGTCCCCTCGCCCTTCCCCGCTGGTAGTTGATCAGCGGGTAGCGACGCGGGAGGTTGAGGCTCGCGGCCTGTAGACATCTTGCTAGTTTTAACGGCTTTCTTCGTGACTGCAGTACTGGCATTCGTAGTCGTAGTTATGCTTCTGTGGATCGGAAGTTTTTCTTCGGAGTCCTTAGGCTTGCTTTGGGTCGTGGCTTTCTTCTGTTTTCGGCCCTGATAAGGGCCTTTGGCTTCTTTTTGGCCCTGAGAAGGGCCCTTTGTGAACTTGCTGCCAGGTTTTGAGGCCATGGCAGCAGGTGGTTGTCTATGAGGCGAACCGCGGTGCGAGCTAAATGGTGGCTATCTTTGAGCGATGCGTCGCACGAAAACTTACTTTCCGCGGACAGCACTCGCGACAGGAGCTCCGCGCACGGTCACGGTTCAGGCACTGACACCACGTACACTTTTCACTGCACTTCATACTTGACAAAAACATGTAAAAGTATTATTGTATGGCAGCTGTCCACGCGGACGATTCGCTCACTCAAGTAGGAGAGAGACAGTTGTCGAACGCTGCCGAACGCGGAGGCCGATTGTGCCTCTTTGTCGCTCATTCTGCGCTCTCGCTTGCACTTCAAGCCTTAAATGGAATGCCTCAGAGCGAGGTAACGCCGCATGAGTCATATTTTTTCGTGCGTACAGCCAGCTCCATCGAATTATAAGACGTTGTCACGTCAATATCACCCATAAAAGTCTTCTTCTTCTTCTTCTTCCTAACTTGGCTACCGGTCCTCTTTAATGAAGACGATTACTGCCATTATCGAGTGAATTATATTGTCAAGTGTTATGACGATTCAGTATCCTAACAAGATGGTGGCTTCCTTGTTAGAACTTTCTAGGAAATTTTTGTGGGATCTCGGAATGAATGCTTTCAGCTTATATTTATAATCCACCTCACTTATGCACAAATCCAAACTATATCACGCAAAACGCCACCAATATTACATAATATAGGGTCAAAAACCTAAGTAAATGGATTAAAAATAACAACCACAACATGTCACTTCAAGATCCCGCCAAAAAACCACCCATAAAAGTCATATGTAGTCATAAAATATGATAAATAAATTATAAACAGTATTATATATATAAGTATTGTTCGAGAATGTTGAGGAGGAGGATTACGGGGCAATTTTTTAAATAAACCACTTTTCTTTTATAACATCTTTCTTTTCTTAATGTTTGTATCATAGCAACTCAATATACATTTTCTTTTTAATTCATAGACATAGATTTTATAAGAAAGGAGATGCGCATTGTTATTCAACAGAGAAGGTTCGCATAATATGTGCTGGGCCCTTAATTCAATCAATCGCGAATCAATCCCTCTCAAAGCTTTACACAGTAATTATTCTAATAACAAATAAAAGAGACTCACCGCGTCAGGAGCGGGCGGTGACCTTGAACTTGCCCCGTCGACCTGGACTGCAGATTGTGAAGTATGTGTGCAGCCTCAAATCCCACAGAACACTATCACGCAAGTTATCTGTTCATCAAAATCCCCCTGCACACCAACTCAAAGTTTTACAATGCAAAAGCTTCAACCACCGTAAATCACATATATCTCAGTGCTAGCCAAACGTCCGGAATGACGTAGAGCGTACAAAACAAACAGACGTGAGTTCACGGCCAAAGAACGAAGTAGACTGACCTACGTGCCAGCAGAGCTAGGGGGTGGGGTGGCGCAGCGCTTGCGTAGAACGGTGCCACCTGCCATTAGCCCGCCTATCACAGGCCTTTTCGCGATTTATTTACATTTACAGAAATTTACATTTATTGGCAATTTCACTTTCTTAAGTTAATGTATAATTATGTAATTTCATAAGAATTTATCTATATGACAACTTCATGTTTCGAAATTTATTGGATATTAACAAAAAAACTGTATATTTTTCAAAATTACCATATATATCAAAATAATAATTAATAATGATGATACATTTTTCTTTTCTTATTTCATTAAACTTATATTTATTTTTACTGCGGTCAGCTATCAGCGCTAATCTGCGTTTTAGTTATTTTTGTTATTATTGTTGCAACTCGAGCTTTATATTACAACGTCATAAATTGTGTGGGGCAAAAATTCAGCAGAATTTTTAAACTCAAATCTATATAATATATCAAATGGTAACTAAAATCGACTGTACTTTTAAGTACGATATTTTAATGCTTTTCCTAAAGAGATCAGAAATACGTAGCAGATCAAAAGCCGCAGTAAAATAACGAACTGCGTTATGTTGTCTGCTGTAAAATAAGCTAGTAAGTGCTTTTTGCACAGGATTTTGTTTTATTTCATTGTTAATTTTCGATAAAAAGTTATAATCAACTAATTTTCATGTAATAAAATATGTAAATAATAAAAAATACACAGGAGTGGACAAGTATGGCCCATTTTGTTATAGTTGACCACAAAAAAAGATAGCTGAGTGTAATTATTGCAACCATTCGTACAAATAAACATACAAATCCTACAAAAAGTCGGAGAAATAAAATAAATACCAACCAATTTAAAACACATCGGAAACGAAATCATTTGTTGATGTTCGAAGGAATGTGTAGAGTTAATCCCTCGATGTATTAGAACTGCGTAGATCCCGATATAATAAAAAAACAATACTGCATTATTAATATTATAGTATAACACAGCGGTTTGCTTGAACACGGAGTTTGGTCTGTAAACTGTAATGCTTTAATTATTAGAGCAAAATTATAAAAGGTAAAGTTTGTTGTTGGATGTTATTCGTATGGTAAACGTGTTATAATGAAAATTATATTAACTTTATATTACAAAATAATTCAAAATGAAATGTATATTGTTTTATGAATAATTTATAAAGTTGCTATGTTCAATGAATTAGACATTTACATTCCAAAACTCTTTTCGATAAGTAAAATACTATATAATTTTATTCATCGTTATTTGTTATCAGGATGAGTTTCAAAAAGCAGATAAAGAAAACAATCAGTAGTAAATTACAGTAATTATCTAATTACGGTGCATATTGCCACCAGAGATAATTGCCACACTGCAAACATAGCCACTGCAATGATCTGGAATTTATGGGTAGAGTTATAGTAGGTAGATTTATCTCTGGTAGGTAGGTCCTACTAATATAAAACAACGAATAATAATTGTAATTTGAAACCGCGTCGAACCACGCGAATCCGTTAATAAAAACAGCCGCCACTTATGTTCCGGCACCCACGGACATCCGGTGCAAACGCCGGCCGCGCAATATTTTTATTGATCCCGACGATCACATCGAAAATTCGAATAAATATTACACATCCGTCTCTCCAAACAGAGCGTGCCAGCGCCCACGCCCGCGTAACCACCGTTCTCTCCGCAGAGGGCGGGCGGTCAATTTCGCTCCAGCACACCCGTCACGTCCACCCTCTCTAGCGGTAACCCAAGCCTAGGTCCGTTCCTCGGTGTGAAACCCTTGGGTCAGGCAACCGCCCGCGCGATACAAGTGACACTGTACGTGCATCACTTAGCTACCTACATACAACACTACACACGTATGAACATACACACGTGCACACCACACAGGTACATAGGTTCTGTGAGGGACCTTTTTTTTTTCTTTTTTTACGCTAGTTAGTTAGCGCTAGTTAGTGTAGAAACATTCCGATTACTGAATACACATACGCACGGTTCCTTCCTTCCTCCCAGGAGGAAGGGAACGTGCCTATGTGTATATTTAGTTAGCTCGAATCGTAGGTGTAGGGATTCGAATAGATCGCGACCTATTTGCGAACGCGACGACCGCCCGAGCCGAGGTCCGGCCACTTTGGCACCCTCGTCCGAGTCGTCCACAAAACTTTCGCGGCTGAGTGCCCTCTGCGCTCGCCCCCAAGTCCGGTGAAGCTGTAAAAGCCGCAGCGGCTTTAGGGCCCCTAAGGCTAACAGTGTAGTCAGTTAAAAAAAAAAAAAAAAAAAATGTAATTTGAATAATCTACAATACATCTTGTCAGAGATGAGGTGACGTATATTATATACGATATAATATACCATACAAAATTAGAAGAAATACGTTTTGGATATGAAAATTTTATTTGCACCAACAACTGAAATAATAAAATATTGATAGTGGTAAATATACAGATTATGTTTAACCAGAGGAAAAAATAATTTGCTGTCAATCGAAAATGTCAAATTCCGTGCTGTCTAGGGATGAGCGATATATGAAAAATATTTTATGTTGACATCGATGTTACAATTGTTAAAGTAAACATAAATTCCTTATAAACATATAAACAAATACAAGGACAGGCCCCGTGGCACAGTGGTGGTCAGCTCTCTACAATCAAGATGCTCTCTATTTACGTGAGTTCGATCCCTACTTATGAATAATTTTTGTGTTATGATTATGAGCATGATAATTTTATTGTCAGTTTCTTGTCTAATTGTCTGTGTGTATTTTATCAGTTATTTAGTTACCATAGTACGAGTAATAATTTATTGTGAATTAACAATCGTTTGCTTTATATTTTTGAAAGACTATTGATTAATCAGCCATACTTTATGCAGGCGCATTTTGTTCCTTATTTAAACCTCCTAAGTATCAGTACCGAATTTTATAATGTTGTTAGCGACAAAAGACGTTACGATACGTACGATGAGGAATACGATACGTATCGCTATGTATCGTATGGCAGTTTAAACTATCAATAAATTGCATATCGGTGAATAATGTAATGTGATAGTATCGATATGTATCATCGATTGCAGGCCGATCACCTAACTAATATCAATGCTATGGGTCTATCTCTATCTATCGTATTCGTATTTCCTTTTCGTATTGTATTTACCATACTATTTGGTAATGTGTACAAGTTACAAGAGTATAAATGATTGTTCTTTACAAATAGACAGATATTCCGTAAATATAAAAGCATGATTTAGTATAACGTTCTATTCATGAAAAATATGTGAAATATCTATACGTGTTTATAAGTGCAAATATATTTTGGTGTTAACTATACAAGAATACCAGAAGTTTTGAAACAAATGTTAGTTTTTTTAGTTTATTTTGTTTCTTCTCATTTTATTCAATTGTTTTATTATGTATTATAATATGTTATTTAAGTTTAAAGTTGAATCTAGCAACAACTTACAAGCTTTTGCTTGTAATAATTACTTTAAAATTGTACGCGTAAGGTTATACTAATCGAAAATTGCATGCTTGTAGGTCATCACGACGCGAACTGAAGCATCCAGAACGCTCTGGAAGTTGTTCATTGCAACATAACAAGGTCCATGGAGGTAGGAGCCGTGATAAATCACGATCTCCAACCTCCTCAAAATATAGTCAAAGATCAAGGTCAA
The DNA here is from genome assembly GCA_033032175.1 of Saturnia japonica. Classification (NCBI taxonomy): domain Eukaryota; kingdom Metazoa; phylum Arthropoda; class Insecta; order Lepidoptera; family Saturniidae; genus Saturnia; species Saturnia japonica. The sequence goes on from CM065318.1 coordinate 19,083,736, forward strand.
AAGATAGGTCTTCATGTAAAGAAAAGAAGAAGAAGAAAAGTAAAAAAAAGCGAAAGCGTTCTTCGAGTAGTAGCAGCAGCAGTAGTTCTACTGCAAGTGATGAGGATGAGTTGAAATTGCTTCAAAGATTGGAAGCAGAGAGACTTAGATTAAAAGAAGAGAAAATAAAACAGAAAGAGTTGCTTAAGGCTAAAGAGACACCGGAGGAGAAGAGGTTAGTGATATTAGGGTTAAAGAATATTTTTCATTTTAAATATAAGGAGGGTAAACATATTCATTAAAGATGTCCATATAATTAACAGGATTATGTACTTATTCACAGTAACCCTACCTAGGGAGGATTTATTTTATTGACTTGTACTAGATGTCGGTTGTTACATCATTTTCAAGAAACATAACAAAACTAGCGACTTTGTTGGTGTCACCTGTTTTAAAATTAGTGATTTTTGTAACTAGTCGTTTTTATTCAGCTACTGTGATTGTTTGCATAACTATTTCCACCAACTATACAGTTACGCACAAAACGAAAATAATTTAAATCACTAGGTAATGAAACCAGTGACTTTTGTAACTAGCTATTTTTATTCAGTTATGCATGAAACGAAAATAAATCACTAGGTACCTATCTAAGTTATTTAGTCTATGCACTTAAAACTTCCCTTCAAACTTTATGCAGGCTTAGGACTGACTGTATTAAATATAGGTATTTATGATTGATTGATTAGTTTTTAATATGAAACTATGATTTTAATAAAATTATTAATGCAGGCATATTTAAATGTTAATTTGACTGTATATACAATGATGATTGATATTTACACATTTGATATATTTACTGTTTATTTGCACATTTTCAACATTCTCACTGTCATTTGTTTTTGCACTTTTATTTACACTTAACAATAATTACAATCGTAGAGTCTATATCACTGCATGTGCACTTTAAGATTACTTTGGATTTATTTGTGTCACCTGTTCTCGCTTACTCAGAAATTTTTGATCTGCCATCTCACTCGCTCTTTCTACTACTCGCATCCAATAATCACATTAACAGTAATAACGCATTTACAAAAATCACTACTTGGCAAACATTTACAAAAAGCACTAAATGGCTGCATAGCTAGTTATTGTTACTAGTGATGTTAAATAACGCCCACATCTAACTTCTACCTAATATCAAATTCAAGAGAAGCATTCTAAGGGAGTGTTACTGTCTCAAGTTGAAGGATAAAAGTGATAGGAAGACTTGAACTATTTTTAATTTTCAATACAAGAACGAAAAACCCTTTTTTGTTCTGATGATATAGCCAGGGTGATAGGAAATCTCTGGGTAGGGACAGCACAAGATTTTGACATACATACAGGAGGCTTAAACTACTTAGTAGCAGGTACATTTAAGGTGAATGTATGGAGAAAATATGATATAATACATATGTGGTTAAGGGGCAGTAGTGTAAAGGAACAAACTTGCGGCCCTTTTGCAGGAAATAAAATACATAGAAAAGATTTGGTTTTTTTTAAGGTACTGTTTGAATAAAAACTTAAGGTGTCTAGGTTACTGTCCATATTTGTATAATACATGTATAATTATCTATATATTATATTTTATTAGTTAATAATATGCACCCTTCTGAAAGTAATCCTGGAGGTACCCATAATTGTTGATTCTCTTGCATTGCTTCTCCGTGAAAGAAAAGTTCCTATTTGAGACATATTTGTGAGGTTTCATATTTATAAATGTCTTTTAGGAGCATAATTTTAATGAAATTTTAATGATCAACTGCCTTTTTTTTCAGAAAAGCTAGATTTAAATAATATAATTATGATAATGAAGCCTGTGGATATTTGAATTGGCTTAACTAAGCTGTTATTCTTATGAAATTTTATTCATTGCCATTTAGATGTGTTTCTCAGTGATATAATTTCCATATTTCGCTTGGAGTAATAAAATTGTATTGTTTATTAACAGGATATTTTTAGATTTTGTTAAAAGTTATATAGCTATGGTAATATTAAAATTTAAATGAACTTGAAATGTATGTATTATTCATACATGCTCTGTGATAACTATTTGGTGAAAATATTCTAGGATTTGTGCAGTTAAATTGCTCATTTGGAATCTTATTTGATCATTTGGTTCTAGGCAATGTATAAAATGCTAGCATTCTATAGAATGCCTAAAAGTAGCCAGCAGTGTATGATTTAAAGAGAATTATTACACACTTTGTCTAGGCATTCTATAGAAATGCTATTTAAGCAAAGTATGAAATACATCTCCAATTCTATTCAAACATCATGTGGGAGTTTCTGGAGGGATCTAAAGTGCCAAAGTTAAATTCATAAACTTATGTTATTTGGACCTGTAATGTTTAATTTGGGTGGCATTTTAAGTGTTATAGTTTGGTTTTATGTCATAATGCCAAATGCTAATTAGGCAAAGTATAAAAAAAGTTCTGCTAAGATGATCATGCTCTTCGGACTTGGTCTCTGAATAGTTGTTCTTGGAGTAACAATCATGAGACTGCGGCGCTCGCTAGTATTTGTTCGCAAGTAAATCCTTTTTTTTAACATGGAGAAACCATGATCATGAGTACACACTCGTTCAGGGAGATGAGTAGTTATGTGAGACTCCACGGTGTACCATCCGCCACCTTAATGGGGTGACAGGGATTGCCTAGGCATACTACCATATCCCTCATCCAACTGGCCGGCGCGGCATTGTTGCCAGGCCCTGGCGCTAGTAGGATACAGTTCGTACTCTCTCGACATTTAAAACGAATCAGAGATATATTTCATATTTTGCCCGTTTCTCATTGCACAAAATATGAATCATTTCATACATTGCATTATAGAATGCCGGCACTATACATAACCTATAACATAGATATTTGTTACAGAGCTCGCCGCCTAAGAGAAAAACAAGAAAAGGAGCGAAAACGACGCGAGCGCATGGGTTGGGATAATGAGTATCAGTGTTACACTAACCAGGATAATCCATTTGGGGATTCAGCCCTAACTAACACATTTGTCTGGACAAAGAAGCTTGCTAAAGAAGGTGTCAAGAGTGTATCAAGAGATGAACTGGAAGCTTTAAACAGACAGAAGCAGTTGGAAAACAAAATTGAGCTAGAAAAGGTTAAATGTCCTTTTTTACATTTCATAAATACCAAAGATAATTATTATAGCTTAAATTAATTTCTATATGAATTTAGAATTTAATAACTGCAAGCATATAATAATAAGAAATGCGTTTTTAAATATAAACAGACTAGTTGTGTACCAGTGTTTAGCCCATGTTTATGTAGCCTATGTCAGTGTTATAGTCTATCGTTGTTCTTACATCCTATACTCCAACCGGTTTGTAGATATTTCGTTATAGTTTCATTATAGTTTAAGCGATGTGGCGACAATTTCATCTGATCTTAAATGATGATGTGGCCCAAGATGCTATCACACTAAGTCTAGTGGAAGACACTGGCTCTCAAGTGCTGGTGCCGGAACACACCTATTGGTGTTTGATGAGTCATCTGATGACAGATTTTTAAATTTGGGGGTTGTAGCTAGCCAGACAGGCATTAGAAAAAGCCTTACCACCATGCTATGGATTCCTCATGATGTTTTCGTTTATCGAAGGCCACGGCTCACTATAGGGATTTAAACTCACATTTTTTATGCAATATCTCTATACGCTACCACTGAGCCATCATTTACAAATAATCATAAGCAAAAAGGGCCCATCAGAGGCCCGGTTACGGAAACCAGTCTGCTCACCAAGTACCAAGAACAAATAATCATTTTATAATTAATCTTAGACAAATATTTAAAAAATAAGTTAATACCAATAGAACATATGAAATGCTCAAACTATTAATATTTCATCTTGAAGAATGTTGTTATTATAATATTAGTACATTGAGTAGGGAATAATGAAGAGCAATGTGGGTGCAGGTGAAACAACGCAGGCAGGAGCGCGAGGCAGAACGCGCTGCACGAGAATCAGAAGCGGCGGCCGCGGCGAGAGCCCGCGAGGCGCATCAGTTCCACAGCTGGGCGCGCCAGGAGGATGCCTTTCATTTGTGTCAAGCTCGGCTTCGCTCGCAGATTCGCATCCGTGACGGACGAGCCAAACCCATAGATCTGCTCGCCTGGTACGTCAGCTCAGAGGAATGCGTCGACGCGCTCGAGATGCATGAGCCGTACACATACCTTAACGGGCTGCAAATGCAAGATTTTGAGGACTTACTAGAGGACATCAAGGTAAACATTTATTTGGAATCATATTAGAAGAGATACGTTTCTAGTATGAGATTGTAATAACATAGTTTATCGGTAGGTGTACAAGGAGCTGGAGAAGAACGCGAACCAGGCATACTGGGAGGACGTGGAGACTATTGTGTGCGATGAGTTGAACAAATTGCGGAGACTTAGTGCACCAGCAATCAGTCGCGACGGAGTGCATCACGCTGTAGCTGCAGATGTTACGCAGGTACCTCACAGCACTTTCACCAATATCTGATCAGGTTCAATAATCATATAAACCCGAATTACAATATAGTAACCACATTATAGTGAAGGTAAGAAGCACACTACTGTGACGTGACATATCACAAGTCATATTAGGTTTTGGGTTTCTTGCGATTAATATGGTTAGTTCAGTTACCGGCTGTAAATAATTCATATCTAGCTAAACGGAGATAATTGGCTACGTACAGATTGGTAGTAACACTGTATCACATTGTGCTACGTCCAAGATGCCTAGTATTGGTCACAGGCATCACAGTGGTGCAGTAGCTCACTGCTCAGCCTACTAGTCTTTAGGCTATGACCGTGTCACAGTGAGCTCGCGACGCTTGGCTGTGTGAACAAACTATTGGATTTGAAATGTTTAAAATAACTGACAAGCTTGTTGAACTTATTCGTCAATGTAAAGTACTATATTACATAAAATAATATTCACCTAAGAAATATTGCTCGAGAAGAAATAGACGAAATATAATACTTTTTATCTGTTGCTTTCGAGAAGTTTCTTTAAAAAATAATTTAAAAGCTTTTTAATACCAAAAAATCAAAACAAGGAGGCACTTGTGAATGTCAAAACACTACCACCGATTCGGAAAACATCTCAGCCATCGAGAACTGACAAGAAACTCAATCGGGTGTATCAACATCTTATTTTTTTTTTAATTGTTTTAAAAACTTTCAGTTTCAGTTGTTTTAAACTCATCTGAATCATTCACTGTATTTTGTACAAAACAAAGACTAGATAAATACTGTGCAGAAATGACGTCACAGTTTGTCACAACACGACACGATACAACACAGAAGTATGTTTTTGTCTAGTTTGAATTTACGTACATTACATAAAGACTTGTCACGCTATGGACATTTTAAGCTTCCGGTGTTGGTATTCCTTATCAAAAATTATTGGAATCAAAACCAAAATGAAAATGTACTCGGATATTATTATGTTGATGTGCAGATCTTCAAAGGCAAGACCGGTGAACAGCTGGAGGCCCTTCAAACTCAAATTGAGCAAAAGATCAGCGGGAGGCGGGATGGTGTTGACATTGGCTACTGGGAGAGTCTGCTCAGCCAATTGAAAGGTACCATAAATATCACTTCAGGGTAATATATTAAAAAAGTCTCATAAGTTGCAAGTTCACTTCCTCTTAAAAGATGCTATATAAATTTAATTTGACCTTGTTTGCGAAGACGGATAATGTTTTCTAAGTAATATAATATGTAGAGAAAGGTAGCCAGTTTCACGAAGAAGTCTACACCTCTCAGCTAGCTCAAAATATTTATTTTTGTTAAATTAAGTAAGTCGGAAGTGAAAGCGCTCCCGGAGTGCTTTATCCGCGTGCGCTGGCGTAATTGATAGTAATACGTAAATACAATATTGGCAAAACTGGCCCTTACTATATCTAAAAAACGTCCGCGATAGCATATGCCTATTTCTTATATAAAAGCCACAATAAGGTGATTTCTTTTAAATTATAGAAGAGTGGAACCGCAGGGTACAGCTTGTATAGTTATAAAGTAGCAGAGTGTGTGAGTGAATATTTTTGTTGTTATGTAGCGCACAGAGCGCGCGCCCGGCTGCGCGACCGTCACCAGCACAACCTGCGGCGCAAGCTGCAGCTGCTGAAGCGCGAGCAGGGCGTACACCCCGCGCAACCCGCGCACCCCGCACACCCGCACGACGAACATGGGTTACTATCATTTGCATTTTTGAACATCATATTACCAAAACGGATGGGCATTGTCTAATTTTTTTAGACTTTTTTTTTCATTTCTTAAGTATCCATGAAGAATTCTGAGACACTGACTTGAATATTTTACTATTTTATAGCTTATATTAATGATGATGTCTTCACCGTCATAAATATAAAGTTATGAGCTTTTTCTTTAAAAAAATACTGTTAATTTTATCTGTTGATTTTCATACTCTGTGCTTGTGGTCATACCGCAGTGTGTATACCAACGTTAGTAAATAGTTGCAATTTTCGAAAGTTTTAACCCTCGCGTTGTTACATGAGAAGTAAGTCATTTTTGTAATTAACACTATTTTCGTAACTTCTGCAAATACAAATGGCGGCTCTCTTGTTAAAATTGTCCAGGGAACTTTTGCGGCAACTTAAAATATTTACCTATAGTGCGTTTTTTATTCCCACGAAGTAAACTGACATTTCATGTGTTGCTTGTTTATCGTTTTTAAAATAGTGATGTCATCAATTGGTACTAATCGTAAAACCTTACGAGTAATTATATCTATTGATAAGTAAACTATTTAAAACCTTACAATTCAAAAATTGTATCATAGATATATGGATAGCACAACACTATAAAAATTTATTACCGCAACATTATTTTCAAGTTTGACATTAATGATTGTCAGTTTACTCCGTGGGATTAAAAAAAGGAAGTATAGTTATTATCTATAATCCGTTTTACTTGTGTGCAATAACCAAATGACATTATGTAAGATGACGCCAAAATTATATAGTCTTAAACACCACGCAAGCCCGACGGTCGCAGCGTGCTCGGGGGTTTGTATAACCAGAGGGCTTGCCGCAATAAACGAGCCTCCGGGAACAGACACAGCTGAAATAATGCGGTATACTCGCGCGGCCAAATAACAAGTTTATGAATTAAAATAGAACCCACCATATGAGAGATGAAGATCCGGCCAAAAACTCTATTATAAGTAGTATTATTGGCAGACCGGGAGCAATGGAAGCGGAACCTGCTAGCCCACAAATGTTAAAACGAGAACAAGAGGACGCGAAAGGTGGTGAAGGCGGTCAGGGTGAAGAACGTGACGAGGACGAGGGCGAGGAGGAGGAGGCGGAAGCGGAGTCGGCTTGTGTCGCGCTCTACCAGGCAGGACGGTACTCGCCGGCGCCGCTCAGCCCCGCGGCACTCGAGCCGGCCACACTCCTCACGGAGCCGAGCGAGGATGCACAGCGTCTGCGCTATCTGCGCACCCGTCTGCACGCCGCCAACGCGACCCGCGAACACGCACTGCAGCCTCCACCCGCACCATTACTACCCGGGACGGAGGGGGCGGCGGCGCTGGAGCGGGAGGCCGCACGCGCTATGGGCCCCTCGCACGACCACGCACAGTTCAGTGTGGAACACGTGCTGCCGGATCAGCCTTACCTCTGGGCGGACAAGTACCGCCCCAGGAAACCTAGATATTTCAACAGGTACTTATTGTTTTTATTATAATATACTGTTGATGGTGGTGGTATCAACTATGTGCTGGTGATTTTTTCGAAGGACCAATGTAGATTAAACCCACTGGTTTCAGTGTTCAGAGAACCCTGAGCCAGCAAAAGGTCTGCAACTAACAATTTAAATCGACTTACTGTTCTTCTGGAATGTCCAGTTTTCCATAAGTGATTTGCGTGAAGTTTGTGCCACGTTATGTATTGTTCCAATACGAATCTCCTTACTGTTGTTATTGGTTGAGCATTCGGCCAGTTTTTGAAGTAGAAATATGCCAGACGCGATTCTACAATACAATTGATAGTTCCATCAGTTCAGTAGTATAAGTTAGAACTAAACAAACATATCGACCCTTCGAGTCTCAAATGTAGTAAAACGACATGTTATTTGTAAATATTAAACTTCCTAACCTTTAAATGAATTAACATAAAATCGATTAAGAATTAATTAAGAAACCAAAAGAAAATCATAGATGAGATTATTATTGTTTCTATGGTATTATCAATATATGCCAATATGAATCCAACACATTAACCATTCCAATAAAACTTCAAAAAAATTTATATTATCAAAAAGATAACAAATATATTACTTACTCTGAACAGCTGCTTAGTATAGGACTATTTACAAATTTATTATAAAATGTTTACTCTCTCCCTCTCAAAACATTTCACATCTTCCTGACGCGTTTCATCCGTAAAAAATTTACCCTCATGCGCGCACACAAGTTTCACTTCAAAAATGGTTATAACTTTTTTCTTTTTAGAGTTAATTTCGTACAAAGAAAATTTGTTTAAACAATTTTCAAACAAAGATTTCGTTTACGACAACTGACCAACAACTAGAATGTTAAGTACAACAACAAATAAAAGAAAAACTGAATTTGGTTTTTAAATAATCTGAGTAGTAAAATATACAGATCGATAGAGATCGTGAAAGTAAGTAAGACAGCGTTTAATGTCGATTTTGTACAAAATGGCTTTTACTACATTTGATAGTTAAAGGGTCGATATGCACTTGTAGTAAACCTAGGGGATGTGAGTGTGGACATTGTGAACATGTATTGTTTGGTGCAGGGTCCACACGGGCTTCGAGTGGAACAAGTACAACCAGACGCACTACGACATGGACAACCCGCCACCCAAGATCGTGCAGGGGTATAAGTTCAACATATTCTATCCGGACTTGATTGATAAAAATTCTACGCCAGAATTTACACTGGTAATGTATACTCACATGGTTTCTTAATATTAAGTGATTCTATACAGGAACCCATTTTCCTGTACAAACTGTATTCAACAAAAAAGGGACAAACACAATACATTTATAGGATTTAGCCTGCAAGGGAATATCATAGAAATACATTATACACAGTTAATGCAAGTCCGGACTTACACGCACTGTTGTGATGAGTGATCGATAGTTCGAGTCCTGCTGATTTAGGATTTTCATAAAGATGGTATTTTTATGTTTTCTGATGGTTTCGTCAATACCGCATGCGAACTGCATACATGTTTTTTTATTTAATATAAGTTTAGCGTTGTGGCGACGACCTCACCTGATGTTAAGTGTCGATCTAGCCCAAACTGGTACTTAACTCGCTAAGCCTAGTGGGTGGACTGGCTCTCAGATGCAGCTGTCAGAAAACACTTAAAGTGTTTGCCGACAGATTGTCAACTTGAGTATGGTAGCAGGCCAGATGCAATGTCACATCACAATGATTTCCTTCACTGTATGATCTGGCTAATTGTAGGGATTCGAACTCACGTCGGTTGACGCGGAGTGCGTACACCCTACCAACTGAGCCAATGTAGGTGTTTATCTAGGCTATATAATAACATCACGCTACGGCCAATAAAACGAAAAATGTTGCAAAACCGGGGAAAATTTATTCCTTTTCAGAGCTCCCATTGCGTGCGCTTTTTGTTGTTCCAAATTTGTTTTAAAATAATGCATTATTTGCGAAGGTGTTTTATAAACAAGGTTTTAATGCTTATTGAAATAAATAAATTATTCATAACAAGTACTTATTTTTGAACAAAATTACCCTTTCGTCAAATAAATTCAATGAATATCTTAGGAGATATATCATTATCTTTTAGGTCGGGGAAAAACTTTTTTCACATAACGTAGGTATAAACTTTTTATAAAATTTATTTAGCTGTACTATTTGTATCTGGCTGGTTTTGGTAACATTAAAAAAGTTATATTAAAAATATAAAATAAAAATAGCTGTTTCCCGCTATTTTTCGTTTGTTTTTCTTTCTGTAAAAATACTCATTTTCTGGAATCTAATGAAGAAATTCGATACATTTTAAAATATTATTACAAAAAAGGCATAAATGCAACACATGCAGCAAAAAATTTGTGACGTTTATGGACCTAATGTAGTGTCAGTAAGAGTAGCACAAAGTTGGTTCAAACGTTTTCAGTCCGGAAATTTTGATGTTAAAGATGCACCTCGCTCTGGTCGCCCTGTTACTAATAAAATGGACGCCATTTTTAAAAAGCGGAGCAAGGTCGGCATATCAGTAGTTACAATGTAACTGAAGAACTGGAAATTGACTACAAAACAGTTTTAACCCATTTGAATAATGCTGGCTATACCAAAAAGCTCGATATTTGGGTGCCACATCAGCTCACTGAAAGAAACCTAATGAACCGTGCACTCATTTGAGACGTAATGAAACCGAGCCGTTTTTGAAGAGATTGATAACTGGCGATGAAAACTGGATCACGTACGACAAGAACGTGCGAAAAAGGTCGTGGTCTAAGGTCAGCCAGGCTTCACAGACTGTGGCTAAACCTGGGCTAACTCGAAGCAAGGTGATGCTGTGTGTATGGTGGGACTGGAAGGGCATTGTTCATTATGAGCTTTTACCGCCCGGCAAAACCATCGATTCGATCTCTACTACCAACAACTGATGAGATTAAAGGAAGCAGTTGAGAGAAAGCGGCCGGAATTGATCAACAGGAAGGGTGTGGTCTTTCATCACGATAACGCTGGACCACACACACACCTTTAGCCAATCGGCAAAAATTTAAGGCTGGGAGGTGTTAGTGACCTGATCGTGCACCTTCAGATTTTCACCTGTTTCGGTGTCTTCAGAATTCTTTAGGTTCTGTAAGGTTAACATCAAGAGAGAACTGCCAAAACTATTTGTCGCGTTTCTTTGATCAGAAGTCTTAAAGTTTGTACAGCAACGGGATCATGTCTCTACCTACAAAATGGCAGAAAGTCATCGAACAAAACGGCACATATATACTTACTTTAAATAAATGTACATAAACTTTGAAAAAAAAAATGTCTTGATTTTTCATATAAAAATGTGAAGAAACTTTCCCCGACCTATTATAAGTATATTAAATAATACGTGAGGAGAAAACTTCGGACACCTTTTTAAGGAAGACTGTGAGATTTGGCATGGTTAAAGTTTATATGGAGAAGGAGTGCAGAATGTTAAAATGTATCTATACATTTAATAAAATTGAAGTGTCTGTTTGTAATGTCAAAATAACAACTTTTTACTAAATGCATATGAAAGTATAAATAATATGTTACTAACATAATATCGTTTAAATTTTGTTTGTCTTTCTGTCTGTTTGTTCCGCATGATCTCTTAAGCGGTTGGACCAATTTTGACGGCATTTTCACTGGCAGATAGCTGATGTTATGAGGAGTAACCTAGGCTACTTTTATATTAGCAAAAGAATTAGGGTTTCGCACAAAAAAATAAAAAGCATCTTTATCTTTAAAATAACTAGCGGGCGACTTCCGTGGGAGAAGAGGGGTCACCACAATACCGAGGGCACAGCTAGTTCAATATAATTATGAAGGTAAAATGTTTTGACAGAAACCTTGCCCCGAGAACCCGGAGTTTGCAGTGCTGCGGTTCCACGCGGGCCCCCCATACGAGGACATCGCGTTCAAGATCGTAAACAGAGAGTGGGAATACTCGTACAAGCGCGGCTTTAGGTGTCACTTCCACAACAACATCTTCCAACTCTGGTTCCACTTCAAGAGATACAGATATCGTCGCTAATTATGTACTTGTTCCTCTTTTCTATATTATTTTATATTTACTACATACATACATCAATAACATACAATTTTATTGTCTTATGTAATTAATAAAGTTATATTAAAATGTGTTAAGTGTACTTCAGTTGTGTTTATTTCAATTCAACATTAAATATATTTTAAGAGATGTCTCAGTAAATTTAAATCTTAAAAATTAATTAAAAGAGATGAGGGAAACATCTTAATGTTCCATGGATTCACAGTGCGGGTGCCGGGTACATCGTGTGGCAGAGGGAGGAAACACGAGCCGCCCCCAGGACTTGCGACCTAAGTGTAGGTTTAAGGGGCCGCCCCCTTATGATGCATCTCACCTTGACCACCCGTGATACCCTCCCTGCCAAGCCAGATTTGGTAAGAGCCTGTTAATGCTGCTTTAGATACCCGTTTTAAAATATAACTTACTATAGTTCTCGACAGCCCGAAGTTTTTTAGCAATTTATAGGAAGATTTCCCTGGAATACCTCTCGCTCCCACTTCTACCGCATAGCCGTTTTTGGTTCGCTCATTACATACGATCGTAATATTTATTCATTTCTACATGTACTATGCGTTTGATTTCTCGAGAATAAAGAAAAATGTTCAGTCTGGATGACGCAACACCCACGTGCTCTGGGATTTTATAATGTTTTGCATATGTGTCCACTAAAATAGTCCAATCAGGTGCAGAACTGATTGAAAAGGACTTACTTTTTGCATTTACTGTTGATCCTAATGTAAATGTTAATATCACCCATTGTTATCCCATTGCTGTGCAAATATTTTTTCAATAATAAAGTGAAATAAAAAGAAATGTTCATGTGTTAAATAAAGGAGCATACAAGAAATATTTGATATACTTTATAAAACAACTGTTTATTTTGTAATTATATTTGTAATATTGATAATCAGCTATAGAATTGGTAAAATTGTAGTGTCTGTTTGTAATGTCAAAATAACAGCTTTTTACTAAATGCATATGAAAGTATATGCGATACCTATATCAAAAGACCAAATTTTAAAAATGTTGTCTGTCTGTCAGTTTGCTCCGGGTAATCTCTGAAACAGTTAATGTTTCTGTCCTTGTGAAGAATCTCTCCCTAAACCAAAGTAGAAAAATATAATCATCTTCAGCGGAAATGTTAGCATGGCTGTGAATCCTACCACATTGATTTTTTATTGGAGAAATTGAAAGCAATATGTAGTGGCTTAATTTCCTTCTCTAAGTTTGCTCTGTAAAAATATGGTGTTTAAAAAAACGAATGATAAAAATAATGTGAATCTAGTTAGTTTTGCGGTCACCAGGACAAACCATAACAACATGTACCCACGTAAATGCCGTGTAAGCATTCTGATTTCTGTTAACGCTCATAACTCGTAGGAACAGTAGTTAAGTTTGGAAATAAGTTTTAGTAAGTAAGTCAGTCATGCTGGGCATCTCAATCTGTCTGTACGCTCCTGTAATTAATTAGTCCTAATTATATTTCATTGAATTTTAAAATAATTAAAAGTTCCTTTGTATTAGTTTTTTTTATTAATACATTGCTCCCGCAAACTTGACTATCTACTAATAATAAAGCTTGTATATAAAAGAAACATAGCTTCTAACTTTTATTGTAGTAAAAAAGTTTTAACCATAGCTAAACCTACACTGGTGCCATAGGGAAAATAGGTGCTGCATCTAACTAAAAAACTAAACAGATAAAATAAAGATATGAAAATCTATAGAAATACATCACTACTCTGCTTTTAGACTAACTGTAACTGCAGAATGCATGTATGGATTTTATTCCTGATTCTGAATATATAGAACTCAATTTTCTAAATTTGGCTGTTTCACCCTTAATTCTAAGGACAAGCAAGCAGATAGAACATGGAAACTACACTATAAAGACTTGCAGAACATATAAAGTGTATAACAATAGTCAGGTACGTATTTGCTCACAATATATTCTCAATGAAGATAATTAACAAAGTAAATTTCATAAGGAATAAAGTATTTTTATTTACATTTGATCTAGAGATTACATAAAACAACTTTACTCTTGTTTGGGCTTCCCTTCACCAGGGTTGACCACCTCTTCTGATACAGGATTACTACGGAAATTGGGAAACTGTTCCCATGGTGCGCTCAGCTCAAACCGCCTAAACTCCTGAGCCAGTTCTAAAGGCTCCACCACCACGCGCTTTTGTTCATCATCATATCGAACCTCTACATATCCACTAAGAGGGAAGTCCTTCCTGAATGGATGCCCTTCAAATCCATAATCTGTAAGAATTCTCCTTAAATCAGGGTGATTAGCAAAGAAAACGCCATACATGTCCCAGATCTCCCTTTCATACCAGTTGGCAGCTTTGAACACGTCGCAAGCAGAGTCTACTGGCGTCAGCTCGTCCGTGTAAGTCTTCACTCTGATTCTAGAGTTGTAACGTAAAGACAATAAGTTGTAGATAATTTCGAATCTGAAAGGGCGAGATGGAACATCCATGCCAGCAATGTCGATCAAGCTGGCGAACTGGGCGCTGTGGTGGTCTTTCAGAAATTGCAGAACAGGTATAACTGCCTCCGAAGGGATCAGTACCTCCAACTCATTTCCGGCGGTGAGCTGCACTTTTTGTACGTATTTCGGTAAACATTCCGCTAAATATTTCCCAAAATCTATAAGCTGAGATTTTTGGAGAGGATCTAATTTAGCGACAGTGGGTCGTGTCTCTGTGGTGGCTGCCGCCTGTTCAGTTTTATTCGCTAGACGTTGCACAATAGGGGCTTTGGCATTATTTAATAAGAAATGGCTGAAATTGGACCCCGCACCGAAAGTGCGTCTCAACATGAAAGACATGGTTCTATAACAATCCTTACGTAATTCCAATTCGAAATCGTTTATGAAAAGACGTACAATCAGTTCAATTACCAAAACAACAGTGTTGCCATTTGGCAATAAATAATATTCGCTTAACCAGGTCCCAAAAATCACCAGATAAAAAAAGAAATTTTGTAAAAGTTACCCGAAATTGCTTACAAAATTTATTTCACAGAATCAACTTGCCTAATGCATTTCACAGAAACAAATATAGTTATGTCAAAATCATTTATTTTTCTCTTTTTCTTCTTGTTTTGGAGCCGCAAAAGCACTTGCCAGTGTCGATACATTAGGTACTTACATATTTATTTCGTTTTATACATACATACATCACGCCTATTTCTCAACGGGGTAGGCAGAGACCAAGTCCTTCCACCTGCTACGATCCTTGCATACCTCTTTCGCTTCTTCGTGCATACATGCTCGTCGGCTCTTGACCTTACCTTTCTTTAGAACGTCTCTAATTTAATCGATAAATGTTCGTCTAGGCCTTCCTCTTCCAACGATTCCTTTCACACTCGCATCATAAATAATTTGTTTAGTCATTCTTCTTTCTTTCATCCTCTCAACATGCCCAAACCATCTAAGCATCACTTTCTCAATCCGTGTGACTACATCTTCTTTCACACCACAAAGCTCTCTTATCAACCTATCTCTTATCCTGTCACTCAATTTCACTCCTAACATACATCTTAGCGCTCTCATTTCTACCGCACTTATTTTACTTTCATGATTTTTCTGCCACACCCAGCTTTCACTTCCGTATATGAGTGTTGGAACCAACACTCCTCTATGCACAGCCAAACGAGCTTTCATAGAAATACTCTGGCTGCTCATAAAGGACTGTAACGCCCCATTCACCATATTACCGGCATGTACTCTCCTTCCTATATCTCTCTCACACTTTCCATCTCTGGTAAACATCGATCCTAAGTATACAAACTAACTTACTTGCTCTAGTTCATCCTCATCAATCCGGACACATACTTCTTTCAAGTTTTCTTCCTTTTCAAGCACCAAAACTTTCGTCTTCTTTGTATTTACTTTCATTCCCTTTCTTTCCAAAGCCTCATTCATAATAATCACCATCACTTGCAAATCCTTAGCCGACGATGCAAGTAAAACTTGATCATCAGCGTAAAGGAGACATTTGACAAGTAACTCGTTCATTCTCAGTCCACAATCACTCTCTTTCCAATCTGTTAGACAATTATCCATGAATAGGTTGAACCGCCATTGAGACGCTACACATCCCTGTCTGAGACCCTTTTGGATATCAAACCATTCAGTGTATGCTTCATTTATTCTAACACAAGCACTGGAATCCTCATAGAGAGATTTCAATGCTTGTATCAGATCCCCGCCAACCCCATGCCTAGACAATGCCAACCACAACTCATTCCTCATCACTTTGTCATAGGCCTTTTCTAAATCCAAGAATGCACAAAAGACTTTTTGGTTTATTGCCAAATGTCTTTCAATTATGCACCTTAAGGAAAAGTCCGGATCCATACATCCCATACTCTTTCTAAATCCTTTGTACATCTCATATGCTATCATCATCTGTTTCTAACATAACTCTTTCAATTATTACCTTAGCATACAGTTTGCCGACAACACTGAGAAGGCTAATTCCGCGGTAATTTTTACAGTCTTGTTGTGACCTTTTTCCCTTGTATAACGGCACGATCACAGCCTTGCGCCAGTCTCCCGGTACCCAAACGTTTCTCTAACACAAGTTGAAAAGGCGGTATAACTGACTTGCTACCGCACCCTGTCCAGCCTTCAACATTTCGACAGATACCCTGTCATACCCCGCAGCTTTAACAGATTTCATACTTTTTAATATTTTCATAATTTCTTCCATACTGATAATGCTTTCAGATTCACTTTCGTTCATTCCAAGAGCTGGTACTTCCAATGGCGCTGGCACCTATTCTCTTTCAAACAAATTTTCAAAATATTCCTTCTATCTCTTCAACACATATTCTTCTCCTTTTATAATACTTCCATCCTTGCTTCTAATTTTAGATAACTCTGAGTTTGTTCTCTTTCCTCGAGCTAATCCAATCGATTTCCAAAACACTTTAATATTGGCTCGAAAATTGTAAGGGAGCTTTCTGTCAAACTCATCTTTCCGCACTTTTTTCTTCGTACTAACCACATTTTTCACTAACCCTTTCATCATTTTGTAAACCTTTCTTGCCTTATCCATATCCTCTAATGTTGACCTTTGCACTCTTAGATTAGCCTTTGCGGCTAACCAATCCAGCCACGCATTCTTCTTTTCATCCACAACTTTTTGAACCTCTGTATCCACCCATATATTTTTCTGTGTTCTTCCATTCCTTCTTTTAGCAACCCCACATATCTCAGTTGCAACATTAACTACACCTTCCTTAAAATACTTCCATAAACATTCTATCTCACATTCTTCATCCAAATTAACAAATCGTTCTTTCAACTTTTTAATGTACTCATCTTTCACTTTATCCTCTTTAAATGTTCTACTTTTACACATTCTAGATTAGATATTGATTCCACTACCTTATGTCGCCATCGTTTGAAGAGTCCTCTAATCCGTGACATCGCCAGGAAGTGGTCTGTATCGATACCGTCACCGCGATACGCCCGAGTATCCAGAATTTGTCCTTTAGGTCTTTCATCGATGACCACAAAATCAATCATACTTTTAAAACCACATTCAACCCTTGTGAACATATGAACTCTTTTATAGGCAAACATTGTGTTCGCTACTAAAAGATTCCATTCCAAACATACATCAAGCAATCTTTTACCATTTTCGTTAATCCACTCATCACCAAAAGTGCCTAAAACCTTTTCATACCCATCACGCTTCACACCTACCCATCCATTAAAGTCTACCAACATAATAATCCTTTCATTGTCCTTACACTTCTTTAGAACTTCTCTTAAATATTACCAGAACTCCTCACTTTCCTTTTTGGCTGCTGTAGAGCCTCTGAAACCCAAATCCGTAGATGCATACACACCCAGGATAAAAATACGGGTGAGCCCAACTTTTAGCCTAATCCAGAGGAGTCTAGGACACACACATTCATAATCAATCATACAATCATTAATTCGCGCAGACAAAATGACACCGACACCCTGGCAGCCTCTTTTGGTGTTGGGTACTCCAGACCAATACGCCGTGCAGGGCCCATAATTTGTGGTGTCCCACCGCTTCCGCTTCGTCTAATTCACGCATAGCACATCAATTCTCCTCTCATCCATCATTTGATATAATTCCTTTTTTTTTTCATTACATCCTCCCCTAACATTCAATGTAGCAAAGCGGCTTTCCACAGCCCGCTTTCCGCCTCCGCTGGAAACGAGACGTGATGGGTTGCAAACCGCACCGCTGCCATTTTTATTTATTATACGCACGAAAAAACATGACTCATGCGGCGTTACCTCACTCTGAGGCGTTCCATTTAAGGCTTGAAGTGCAAGCGAGAGCACAGAACGAGCGACAAAGAGGCACAATCGGCCTCCGCGTTCGGCAGCGTTCGACATCTGTCTCTCTCCTACTTGAGTGAGCGAATCGTCCGCGTGGACAGCTGCCATACAATAATATATTTACACGTTTTGGTCAAGTATGAAGTGCAGTGAAAAGTGTACGTGGTGTCAATTGTTTATAGCAACGATAATTGCGGCGATAAAGGTAATGATTCTTTCGATATTAAATATATGTTCAGTGATATATTGTCGAATATTCGTGCTTTCATCATTAAAATAATTAGCATCGGTCCGCTAGTGCAGTGATTGTAGGTTATGCTATAAATGAAAAACTATAAATAAAATTTTAGCGGAGGTGAGGAACAGAGAGTAAAGTTCCTCATCCGCCATAGAAAAGGGAGGATCCTCCGGCCAGACGGGTGCTATGTCTGGCGGGCAACTGCCCCGACTGTTGTAGTCGGGTTCTTGTATATATACTCAACGATATAGTTAATTTCTATAGCGCAATGTAGGATAGTAGGATGCGTCTTATGTAGCTCGATAGATGTCGCTATGTGTCGCTACGTAGTTGTGTCGATGCGTTGATGCGTCAGTTGTGGCGAGAGATATCGCTACAAAATTAAAATTTTCTTTTGAAAAATTATACCATCCCAACAGTATTTCCTTATGACGTTGTCATGTTCAACTATCGTCAGTAAACCGACTTTACAGACAACCGATTTTTTAGAAATCATTGCGTTCCCACGAGCAGCCAGGGAAAAATAATCGAGCCCGGCAGAGCGCCGCATACCAGACAAGGGTTAACCTTACTCTGGGTTCACCAGGTCCCAGGGCAATTTAGTGTTTTATATGGTAAAAGTAAAATGATAAAAATATTATGAAATTATACATTTAATCTATCTTAGTATGTACCATTATTATCTATGCACTTTCACCATTTTGAAGGTAGTTAATTGATTCCATTGCTGTAAAAATTGTGCGAGCAAGAATCAATAAAATCTTTGAAGGCAGTTTGGACAGCCTCATCAGAATTGAATTTATTTTCCTTGCAAGAAATTGTCCAAATACCGAATAAAGTGGTAATATGTTGGAACAATGCCCGGGGAATATGGTGGGTTTCGGAAAAATTCCAACCGCAGTTCCTACAATTTAGCGACCATCGGTCGTAAAGTAAAGGGTCTAGCGTTGTTCTGAAGCAGCAGAGGGCTTGAGATATTGACCAGTCTCGGTTGTATAACGGCTAACTTTTCCATCATGGTTTCCAATTGTTGACAATACAGATCTACCGTTTTCATCTGGACAGATCTTACAAAGCTGTAGTGTATGATACCAGCACTGGTCCACCAAACACTCACCAGTACCTTTTTCTGAGACGACTTTCGCTTGGGACAGGATTTGGCTGGTTTTTCTGGGCCGACCACTGTGAGTAGCGTTTCCAATTGTCGTAAAGGATCCATTTTTCTACACAAGTAACAATACGATTCAAAATTCCCTCGTTATTATGACGGTTGAGTAATGTAATGCAGAACTCAATAGGTGTTTGTTGGCATTCTTCAGTCAATTCATGCAGTACCCATTTCTCGAACTTTTTCACTTTTCCTGTTTGTTTCAAGTGATTTTTATTTATCACTCACACCGAAGCCTGACCATAACTCTGATTGTTCATTTTCAACTAGGGTGTCCGGTCACGGGGCTTGTTTTGTGGCTCAAAATTTCCAGAACGAAAACGTTGGAACCAAAAACGTACCATGTTTTCTTTTACAGTAGCTTTTCCATACACATCATTAATCTTTTGAGCTGATTCTGCAGCGCTGATGCCACAATAGAACTTATATTCGTAAAAAAGGCGATATTTTAAATTTTTTATTTTGTGAAAAGAACGATGTCAAAGAAAAATTAAATGGTGCGAAAACAAATGAATCACTAAATTTGAAACACAAATCCACAAGACTAAATATGGAATAAAATTTAATTTGGAATTTCTAACCAGACGCCAGATATTTGAGATCAAAGTGACCAGTTCAACTAAACGTCAATTTCATTTGTAAAGATCTAATATATAACCCTTCGTAAAATTTACCAATAAACAAAGTGGGGGTTTCAATGTCAATGTTTTTAGCCATCATACAATTTTCTTGTACCAGTGTTTTCAAATCTTTTGTTAGAACTTTCTGGGGAGTTTTTGTGGGATCACAGAATGCGTGCTTTTAATTTATATTTATAATCCACTTCACTTACTGCCAAACACCAAACTATATAACGCAAGACGCTACCAATATCACATAATTAGGGTAAAAACCTAAGTAAATTAATTCAAAATAAAAACCACAACATGTCCCTTCAAGATCCTGCCAAAACCTCTATTTCTCACTTTTGATTGATTTATTATTATTCATAGAGAATAGAAGTACACATACACTGCATTCCTCATTTGTACCGCTAATAATGTTGCCAGTACTAATATCACAAACATAATAATTTAATAATATATAGTTTATTTTTAATTAGGTATTTTTTTTTATCAAGCAGGTAATAAATAGAAAATTTATTAATATAGGAGGTAGGATACAAATATCACTAGAAATCCAGAAAAGTAAAAATTCCCTAAAGTGTTGAAATAGATCGCCAAGAAGGGTAAAAAGTCACCAGTCTATGGACAAAAGCGCTAAATTGGCAGCACTACACAATAAAGTCAAGATTAGTGATGCGACTCGGGTCAGTCGTCACTCTTGAGTGTCTCAAGTAAAAATGTTAAACACACTACTCGAGCTGAAAAAAAATTGATTGAGGTCACTCGCCGAAGCAAACCGGTTTAAAGTTTTAAACTGCTGGGGCACCTTATTTTCAACGTACATAAAGAGTAATGTTAATTGAAAGTCATTGCGAATTGTTGTTGTTTATTAGAATGTCAAAATCAGAACTAGAAATAGTTTGTGTATTCGTTTTGTTTTCTAAATTATTGACGATAACAATTTAATTGAAAAATCACTGGTTTCGAATTAAACAACTCGAGTGACTTTTACATTCAAGTTAAATTGTAAAATGAACTGACTTGAATTGATCGTGTAGTAAAATGTGACTTGTCACTAGAGTAACATTAGTAAAAAACGAGATGCTACGATATATTCGATTATCGATACATCGAAATGATAATCAATATTTTGCCCCTGTGATAAGCTTCGATATCGTAGAGCGTTCTATTGTAATATTTTGCGTTAAGTTTCGTGGTGCCATTTAATAATTTCCAAAAAAATACCAACCAAAAAATTTGGTAAAATGGAATGCAGTCCAGTTTAAAATATCTATACTGAAAACTTTGATGAGACATTCCCTAATATATTCTTTAATTAAATTAAGTATAGATGAGTAAGTTATTATATAGACAACACATGACAGGTAGCAAACTTGTAGAATGCATAAATTATACAATAAACTATAGTCTATTATAAACTAAGGGAGCCTGGATTTGAAATTTTTAGTTTTATGTTTAAGTAATTAGGTACATACATAATAAACTGCTTACTTTTGTGTATGAGTTGCTCTAGTATTAAATCAAGTAATATTGCTTGTTTAAGTACATCTCATTTTTTTTATTTACTCAACTTAATAATTGAGGTTCTTCCAATATTTCAAGAATTTTCCAAAAATGTATAGTTTAAAAAAATTCACGTCGCACTTTTGTTAGATAAAAATGCTATAAAATAACTGTTCAGTTGAACTTGGCGTAACTTAAGTTAACTGTATATTATGGTTTTTTAAAATGATTATGATAAAAGTTTACATAAAATAAAAAAATGGACAGTTTCGGAGATTATGGTAAAATATATAATAAGTTCCAAGATTAATCGGTGTATTATCGGTGAAAAAATATTATATAGAGGAAAGATTTGATTTTTTGTTTGTAATGGATAAACTTAAAAACTACTGGTTAAATTTTAAATTCTCTCACCAATATAAGCTACGTTTTCAGCTAGTAACATAGGTGACATTTTAATTTGAAAAAGTAATTTATTCCTAATACAAATTTGGATAGATTACGATTCGAAATATGATTTTTCCGAATTTACGATAATAGTCAATGCCTATGTCATTCCCACAATTAAGACGAAGTAACGATACTAGTCATGCTAAAATACCTCTAGCCAATAAAGCTATAAAACGTGCCAACTAAATAGACTTATATAGATACGCTGGAAAAACATCACCCAACTTTTTGGCGGTCGGGTAAAATTAGTAAATAATGTTGCATCGCATGTGTTTCTACAATTCTTATGGCGCAGAACATTTGTATTTCATATTTAATATGTACATTTTAAACAAATGTTTAAATAAAAAATAAAACAAACAAATTGATACAATAAATGAAGTGTTGCATGGGGTCCAATAAGTCCCAGTTTCAGCATAATGCTGCAGGCCTACAAGCATAAACACTGCAGTGCTGATATTCTGACAGAGCCTGTAGGCATGTAAAACCTCACGGACGAACTGACACAACAATTTTAATTAATTAAACTAAATAATCGTAACTTCATACGAATAAGTAACATGTGTGCTTTAATATATACATAACCCAACTGTGTACTGCATATTTGATTAAATATACATATATATATACACTAGAATCATATAATCATACATATTCATCATCATCATCATATCAATATAATCATATCCCATACAAATCGAGATAGACTGCCCACCACTTGAGAAAAAAATATTTACCTACTGAGCCAACATAATTGAATTGCATATTAAATTAATTCCCGCAACAATAAGAAATATTTTTTCAATTTAGTTTTGAAGCTGAAACGAAACGTCGGCGTAATATTTCGAATAGGAAGTGGTATGTTGTTCCAGCACTTAGTTGCTGCATAACTAAAACAACCACGAAAAGCTACAGTTTTATGACGTGGTATAGCAAATAGGGGCGAGCAGTGTCCATCAGAGATAAATAACAATTGTGTCCATTGTCATGGTGGGGCCACATAAACTTATTATATATAGGTAACTTGAAATTTTAGTAGACATTATAACAAAGAACATGCTAGCCAAATGTAGCTTCCTTCTTGCTTCCAGTTTTAACAGCTTTGATTTATTTATAAATGGTATGATGTCCGATCGTGGTGGGATCTTATAACAAAAACGCACACAGGTATTCTGAACTCTCTGAAATAATTTCAGAGTACGTCCAAGAAGACACGGGTCGTAAACATCACAGTAACTTAGCTTGGAAAGGACAAAATATTCATATAATAACTGTAATCTGTGACTCCCATACAGCCAAATTGTTTGTTTATCTGGTCAGAATACGTTTTTGTTTCAAAATTTTGAAGATATAATAATTTTTTTTGCATGTACGATGGTACTTTTGTGGTTCTGAACACATGTCCCCACCTCTTAAATCTGCCTATACTAGAAATATACAAAAAATTAAAGGAATAAAGAGCTTTAAGTTGTTTGGGGAAAAGTAGCTGACATCTTATCATTTTGGGGAATTTTTTTTAGCCGACATGGGGAAATTTCGATAATTCAATCTGAAGCATTACTCCGCTAGTTATTGGTCTATGATCTGAAGACTCTAACTGTATGGGACAAAACACAACAAAAACGCTTTCATTTGTAATTTTGTAATTGAGCACAAAGTAATCAGAGTATTCTATTAGTTACTGGAGATAATTGAGATACCTACTGTGATTATGATTACTGATCAGTTTATTAGTGATCACTTTCTTGTATTACCTATTGATTAGGCATGTTTAAAAAAAGCACTGAAATTAAAAGTTTATAGTAACTGGTAATAAAATTTATCGTAAATCATAAGGTAGGTAGGTATTCATGCTGTTATTATTCAAATATATCTTCAATAACGTTTTTTATACTTTCATCTGTAAGTATTTTATGAATTTTTTTATATGTTTTTGTAAAAAATTAACTTTCAATGGTACAAGTTTACGCCTAGGTACATAGGTAGATAGATGTCTTTGTAAATTCTTACTCTACATACCTACTTGCGTTCTACATAACGGTTACAAATTAGCCTTACCGAAATATGATTATTTTAAACCAGAGGATTTGCATCTCATAACTTTGAAATGAGTTAAAACACTCACTCAACATGTTAATGTAAATGATTTTTCAGTTTATACAATAAAATGGATGCTGACTTGAAAGAACTGAAATCAGTGTTAAGATCACTGGTGGTCTCTAGTCCGTCACAGGTAGACGTACGTACATTGCTAAATGACTATCGCAGTATGATGGGAATGATGGTGCCTGTTGCTAAATATGGGTATAAAAATCCAGTAGAATTCCTTAAAGAGAGGTGCAATGATTGTTTCTTGGTAATTTTTTTTCTTTTTAAATAGTGTATTTAATAGTATGATACTAATATTTCATAAATAATACTATATTTATTTGAAATTATTATTTTTGATATTTTAATTTTTCATCCATGCAAAGACACATCAGTATCATTATTATCTTTACACTGTTAGGTGTATAATAGTTTTGTTTGTTTTTATTTTATATTTCAGTTTACGGGGCCACCAGGAAATCCTATTTTAACTTTGATAGTGCCGGATACTTTGAAGCATATTGATAATTTTGTTAAGAAGCAAAGAGTTTCAGTTGGAGCCAAAATGTAAGTAGGCTAGTATGTTAAAATACACAATTTTATGTCATTACGAGCCAATTTTTAAATCATTCAATAACTTTATTTCATTAATAATTTTGATGTTTTGACAGATAATGTATATAAATTGAAAAAATTTATACCTCAAATAAAGTTACCATTGATTGAAAAAGTGGTGCTTACTTACATAAATTTGTTTGCCCATTAATTCATATATAAAGGAAATTATAAGCCTGTACAACTTGTAACTTGATAGAACTGGTTTATGCACTTTAATGTCCAATAGGGATTTTGATAATTGTATTTTTATCATGAAATATTGTGTAGATATTTCCTAAATATCATGTACATAAATTAATTTTTATCAGAAAAGGGAAGAGGAGAAGTGTGCCTGGATCAAAAAGTTCACCACATAATAGTAATTCTATAGTTAACTCATTTAGAAAATTTCAAACAGCTAAAGAAAAGACTAAGTCAATAAAGGAACCACATATTCACACAGAAGAGATGCCCACTCATGATATACAGGAAAACAAAAATAAAATGGATAAAATAAGTGAAGATATGAAGAAAGATACTGCTGTGAGTGATAATGTTCAAGAAATCAGTGATGAGATTGATGGTGGTAGCAACTGTTCCAGTCCAGCTATAAATAGTTTCTTAAAAAAGAGATTGCCTCTTCACAACAGTGCTCTTAACTTAGATACTGAAAGACACAGTAATGAACAAGCATTTCCAAAAGATGATGATTCAGAAAGACAAACATCTTCAAGTATGTTTATTCTTAATTTATTATATGATTTTTTGGTTCAATGGTTTATTATTGGTGACTATGCCTAGTAAAAATCTGAAAATTGCATCATTTCAGGTTCCAGCAGTGCTAAGATAATGAAACTGGAAAGGCTCAAAATTGAGATTACTGATTTAATTGCGGATCATCCAGATGGTATCTGGTGCACTAATTTCATTCATTTGTACAGGTATTGTTGTCTATAAATAAATATGGAATATAATTTAACAAGGGTAATTTAATTTCAAATTAAGCTGAGTTTGTTTTATGGTAACTCAACAGCTGACTCATAGATATACAGTATGTATTAAAAACCCCATTGGATCCGTGAAGGTGTTATTAGATATAGAGATTATATTCTGTTTATGTTATCTATCTCAGATTATAAATAAAAAAAAATACATCTAATAAAATGTAAAAAAAATTAGTTAAATGAGGAAACTTACATGGCAATATAGGCGGCGCGGCACAGGGTAAGGCCATACGATCAAACATACCGCTGCACTGCGCCTAGCTGGCGACGGTGTTATCACGTTTTAAAAATTTGCAAAATTTTAAGGAAACTAAATATATTAATTTTAATTCGCAATAACATTTTTATTTTCATAATAAAAATAATTTCATTTTTTTTGGTAATGTCATTGGGGTACCTATATAGCTTTTTCGTATTTAAGGGGGTTTTTAATACATATTGTATAAATTAAGTTAATTATGTTTTCATTTACATTGAAAGTTACCCATTTTCTTTTTTCTCTTATTCAGTAGTATATCTCCTGAGATTCAAGTATTGTGTGAACATTTAGACTAAGAATTTGTGCATAATATGTTTGTCATATGACTATTTTATTCTGAGCATGCATGTCAGTAATCACAAAAAATGTTGACCGTCACGAGATCCGCAGCAGATGTGAGACACCTTAATGAAAATTTAAAAAATTCATTGGGTGATCCTGAAACACGATAAACCAAAAGAAAGTCACTGTGAAGGCGTTTATTTTATTACTTTGGTGGGCACAATCCCTACAAAGCGCTTTTAATCTATCCATGTTTCAACATAAAAATTTGAAAGGATCCAGTCTGTCTATTAAAAAAAACTAATACGTCGCCACATCAACAGCTGCCAACATTGGGTTCAACAACCAGTCTGACCTGCTGCATTAGATGTTTTACATCAAAAAAAATAAAATCTTGTTGAAAATCTTAATATTGTAAATTTTTGTGAAATAATATTGATTAAAGTATATTTTTAAGTTAATAAATAAGATCAAATATTTTGTGCTGTTCTTCATGTCAAAGGGAATACCAATAACAGTGCATTTGTATGTAAGCAAACATTACCCAATTGATGCCTTGATCTGACATCTGTTATTTCCTTATAATTTTCTGAATTTATTTTGTACTGATCCTACGTATGACGTCACGCGCTCTGCGGTATCATTTGCGCGGCAATTTAAAATGTATACATATAGATGTTATTTTAATGATGTATAGTGTGTTCTTCTTCATTTTCAACTTAAGAGCTTAGCTCTTGTTGGTGGAGCAGTTACCACTGTTTCCTATCGACTATCTTTCTTTTGAATTCTTGATATGACACGACTCCCACTTTATCCTTCACTTGTAGGAAAAAGCTTCGTCTAGGTCTTCCTCTTCCATGCTTTCCTTCAATATTTCCTAAAAATTGCCTCAAAGAACTTGTCTTGCCGTATCAATTGTGCAATCGTCTTTCCTCTTCTGTTATCCATGTTTCTCAACAACTGTCTTTCCTCATCAACCATTCTTAACACTTCCTCATTTGTAATCTATTCTCTCCAACTGATGTTCTCCATCCTCCTTCAACACCACATCTCAAACGCAGCCAAGCTTTCTCCGTTCCTTTGATTCATCGTCCATGTTTAAGTCGTACAGAGCTATGGTCTTGATGTAGGTCTTAATGAGGCATTTTCTAAACTTTTCTTAATTTTCGATTTGAATAGGTTTTTCTTTCTGTTAAAAGCTTGTATAGCAATTGCAATTCTTCCTATTATGTCAGGTGAACATCTAGAGTCATGCATTATCTAGCTACCTAAGTATTAAAAGCTGTTAAGGTGTCCAATTTTTGTATTTGGATAAAAAAAATTGATGCTGTTAGGGTCTTACTTTTATTAATGATAGGTCTTTACCTATGAAATTGCCGTTCTGCAGTACTGGCCATTTCAAATCAAAATAATTTTTGTTTGACTAAGAATTCTAATTTCAAATTAATTTTTTTTTAAAGACATTTCTTTTTGCAAAAGTAGTCATTTGTTTATTGATTAGTGTTACATTTTCACCACATTTCAATCTTTTTTGTTGAAAATGAACCTCGCGGTCGTCCGAAGACTTTGGTCGACAATGACGAATTAAAGGCGATTGTGGAAGCTGATGATACACAATCTACGGCTGAATTAGCAGCAGCTTTCGACGTTAGCGTCAAAACAATATTGGTCCATTTGCGTCTAATTGGCAAGGTAAAAAGCTTGACAAATAGGTGCCCCACGAACTCAATGATCGCCAGCGCGAAGTATGCATCGAGACGTGCCTTGCACTGCTCAACAGACACACAAATGAAGGAATTTTGAACCGCATTGTTACCTCCGATGAAAAATGGATTCTGTTTGAAAAACGCAAGCGCTCAGCAAGTTGGTTGGATCCTGGTTCAGCACCTAAACAATGCCCTAAACGAAAACTTACCCCTAGAAAAGTGATAGTCACGGTTTGGTGGTCTAGCGCCGGTGTGATTCATCACAGCTTCTTACCAAACGGGGTGAGCATTACTGCAGATGTGTACTGTAAAGAACTGAACACAATGATGGAGAAGCTGGCACATCTCCAACCAGCATTGGTCAATCGCTCGTCTCCGCTGCTCCTGCACGACAACGCGCGACCTCATACTGCACAGCAGACGGTCTCCAAGTTGCAAGAACTGGGGTTGGAAGTTCTCCGTCATCCGCTCTACACACCAGACCTTGCACCAACAGACTACTACTTTTTCCAGAATTTGGATAACTTTTTGGCGTTGGAAGAAAATTCAATACCGTCGACGGCAGTACAACAATGCCTTTGAAGAACTTTGTTGCCTCCAACAGACTAGCTGATTTCTTTCCAGAATTTGGCATCAATAAACTGCCACTGCGCTGGCAAAGATGCATTGATTGCATGGGTGATAACTTCGATTAATACAAATAACAAAATACATTTGAAAGAAAATTCGTTGCCTCCCGTCCAGCTGATTTCTTCATACAGAAGGGCAATTTCATAGGTAAACTGACCTACTGTGCATTTTTAGTTCGAAGATGCATTGATTGCTATTGGTGCATAATTTCAAGCTATTAATGACAAATCCTTTGATACTATGAACTGCACGGCAAAATTCATCCGCAAATTTGTTAAATCTATACAAAACGGCAATTTCATAGGTAAAGACCTAATATTTATTTTTAGTTCGAAATCATTAAAACTATTGTACCATAATTTCAAGCTATTTGACTAAATCCTTTGTACTATCAACTGTCACGGCAAAATCATCCGCAAATTTGTTAAATCATATACATTCTCCATTCTACCTAACCTAAAACCAGAATCTCACTTCTTTCAAAATCTCCATCATTTTTTTGTCCAGTCCACTTTATCGAACGCCTTGCCTAAATCAATAAATGCTATGTAGGTATGGAGTCCTAAATCCATATTTCTACCTATAATTCACAATACCTAGTTCAGGTTACAGCGTTCAGCCATACTTGATGTATTACATTGTATAAAATAAATGATTATGATTATAATTAATCCGAGATTTAATATAGTGTCCCACACACTCTCATTTGTCTAAACGCATACTATACTTATATACCTAGGGCCAATACTATATTTATCTGTTAATGGTCTTATTCCATTTTGTATAATTTTTAAGAGTATCTTTGAGGCTTGGGAGACATAACTGATGGTTCTGTACTCTTCACATTTAAGCGGATTTTTTCTTTTCGGTATGGTGATTGTTTTACTAATTTGGAAGTGTTTAATGCTTTATTTATGTGAAATTTTAGTTTGCGTAGGTTTTTATATATCCATAGTTATTAAAAAAATACGCTTTTTAAATGTTATCTGGTCGAATATTTACAGGATAATTTGGAGTGATAATAATGTTTGTCATTTCTAGAGAGAAATACGGGAAGGATGTGAATTTCACGTGGTTCGGTTACACAAGTATCTTGAGCCTACTATACATGCTGGATGATTTGGTGACTGTGACTCGGCCTGTCAACAACGGGGATTGGTTAGTGTGTGATGCGCGGAGTTGTTCCCGTGGTCCGGTCCGAGAGCACATCGCTGCCCCTCCCACCCGTCGTGCTACGCACCGCCCCGCGCCCCCAGATCCAGACGATGCGTTACCGGGGATAAACTATGTGAGCTATTTTGTCACATGATTATCTTGCAAACCTATCCTTGAAACTCATTAAAGCGTAGTCTTATAAAAACTGTACTTTTTTATAACTTTTTATTTAATGAAGATATTCATGATTTTTTTTTCTTTTCATATGGACCAAGTATCTAAGAAGTAAAACAATATAAAATTTGATCAAAATTTATCCACTAGTTTTTGTGTGATGTATGCACAATGGCAAATGTCAATAATTTATAACTAACTTCAAAAAAAAAAGTTCTCAATTGGAATGTATTTTTTTTTTAAGTTCAGCCATAACTTCTTTGTTCATGAACCAATTTAGATGATATGAAAAACGAACGAAACGAATTGAGATAAATTTCGTTAGAAACAGGATACCTCAAGAGTGGTCCCATTTTAATTTAATTGGCATTGGACCTTCAACTTCGAATATACACCAGGAAACTCTTCAAAATCATTGAAGCTGCTTTTCTTTGTTGTTAAAAATTGTCTTGTATTTATCAAGGAAATATTTTTCAGTGATTATTTACACATACCAATTTTGGATTACATTAATGTTTTGATATATTGTTTAGTACTGTAAATGTGTGTATCTAATACCTATTATTAGGATAATTTAATTTGTGTACAGGACCCAGAAGTGTTTCCAGAAGATTGTATACATTACATGGAAAGCTTGCCATCGATGTCGCTTCAGGGCCTCAACCTGGGCATGATGTTGGAAGTGATTGTAGGCGAGGTGTACTCGCCTTCGCACTTCTGGCTCATCCGGCTTGGAGATGACTACAATATTGCCATGGAAGATATCATGGATGAAATGACGTAAGTCTTCAATGCCAATGTTTTAACAAAGATTTTATGCAATGGAATAGTATATGAGCTGATTGTGTGTTCAGAGAGTATTACGATCGCGGCGCGGGTCGCGAGCGCCGTCTCCTATGTGGTGCCGTACGCGTCGGCCACTACTGTGCCAGCGTCTACGAGAACGACTGGCACCGGTCGTTGATAGTGCAGGTGCTAGACGCGGACACCGTGAAGGTGCGGCACGTCGACTACGGCACGGTGGATACGTGCGCGACCGCGAACCTGCGACCCTTGCTGCGTCGCTGGACACGACTGCCGGCGCAGGCGCTACGAGCGCGACTCGCGGACGTGCGCCCCTGCGCCAACAGCCGGCAGTGGCCGCGACCGGCAGCCGCGCACTTCCTGCAGGTGGTGCGCGACGCTCGACTGATTGCCTACCTAGCGGCGCTCGACGAAGATGAACGAGCGCTCGAAGTGTGCCTCATCGACACGTCTGGCGAGGAGGACATCTACATCGGTACAGAGCTGGTGCGCGCGGGGCACGCGGACCACGCACAGCATGGCGAGCAAGCCCCGCGGGTGAGTGCCGGCTCTGAGAAAGCGGAGAGTGAGGTGTCGGCGTCCGCCTCGCAGGTGGACGGGCGTGTGCCGCGGCGACTGCGCACCTGGGACGCCGACACGACGGCGTCAGTGCCGCTAGTGTCGCGCCGGCTGTCCCGGCTGTGTGCGATACGTCCCCAGGCGGCCGCAAACCCGGTCTCGAGCGCGCTGCTCCGGCGCAGGCTCGCGCTCACCGAGGACCTCACATTATAACGTTATCGCTGACCTGCACACTCGGATACTAGATATCGATTGCAGGTCAGAATCGCTTGAACAATAATATATCTTAATAAAATATCAATACGAGTTTCAGTTAATAGACCCATAGTCTCTATATAAACGAAACCTGGTATTTGTAAATGTGAAGGTCAGCTGATGTCTTTTTGGGTAATTTCCTCTACTTCACCGCTACATAACCATGTAGATAAGTTATATATTATTATGGACAGTAGGTGATTAAAAAATAAATCTCGGAAGCAAAAAAAAATTGTTTAGGCGTGAAAATAAGCCTGTTAAAATATAAGCTCACATTTTCATGTCTAAATGATGATTTTAAGTTTAGCTCGTGATATTTTTTTTTTAAATCACTTATTGAACAGACTGATTGTTTTTCCATATATTCATTCAAGTGTGTCTTTGAACTTCAACTATTACTATATAGTAATACTAACTACCTACAATATTAGGAAGAAAAAGTGACTTCAATATTATTATAGTGAATATCATGTTACAGTGATGCACTCATTTTCACCAATAACATATCCCTAACTAAGAGATTTCTAAGCTAAACTTTTTCATAAATTGGTTGAGTAACTTATTTCATTTTCACCACGCTAAGAGCTACTTAGTTAAGTGTCAATTTTTGTGTCAAACCAGATTTACTTTCAACTTTTTTGTCAAGCCTATGTTGTGATACTCTGAAAATTTACCGATAATGCTCTTTAAGAGTTATTTGTTATTCTTAAGTAATTGAAATATGTTATATATTTAATAATATATTTATACCTAGATAAATAAAATATTTAATACTGTTCCTTGGTAAGGGGATCACTTGAAATTGAAAAAGACGGGACCAACTTGGCAATTTTTTTTAAATATGAGTAATAACTTGAAAAAAATAATTAAACTTTTTCCGAAAAATACTGAAAAAAACTTAAATAGCTTTTTAAATATATTTTCCAACGACAAATAAACACTTCCTTTTGATATTCCATATTTTACAAAAATGTTTTAATTTGTATTTGATAAAATTATCAGGTCTTTATCAGTAAATGCATATTTACTTTCTATTAATTCTCCTTCCATAGCCTCGAAGAAATTAGTCTTACGATATATTATAAAACGAAGGAATGATATTTAACGGATTCTAGGATAAACCTCACTTAGTGCGAAGGGATCGAATTTCGCGACTTAGGCGTTGGTGAAAACGAAATCTTTTTAAGTGATCAATCAAACGTACTTGTAAATGTCCCCAAAAATTTGAACGTTTGGCCGCTGGTGAAAACGGGCATAAGTTTTGTATATCACTTTTGATTCTCTGTGAATGTCCCGTCCTGTCACCGATGTCTGCGATTCGTAATTCACACTTATAATATTTTTATTGTAAGTTTATTAAGTCAAAAAACATAAACAAATAGCGATAATAATCGCGGATCGGTGATAGTCAGTTCATTGCAATGATGAAAATACATCTTCGACATAATCCTACTAATCTTAGGTATTCTGAGTAATGCAACTCTGTCTGAGCAGTCGAGTAAGCCTTGATCCGGGCACGTTCCAGAGGTCGGAGTGGCGCCTGTACCCGCGGTTCGAGGCGCTCGAGAGTGGTGCGGCGCCCAGCTTCGCGGAAGTGCACCGCTACCTTCGCGACGGCATCGCACTGCAGTATGTGGACGCGTACCGCCGGCACGTGCCCTCCTGCCTCTCGCCCTGCTTGCCGTCCTCGCCCTCGCCCTCGTCCTCGCCCCCGCCCCCGCCCCCGCGCTCACCTGCACCTGACTCGTCTGCGACTCCTACTCACGACTCACCAGCGACAACTAGCCAGCAGCCGGAGCCTACAGATCCTCCCTCACCTGGTGCTGCTGGTCCATGCCTGCCTGCAACCGCCGCTTCACACTTACACTCACAACTGAACATAGGGACACAATCATATCTGCCCACTCACACATTAACGCACCAGCACCAACAGCAATATCCATATGAAGCCCAGAATTCTCAACCAAATTTGGTGGGAGCTGAGTCCGTTCCCGTAGTACAGCTTTCGGTTGCCGAGTGTGAGATGTTCAGGCGGTTGAGCCTCGAGGACACTGCGCTGGCGCACCAGTTCATGCTGCAGGCGATATCATGTGCATTGGCGGCGACAAACCCTGCCGCTCAGTCTACAATTACCTCCGCGCTGCTGCATCCTCCGCAAGGCCCACAGCAGTCACAACCACCATTGCGACCGCC
Source organism: Saturnia japonica (assembly GCA_033032175.1). Lineage (NCBI taxonomy): Eukaryota > Metazoa > Arthropoda > Insecta > Lepidoptera > Saturniidae > Saturnia > Saturnia japonica. The sequence continues at coordinate 19,117,558 of CM065318.1, forward strand.
CCCCGGTTTCGAGCTGTGAGCACATTTATCTCGGTATAAGTTTGAATCGTAGCAGTCTATATAGTGCTTATACACTTTTACGATATTCAGTTAAAACTGTGATCATTTGTTAAAAAGCTCGCCTGTTTAATTATTTAGACAAAACGAGAAATCTGTTAGTATTGATCCTGTTCACTTTTTGTTGAAACTTTTATTTTATTAACAAAACCGACAACTTTGTAACGGACTAATTTGTATTTGTAACATTTTAACCCCAGCATAAACAACTTGTTAATTGTATATTGTAAAGTTAATCATCTGTCTATAGTTGTACCAGGAACAAAGCGCCACTTTACTCTATGAATAGATCCGCCTTCAGTGCCATTTCAGGGCAGAGAACACTTCGCTCGTGGAACTCACCGTGTAATCAAAATTTAATCAATATGTGCGCTTTAATATTTATCATTGACTTAATACATACAACAATCAAAACTATTTTATAATTTTATATAATAAGTTTCATGTTTAAGAATAAATTTAAGTAAATGTGTAGCTATGGTCGCTACCCAAGTTTAAGCATTCTAACATGGTATAAGTAAAGAACCCTGTGATATTTCAAATAAATCACGATATAACAAACTCGATGTTTCTTTGCACGTTTATTTATTGTATAGAGTAATATTATCCAAATACTTGTAGTAGGTATGTTTATATCCGTCATCGACAATAATTAACCCCAGACCGCCCACGGCTCAGGCGGTTATAACCAGGTGCAGAGGAGTTTCTGTCAACGCAACTCAATATATTAAATGTAAACTGGCTGGATTCTGGATCAAATCCTCTAGTCTCCACAGAATAATAATATGTACTCCTTTTGTCCCTCACAAACCTCAAACTCCGATAGTAAATGTTCTTTTGAACCTCACGTCATTCAATTCGTAGTCATGGCCGTAGAGGGGGGGGGGGAGGAGGTTACAAAACTAAAAATATGGATAGTATTGAAGGAATGTACCGTTTTTACTTATGTTAAACGTAATGCGGCGAGTGAGTACTATTGTTGGCGTGGGCCATGTGGCGACGGTTTGGCCCAAACGTTTGTGGTCTTGAGCCGAGTTCCTTTTTTTAATAGACACTGAATTATCCGATTAAAAGTGGTTGGTAGCTCTATCGTGACCCCCGTACACAGTAATAAAATAAACATCTTCACAGTGACTTTCTTTTGATTTGTCGTGTTCGAGATCGGGTGATGCCGCTGTATATATATTTTTTAAATTTCTTTTTTATTATTATTAATTGGCTTACTTTTATTTTTTTAATAAATTATTTATATCGGTAGGCACAAACACGGAACTAGAGTAAGGGTACAAAACCTCAAAGAATCAAAACATCGCTAAAAATAATAAAATTTAACAATAAAATAATTAGGTACCTATGTAGTTAAATTAGGACCATTTAAACGTCTCCATTTTGGCGTACCGTCGACAAGTCCGGTGAAGCTGTAAAAGCCGCAGCGGCTTTAGGGCCCCTTAGGCTAACAGTGTAGTCAGTTCTAAAAAAAAAAAAAAAAAAAAAAAAAAAAAAGCGTACCGTCACCGAGTTCACAGATATTCAGTGACGTCAGCGTTCGCGACAAAATACAGTGTAGGTACCCGCTTATAGTTACTGTAGAGTACTTATTCGTTTTAATTCAACAGTTTTTTTATCTATTATAACTACAATATAGCTGGAAGTGGACAATCATTTTATAAATACTCTATTGTAACTATGTGTAAATATAAGATAAGGAAATATGATGTGATAAAGAAAATTTCCATGTGCCGTCAGACAGGCGTCACCAAGGTGTGGGGAGGCAAGGAGGGCCAGCTGCTCCCCCTAGAGATTAAAAAACTTGTAGCCAAATGAAAAAAAAAAGTCTTAAGTAGGGTGGGCGCAAGACTATAAGACGCCCACCTGCAAGTATGAGTTGGGCGACCCTAATGAAATTTACATAAATTCTTCAATTATTTAACTTCAATCCATAAATTGGGTAGGAAGTTATACCACCCGTTTTTAAAACATATTACGTATTATAAATATAAATTAATATTCTTTATTCATATTTACAAAATGATCAATTATAGTTTTGATTGCTAATGATTCGTCCCCCGATCTAATGGTTCGGTTGGAGCAGAGTAAGGAAGCGAGCAAATCGCGTCCTCTTTCCGCCCGGGCCCGTTCATCTGCGAGAAGCGAATCCTCTTCATGAACCCTGTCCACGGTATCCTGTGACATCACATCCGAGAGAATGTACTGCACAATGCCCTCGGCCGCATCGCATTCGTGACGCACGGTAGTCATTACCCTGCGGCCAAACTGGTGGTACATGCTAAAGCAACCATGCACCATCTTTTGAGAACCGGACAGACGGCATCTATAATATATAACCCATAGCATGGGTCGTAGCCATAACTTCTTCTTGGTCTCGCCGCCTCAAATTGTCAATTTCTGTAGGAGCTGGAGGCTCCTGTTTCTTTTTCCTTGCTACTGTAAACTGATATACGGCGACAAGTACGTCCACCTGCAAATCCCTCGGCGGAGAGTTGGCGAGAGCAAAGGCCATCCCCGCGGATACCATACGGTGACCATAAGACTACGGTCGAGCAACTTCCGAAACTCTCCTCTCATGTAGTCCAACGCCAATGTTAGGACCCGGTGCGGTGAAATGCGGCGTTAGGGGCGCCCCCGAGGACTCTCAGCATACCGAGCTTAATTTAGCAATGCATCCTTAGTAACCCCTCGGAACATAGAAGGAACTCATTTTCACAAATTCATTCATTAATTCATAGTCGTAATTTTAAAGTAGATTTAAAATAATAAATTCCTATTTACAATGACCAGCGAACATGGTTGGTTGTGAAGGAGTTTGGCGTCCCTCATTTAATGGCGCCCGCCTGCGGTGCAGGACTTACATGCCCACTTGAGCCGGCCGCAGCCCTGGTCCTAAGTCCACTCACTTGCTTATCTTGACTGATCAAGCAAGTCCCACACGTCACACGTCGAAACCGGAATGAATTTATTCCATTCCAAGTAAACCGTCCGCGTTCCTATAGTCCATTGTTAAAGAGGGTTATTACATTATAATATTGTTATATGGTAGAGCGATCGTTGAGAAGCCTCATGAGACTATATAATGATATGATAAGAGAGTTGGTAGGGCACAGAGAAATTTCTCTCTTCTTGGAGCAGTCCGACGGGTGCAATACCTCAACCCTTCAGACGATCGTAGCCAAATGACCTAGTGTTGTGTTCCTGCAGTGAGAATTGTTTCCAGAGCTCTTTAGGCTCTTGTATCACCTATCTTATTACAAGTGTGCATAGAGTACGGTCGCCGCTTGCCATCAGGCGGGTCGTACGCTTGTTTGTCACATTTGTAATATAAAATAAATAATAGTTTAAAAAAACATAAAAAAACACGCTTTCATAAAAAATCCAACTAAAAAACAGAAAATAAAATTTAATAAATTTGATTAAGTAAAGTGTAAAAAAAAATGAATGTACATTATTGTAAAAAAAGCGTGGGGTGCATTCAAAGCGCTTTTTAAGATATTATATTATCGAAGTGATGAATCTTCTACTGATTATCTGTCAATAAAATGTTTATAATTATTGACACTATGCACCCCACGCTTTTTTTACAATAATGTACATTAATTTTTTTTTACACTGTACTTAATCAAATTTATTAAATTTTATTTTCTGTTTTTTAGTTGGATTTTTTATGAAAGCGTGTTTTTTTACGTTTTTTTAAACTATTATTTATTTTTCATTTTTTAGTTAAATTTTTTAAACTATAAATTATTTAGTTCGATTTGCTAACTATCAACCGCCCTTAATATGTACAAATGTGTTCCGATTGTATCTTGGTTAAGAACACATATTCAAAGATTTCTATGATGCCAATATTAACAGCGAGACACATAGAGGTGCAACCTTATTTACATATACAGTCAGTCACATTAATGCTTGAGTATGGAATTTTCAATCCGTAATCACTCTACAAAATATTATAATCATAGGAGCGAATCTGTTGGCGGCACTGAGAATGAGGATGAGTGTGAATTTTCACTCTGTGACTGATTGTAGATTTTATGGTTTATCTCCTAATCGAATCATTTCATTCAATGCTTCACTGTTACATGGAGTTCTTCCTGTTAATTTTGAGCAATCAAGTTCTTCAATTCGTATACCGTCCAAGGATCTTCCACGACTAAGTGCCACATAAGCTTGTCCAGCAGCAAACAATCGCGGACCCAAATAAATGACTGCATGATCAACTGTACAACCTTGCATGCCCGAAAGAGTAAGTGTGGAACTGCACCCATGCGTAGTTCGCGCACTAGCTCTATCTCTCTTACTCGCATGCAAAGAATGCGGAAATAAATTAATTAATCCTGGCGAATCTAATTAGGATAATCGGATGCTTTGATCGGATTATTGCATTGTCATCGACTTTTGACAGGTGTGCAAAGTTTGAATTAAATCTGATCATTCAAAGTAGGACAAAATCGAGCTCAAAGGGGTCGGTTACATACATACATACATACATACAGGTGAAGCTAATAAAAGCGTGTTAAAAATGACTTGCCTCCCCCTTTGGCCATCGGCTGGCGACTCCCTTGGCCTATTGGAAAAGGGAATAAAAATATTGTGTAACTTTTTTTTATTTTTCATGGATGTTCTAATATACCTAGACGTTCAGATTTACACAATAAAGAATTCTCTGTTATCAAGATAGTCTTCTTTCATAAACCATCATACTAAACGGAAAAACGAGCCGAGCGAGATGCTCCTATTAGGTTTTTTTTATTAGAGGCCTTAGAGGCCCTGAAGCCGCTGCGGCTTTTACAGTTTCACCGAACTTGGGGGCGAACGCAGAAGGCACTCAATCGCAAAAGTTATTGGACGACTCGCACGATGGTGCCAAAGTAGCCGGAACTCTGCTCGAGCGGTCGTCGCGCATGCAATAGGTCGCGATCTAACTGAATCCCTACTCCTACGATTCGAGCTAACTAATTTATACGCATAGACATGTTCCCTTCCTCCTGGGAGGAAGGAAAGAACTCTGTATATGTGTATTTAGTGATTTGCAAATATTTCTACACTAACTAGCGCAAAAAAAAAGCGAAAAAAAGGTCCCTTACAGAACCCATGTACCTGTGTGGTGTGCACGTGTGTATGTTCATACGTGTGTAATGTTGTGTGGGTAGCTAAGTGTCACTTGTATCGCGCGGTAGGTTGCCTGACCCAAGGGCTTCACGCCGAGGAACGGACCTAGGCTTGGGTTACCGCTAGAGAGGGTGGACATGGGGGGTGTGCGGGAGCGAAGTTGACCGCCCGTCCTCTGCGGAGAGAACGGTGGTTACGCCGTTACGCCGGCGTAGGTGCTGGCACGCTCTGTTTAGAGAGACGGTGGAATAATACAAATTGCTCCCATTAGGGATTATATCCTTGTCTAATAGATGTAATTGTGTGAAGTAGGGTCGCCATGTTATTGCAAAATCAAATCACTACATTTTTCAAACAAAATGTCGCACACCGCTCGGAAAGCACGAGGATCGAGGCGGATATAATGTCGATTTCAGTATCCTCACAAGATGGTGGCTCCCTTGTTAGAACTTTCCAGGGAGTTTTTGTGGAATCACAGAATGCATGCTCTTAGTTTACATTTATAATCCACTTGACTTATGCACAAAAACAACATTAAACCATGCAAAACGCCACTAATATTACATAATATAGGGTCAGAAACTTAAATAAATTAATTAAAAACAAAACCACAACATGTCACATAGAGATCCCGCCAAAAACTCTGAGCGGTTCGATAACATGTGGTATCTTGAAATTTAAATTGTCTAAAGACAATAGACAAGGAAACATATTTTTTTGGTATAGTTCTTCTCTTGGTTAAAGGATAAGGCAAAGATATCTAAGACATCGCAGTCAAGTCAGACGTAATTATAATTAATGTTTAGATGTCACTATTAGGCCGAACTGCAGAATCTCTGCTGCAGAAGCCATGTCCAATAGTGGTGGGCGACCAAGAATGATTTACTTAATCAATCATTTACTTTATACTAATATTGATCACTGAATATGAAATTAGTTGTTTACTAATTTTCATAATCAAATAACTTTATTAATTAGTATTATTAATTCTCATTTATCCTTAAATAATAAACCCATCAAAACAAGTTCTTTGCAATAAATTGTATAATGAGTCTTTGGCGGGATCTTGAAGTGACATGTTGTGGTTTATATTTTTAATGCATTTACTTAGGTTTTTGACCCTATATTATGTAATAAAGGTGGCATTTTGCGTGATATAGTTTGGTTTTTGTGCATAAGTGAGGTGGATTATAAATATAAGCTGAAAACATTCATTTCGAGATCCCACAAAAACTTCCTAGGAAGTTCTAACAAGGGAGCCACCATCTTGTTAGGATAATGAATCGTCATAACACATGACATTTTATTTCACTCGATAATGGCAGTAATGGTCTTCACTAAAGAGGACCGGTTGCCAAGTTAGGAAGAAGAAGAAGAAGAAGAATTGTATAATGACGAGTTAAAAAAAAAGGTAATCCTGAGCGGAAAATTGTGGACCTTGACTGTCAACACTAAATTTGAAGTTAGTTACTGATCCTATTAATTTAGTAACTACTAATGGTTATTATCGATCTATTGTGAAACTTCTCCATAATCGAATGATTACATCAGTACATTTCATAATACAGACTAAGTAGAGTTCATAATCGCCCATCACTAAGGAAAATATGATAACAAACATGGCGTGCTGCTGATATCTGGAGATATAATGTACTCCGTGTTCTGATATATCACTGCATTGCACTGTTTATTAGGCAAACATTGATAAAAAGTTTATACGCGCTCCTGTAGTATGTGGACGCTTTCAGGAAAACGGAGTATGAATGTAATCGTGCGGAGAAAGTAAAGCGTGATGCAGGGAGGCAGCGTGCAGCCTGTCGGCGCGAGCAAGCAAAGTCCTTGTCGCAGGAGCCGCGGCGCTCGACGGTAGGCGACTGGAGAACCGTCGAGTGATATGCAAGGGGCGCCGACGCGCTACGTGTCTGTTAGCGAGCTGTATTCAACCGACGAAGTGGAGTTACTTTTGGACGAGATACGAGAGCTGGAGCCGACAAGCTGTCGCGGCGAAGACGTACAGGTTATACAAAATAACATTTTATATTGCCTGATTTGTAGTTGTTGCTATTGTTGTATTCATTACAAAATACCTATATAATTGGAAACTTAATTCTAATAATTCAAACCTAAAAGGTAGAAGAGTGATAGGTACTGTAAAAATTAAGGATACCATTATTTTCAAGTCTGATATTAGTGATAGTCAATTTACTAAAACACAGTATAGTACAGCATATATGTTTAAATACCTTAATTATTATATTTATTCTAGTAGTTTCTCAAATGTTAAAAGTATTGTTATAAATATGAAAAGTATGAGTTATAGTCTAATGAAATGATTACCTGCTTCATATTGTTTCAAATAATGTGGTATTTTAAGCAAAGTACATTCAAGTATAGTGTGTGAGCTAGTAAACATGCATTGTTGATTTGTATCATTTGTATGTCAGTGAAGCAGCAGACATCTTCTGACAAACACATATTTTTATTGCTTTGTTCTACGGGTACAGTTGGTAGTCAAAATGACAGGTTCCTCCCAAAGAAAATGTTTCACCTAGCCAGTACAATGCATCATACGACAATGATCAAAATATTGAAATGCTAAATTTGAAAGACATAAATATTCAGCAATGGGTAACATAAAGAATACTAAGTAATATCAAATAAAAATCATCATCTACCTCTATATCATCCTAAAAAACTATAAAATATATTTGGGGAATTTAAAAATATATATTGCTTTACATAGCATTGAACAGAATGTGACAGACATAATGAAATTAATAGAAAGTTCATTATTTGGTATTTCTAGTGGTAGTTATATGAAATAATATGTTCAATAAACATGCATTTACCTAATTGAGCTGTTGATTCATTTTAAATTTGAACAAATATGATGTAAAACATTTCAACATCATATAAGTAAAATAGCTAATAGAATTGTCTTGTGTACTTGACTGTACCTTTTGACATGAACATGTAGTAAGCATGGAAATTAATGCTATTTAAAAATAAATCCTCACAGCTGTGAAATTAATTTCTTTTCGCTGTCATTTCACCTGTGATAAATGAATTCTATATGTGCAACAAAAAGAATTACCTATTTTTATTAAAAGGTCATTATTCTTGTTGCACCAATGGTATTGTACTGAACACAATGAGCACATATTTTATCAAATGTAGCACTTATTTTGGATTCAGTGTAGCAGATGGCAAAATTTTTTTGTTATCATATGAAAAATAGCAGTGATGTATTAGAATTTCCATGCCTAACACTTAGTCACTGTATATTTTATACACACTATACGCAAACATAAGTCGGCACATACAAAATGCATTGAAAAGTCTATAGCTATGGATACATAGCATGCATGCATATGAATAGCATGGGTTCAATTGAGGACATTAATTGCAGGTTGCAGTTTTATGCTTATCAAAAATAACATGTCATATGCATTATCTACTTTCGGAGTCATAGTATCATTAGGATTCCAAAATGTAGATCCATAAATAAATAAAAAAAATCAAATGCTTGAATACAATGTCAGCAGCTTTTTGATTGTTAACTCTATAGGTACTAAGCATAGTTTACACCTTGTACTATGGGAACCTAATGAGCGGATAGGATAGTTTTGCACAATATGTATTATAAAACTTAACTTGGCAATTTTTTATGAAAATGGCAACTAATTTCAATGATTTTGAGGACTTCTTGGATGTATATTTGAAATCGAAGGTTCAATGCCAATGAAATTAAAATGGGACCATCCTAACAAGAAAAGAATCATCTAAATCGGCTCATAAACAAAGAAGTAATTCTTGAACATCCATAAAAAATATACAAACAAATTGAGAACTTCCTCCTTTATTTGAAGTCTGTTACAAAATAAAGCAAAGAATCATTTTTATCTATTGTCTTAACTCCAAAAAAATCATGTGTTGTGGCTGTTACTAAGTGAAATTAATACTATTGTTTTTTTAGAGATTTTTTTTGTGGAATATTATTTTACAGAGTGGTCAGACAAGAAGAATATGATAACATAAGGTAATTTTGAATTAGCAGGACTTCGAGATAGCGGGCAGCGGGTGCGCTGGCGGCGGGCGGTCGCCAGCCGGCACGGAGCTCACAGAGCGCTCGTGGGATTCGCATGCGCAGTACTCTCGTGCCCCACCGCGGTGTGCTCGTGCACTCGCGCCGCTCTATTGCCGTGTTACACACTTGATATCGGTGCAAGGCGTGCTGGCACTCTTGTTAGTAGTGTGTAGCGCCGGCGCATGCGTCTGCGGGTGGGCGGCTGGCGGACTGCGAGCGCGCGTGCCACTCCCGGACCGGCTGCGAGCATTGCTGCTGGGTGCACTCTCCTCCGTGCTACTACACGTGGCGTTGTTGACGGCGCGTGTCACCGGCTTACGTGCTCTCCTGCCACTCGACTGGAACGCCATCGAGCTGGGCACGGCGCTCTGGAGCGCGCTGTCTCTGAGTTGTGGCGGCGGGCTCACTCTGCACGCACTGCTCGCCACTCCGGAATACCGGGTCGCATCGCACCCTCTCCTCGACCTGCTCTACAGCTCAGCGGCGCTGGCGCTGGCCGGGGTATTTGCTGCGGTGTCGCTGGTGGTGCGGTGCGTGGTCGCACGGGTGCACCGGCGGCGCAGTGCATACAGCGCGGTACCGCTTGCTCCACCTGCGCCTGTCTCGCACCCCGCACCTCTCGCGGGGCCATCCACGTCGCGTGACGACCCTTTATAGTGAAGGCTCCCCGCCACCGAGTTCTGAGCGCGTCGCCCTGCAACTGGCGTCTGGCAATATCTTGCTAGCTCACACTCCAGGTGGCAGTTTAGCTTTCACTCGGCGTCCCTTGTATTGGACCTTGTACCTCCCGGTTTTGCGGTAGATAATTTTGTGTCATTTTAAAAGGCATCAGAATACTCTAGTGGTTGCGGTTCCTCTGTTGTGTGGAAATATGTTCTGACTTGATTAAACTCATATGAGGTGTCCTATTCTATAACACGAATAGGACCTTTTACTTTTGTGGTTCTGTTCTAATGAGGGAAGTTATGTGCACATCTTAAACAGACCAACAGAATAACATAACAATAAATTTATTTATATTGTGAAATCCTCTCAGTCATAACATGATAATATAGCACAGTGACACTTTTAAAAAGGAAACCAATTTAATAAAAAATATATCAGTTATAACCTCACTATCTATAATATATATTTTTTTTAAAACTAACTCTGTGAGGATGTGCTTCTCTTGGAACCTCACTGCTGGTGTACTGGTGCACTGGTGCACTGCTGTTGACATTTTCTGTTTACATCAGCACACGGACGCCTCATTAGATGGGTTAAGATCTCTTTGTTATTTATACAAGTCTGATTATGAAGCTAGTCTGTTTTAGTATTATTTAAGTAATTAATTTTTTATAATTTATGTAAGAAGGCGACAATCATAGCCTTTGTTTCGCTTTACGCACAAATATTTATTTATCTGATTTAGAATCTATTTATTTTATACTAAAATTTTATTAACAGAAGTGGTGCAGGAAATCCTTATTGAAGTAACAATCTTATACCGTCTGAACTGAATTGAAAATTCTGAATTAATATTTTAGAAAGGCTTTCGGTAATTTTTGGAATTTTAATTACATGGTGACTTATGTTAGGAATTATCCTATGTAATTTTGTAAACTTGTGCATGTAACTGTTGAAAATGTAATCTTTACAATTTGTTTAATCTTATTATATTAAGTGAGCAATTCTTGTATATATATATTTATATATATATATGTAACGGGTTTCTGGGAAACTGCTCCAATGATTTGGATGAAACTTTGTATTTAGGTAATGTTTTACATTCCAAGTATACCTAGGTAAGAGGTTTTTTCTCTTTTTTAAGACATCGAGCAAAGCGTGGTCGCCCACATATTAACATTTAACGATGTAATTGGGTTTTTACTCCTGAAATAAATTCAGTACATACTCAAAGGTGTACTAGGACAATGAAATAAGTATTGTGAACGATGTATGTTCCTTCACTATTTTTTTTTTAATAATTCGACATTCTAATCTTGAATTCTGTATGTTTATGTTATGATTATTAGTAAAAGTAGACATTTTCATCTATGTATTCGATAATCTCGACTGTACACCTATGTATTGAATGTTATGTATGGTGGGCCCATGTATTGTCCGTTTCTGTTGTGACGTAAACTTAGAGGACCATTTACTAAGGCTTGTGTTTGTACGTGTTTGAATACTTTGCAAATTCTTATTACTTTTTCATCCATTCTGTAAACTTATTGGCATAGTACATTATATAAAATATATTTTATTGATCGATGTATTTAAAAGGAGAGTATGTTTTTTAAAATATTGGTATATCTATGACGTCACCGGAACGTACACAGGTAATTGAATCGGTGAATCAAGCATGAAAATTATGTATCAACAGTTTATATATTACCTTTAAAATTTCATTGAATATCTAAACTCGTTTTCTGTAGAAAATGTAAATGTAGCTGGTTTTATTATCTGTGTATGAATGTAATATTTTTAGTGATACAGGAAGATGATAAGCTATATTTCTTAGTAAAACAGAAGTTTCAATTATATAAAAAAATAGCCTCTGACAGTCCTTTACTATTTAATTTTTAGTAAGAGAATGTAAGCGAGCTAGTTCCTACAAGTATATTGGCAATTAAGTGCTGGACAACATTGCAATCACCATTCACTTGTAAATTTAAAATGTCAACTGTATGTCATATTATTATTAAGAAGTGAAGCTCACTCCGTGAACCTTGTCTTCAGTTTATATAAAACTAGCTGTGCCCCACGGTTTCAACCGTGTTAATTTTACCAGACAAACACCGCGCCGCCAACGTACATTATCTCCTAAACTATGTGTCCAAATAACATACAAAATTTTACTTTATAAAGTCGTCTTTATGATGAAGTAACTTTTATTCGTAAGGATTAATATGCCATGTCAAAAAATAATGTATATAAGTCACTTTTTAATTTTCAACAAAACACGTTATTGTGGCTTATGTATAAAATATAGGTATATATTATCGCTGACTGTTTGTTAAATGTACTAATGACCAATATTTTTGTAGAGCATTGTATTTCCGTATCATTTAAGATTACGCAAGCGCACGCGTATAAAGCAGATCGGGACGGCGGCATCGACTTCCGACTTACGTAACAAAAATCAATATTTAAGGCTATCTGAGAGTTATAGTCTAATATTAGACAGCCTATAGTATTCCTTATGAGTCTGGCTACCATATACAAAAAGAATTTTTCGAATCCGACTGATAGTTCCAGAGATTATCATCTTTAAACAAACAAACAAACATATTTAATAAAAAATATAAAATTAAAAACAAACATAAGATTAAACAGTTTTTCTGTTTGCATTAAATCATTCGGTGTAGTTGAAGTTATTTCCGTGTTGTTAGGATACTCTTCCTCGTATCACTAAGGTGTCTCTTCGTGTACCTACACTGGACGTAGAAGAATGGTTACATTAATATATCAACATTTGGTTCCCTCATTTCGCTTGTAATCGATGAAGTTATTTGCTAAATATTTATAACTGTTCATAAATATATATATTATATAATAGAATAGTATTTAGGATTAAATTTGACATAATATTGTAAGAGTTGCAAAAGTAATAGTTTTATACTGGTCGCCGTTTATAAAGCTCCGTGTTTGATATTTAGTTGTTTCAGGTCACGACGACTTGAGTTCGCACTTGCACTGCACAGTGCACACTGTGGGCTTGGAACGTTTCATGCATCACTGCTATTTTTCATATGTTATCAAAAATAATGTGTCGTATGTGATATCATAAACCCAAACTGCATGCTGTAATTATTACATAAATTATGTGATAGGAGTATGATTTCGTTACACTAATTACAATTCGCAGAATTTATATGCCTGTTACTAAATCGCACTAACATAATAAATGAATGCATAGAAATATGAATTCATTTTTTTATCACCTGTGAAATAGCAGTAATGAATTTTTTTCCAATATTTGTAAATAAATTATACAAGGTTAGCTATGTATAGTGTCCATGCCTAATGTGATGCTTATTGTTCCTAACCAAATTATTTGACATCGATATCATAAGACCTGTGCACCTTGCTTGGATTGGTTCAGAAAGGTGCGGGATCAGGTCTTCGTGAAATTAAACAACTACGCATTGTGTACTTTGAACCGTTGTTTATTTACTTTTGAGTACAGATCGTTATGTAAAGTACGGGCATGATTGGAGAAACTATACAGAATGTAATATTGAGATGGGTCCGTGAGGGGAACCTCTGATAACATAAATAGAGAAATTTGTTCTTAAGAACCATGACATCGATATTAAAAAAAAAACTGCGTTTATATATTTAAAAAGTAACCTATAAGTACACCGGTCGGGAATCAAACCTAATCATTAAAATAAATCTTATGATATTGACAATTGATAGTGTAGGTTGTAAGGAATAAATGTTGCCAAGAAACCCTGTTGGCTAAAGTTAAATGAAAATGCTGATTTTAATTTTATTTATAAATAATGCCAAAGATATCCTCTCGCGAACAGTTATTTCAACAGAGCGTCAAACCATTCTAATCCTATAGTGGTATCCGTCGCAACATACACCCTAGTTCCAGACGCCACGAAGGCAAAACGAAAAAGAATATTTAAAAATCCTATTTCCTCTAGCGTAAATTTTTACCCCAGTGTGCGACAAGGTTCTTTCGCGGCTGAGTGCCTTCCGAGCTCGCCCTCAAACCCGGTGAAGCTGTCAAAGCCTCTAATGGCTCCAAGGCCCTTAAGGCTAACAGTACAGTCCGTTCGAAAATAAAAGCAATGACCCATCTCAATGTTACACCCTGTATAATGTTAGTGCAACATCTTTATTTGAAAGGTGGCCAAGTCTTTTAAATATATGAGTTTTTCTTGGTCATCGAGTGAGCTAAATCAAGGTACAAATGCCCTACAAAATTGATACCAAATGAAGGCATTTCTCCGACTCGCAACTTGTCCCATTAGCAAGTGTTTGTTAACGAATGGAAAGTCATTTAAATAATTGAATATCAAAACAGTTCTCTTTTAAACGTTCAATATGAATAGACGCCCGTTTATATAATTATATATATATTTCTACTGTCGTACATGCATAATACATATCAGAGATACTTTTGACTATTCCAAATTACAGGTATGTTTTTAATTTATTAATATTATTATTCCTGCAAATTGTTTCTGATACACTTGTTAATTGACACGTGATTTGTATATCTTCGTAAAAAGCTGCACTCTGGTATATTGTAAGATCGGATTATCTACTTTGTGTTGACACGAAAAGTTTTTATACAAGCAGGGTTAAATTGGGTACTAAGCAAACGGGAATAATAAAAAACGTAAATAACTATAATACTAAATACGTTTTATATTTAAATGAATTATTTATCAAACCACTTGTGGGCAAAAGCAGTGACGTAATTGTACAAAATATACAACCATAACCATAAACATAATGGAAACTTTGTACCTCACAAAATCATATTTTATAGGTACCTCTACCTACTTCTATTTAAACACTGTGACGTATTCAGGAGTTTATTAAAATTTTGTGCGAGTTGCAATAACTTGTATGAAATATTATGAAGTTTGCAAGAAAGCATTTCATCCTTCATTTGTATTAACATCACGAAACCAGGTGACTGGGCAAAGTAATTGATTGAATTTATTTTCGTATAACAAGTCAACCCAAAGTAGGTGTCTATACAAATATAATATTATATCGGTTTGTAAAGATGTAATACTGTACTAACAATATTTAATACGAAATGATTGTTATGGATTCCGCAAGCAAAGTGTGAGGTATCGCGAAAGAAACCGCGCGTGACTATTCACTTGCGAGTCATTTTTACTTTCAAATATTTTATTGATAATAATTATATGGTTTTATATAAATTTGAGTTTGTTATTTGTTTCACCTAAAAACTGTTAATAATGTTATTTACTTACAATAATTTTTATTTCAAATTCTAGAATGTTCCAATTAAATCTAGCGTCTAAGCGGACTATGAAATAGGTAGGTAGGTACGGTCTACGCGTCGCCGCACAGTGGTTCAGGATTGGAAATACAGGGACATGGGTGCTATTTTGCCCAACAGAACTCGTGCTGCGGCAGCCGAATGGACATGTTTGTTGTTAACTAGAAACTGCTCAGTTGACAACTTTTCGAAAAAAACAATCAAACTTGAATTTTTCCATACAATAAAAACTAAAATATTATTTTTCTCTAAAACTGGTGGCTTTCTGGAAATTTGTCTTAAAAATAAAAATAGTTTGAATTATGTTTTTTTACCCTATAAAAAAAAATCAGATCGAAATTCCAACCTCGATTCCTAGGGAGGCGTTTGAATTCAGAACCTTAAAATTTTCTTTAATTTGGTTGTATTCTCATTTGTGGTAATTATGATTTTGTGGTAACGTCTACATCAGGAAGCCAATTATATAAAAAAATAGTCCAGATTTATCATATTTTTTTCATGTTAACATGCAGATTAACATACATGCATTTAATTTAATGGAAATACTTATCACGACATCTTTTAATGATTATCTCACCTCGATTTCATAATGAATTTATCGCGTTGACCAGTAGGTATAACTGTTCACAGTCCAGTACTAACTGTTTAGCTACCATGTAGGATCGAACCAATTGATTTGCGTTTATACTATAAATATATGATTATTACGTACAAGTAAACGTCGAGAATGGTTGCGGATTCATCGCACTCGCACTCGCAATCGACAGAAATGTCGGAGAAAATCATTTTGCGCAAATACTATACTGACAGTGATTATTTTTTATCACCTGAAGGAATATTAAAGGTTTTATCAGCTGTAAGTATTATTGTGCATTTTAATAATTTAAATTAGATCCTTAGTTAATTTGTTGGAATCACCAAAATTGAAGGGACCTTTAAATCAAATTTAAAGTACTATGTAATCCTTGAGATGAAACTTGAAGTCCTTCGCCTCGTCTATCTGTCTGTCTGAACGTGATAGAATCAGAGAAAATCATGCCATCTGGTAGTTTTACTGGCGTGCGCCGCGTACAGTATTGTGAAGGCAGGGCTGTTGCTAGTATTCATTCACTTATCTCAGCCGAAAGACTTTCACTACTGTACATAGGTCTGCCCCAAAGATCACCACAACGACCGGTCCTGTGTTGCTCGCATTCAGCGGACAACCGCGCAATCTTTACCAGGTTGTCGGACCACGTTGTGGCGAGTCTGCTCATACTGCATCATCCGGTACGTGAGCATCGGCCATCCGTACTAGGAGTTACGTGGCCTGCTCCTCTGCCACTAAGTCTATATATTCTTAGAGCTATGCGGTTGAGTTTGGTTCTCCAGCGAATCTCATTTCTGACTCGATCACGCAGAAACTCCGAGCATAACCTCCTCTATTGCCCTTTCATTCTTTAAGCTAATATACTATAATTAAAATACCTATTATATCAGATTTAGTGCATGGAGCAGTTACTGTACACTATTAAGATTGGATTTTGTTATCGACTAGGTATCGGAATGAAAGGTTTACTAACAATCTTTAAAAGGCAAGATTATGTAATCTATTTCTATTTTTCGTTTTCTGAACATATATGTCGTTAGTTGTGGACTGTTTAGTGAATATCGGATGTGGGTAAACAACGCTATCGCTTGAATCCTCCGTAGACTTTGCAATTTTCGCAATGACATCCATTTACCTTCACAAATAATTATTTGAATTGACAAATTATTTTCATTTTTGATGATAACATTGCTTCTCACAGCTGAGTAATAAACCTCAGCAGTTATTTATTAAAATAGTTTACATGTCTCTGAAGGATGGAATAGTGCCAGCTGACTGGAAAACGGCAAATGTAGTACCGATTTATAAAAAAGGAAATAAATTACTGCCCGTCAACTATAGGCCCATAAGTTTGACCAGTGTATTGTGCAAAACCATGGAGATGATGATAGCTTGCCACATAAGAGAATTTCTAATACATGAAAAGATTACCCTGGATGAGCAGCATGGTTTCATCCCAAAACGATCTGTTACAACCAATTTACTAAATTGCTTAAACGAGTGGACACGGAACCATAGTAATGGACAGCCAACAGATATCATTTACTTGGATTATGAGAAGGCATTTGACCGTGTTCCTCTGAAACGCCTCATACACAAATTGGAACACCTTGGCATACGTGGAAGCATTTTAGCCTGGATATGCGACTTCCTTTCTGGTAGAACGTTTCGGGTGCGCATTGGCGAAGTCATGTCCGATCCGCGAAGTGTCCTCAGTGGCGTTCCTCAAGGTTCGGTGCTTGGTCCATTGCTCTTTATCTTGTTCCTCTCAGACTTGAAAAGTACTCTGCAACTACCTTTTTCGCTTTTTGCTGATGATACCAAATTTTTTGCTAACCCTCGAAGCAACTGGCGAGCTATACAGAATGACCTTAATGCGATTTTTAAGTGGACTCATGACTGGCTTCTAACTTTAAATGTGAATAAGTGCTCCGTGCTACACATTGGTAGTAATAATCCTTGTCAGATATACTATCTTGGTGGTGAACAATTAACCGCAGTTGAAACACAAAGGGACTTGGGAGTTACAGTATCCAAAGATCTTAAATGGGGAACTCATGTGCTTGGGGTTGTGAAGAAAACTAATTCGATCCTTTATATCATTCGCAAGGCATTTAAATTCCTAACAGCTAAAACTTTTATAAAGTTATACAAGACCTATATTAGACCACTTCTTGAACATGCTTATATTATCTGGGATCCCTACTTCAAAAAAGACATTAAGCTCATTGAAAATGTACAGAGAAGGGCTACTAAGATGGTGTATGCAATGCGTAACTTACCCTATGAACAGCGCCTCATAAACCTTGGCCTTACCACACTAGAACACCGTAGACAAAGGGGCAGGTTAATCGAAACTTATAAAATCCTCACTAATTATTACGATGTGCCCAGCCTTAAAGATATGTTTAAGTCAAATGAAAATAAACACCTACGAGGTCATCCCTTGAAACTTTGGGAATTCCCAGCAAAAAGAAACCCAATGAAGCAGTTCTTGCCTAACAGAGTGGTCACAGCATGGAACAAACTTCCAGAAAAAGTTGTGATGGCTCCTACCATAACCTCCTTTAAGAGCAGATTGGACAAGGAAGATATCTCCAAGCTATTTGATACGCACGCATCAGCTAATTAGCTGCTAGTGTGTCTTACCAAATATAATAATAATAATAATGTCTTTATAATGTAAAGGGAAATACACCGCTCCCGTAGATGGCGCTGGGCCGCGGTAGGTACACGTGCGGCGACTACAAAGTACTTTTTACCACACGTTTTTATTATTATTATGTTGGCTGAACTACCTGTAAAATATTATTTACAGATTGGGATAATCAATAGGTATATATCGATATTATAAACATGTTTATTATCAATACAATACAATTATTACTTACGCAGTTTAAAAGCTAAACATGCAACATACTTATGTTGTTCTTATATTGTAGGTAGGTATTTAGTCTGTGAGCTTATTAAACATTCAATTTTTAATTAAAAAATTGCATACAAATTTAAAAAAAGCTTAGCATAATTTGACGGTGTAAGTAGGGCTTACTGACTAACGTGCATTTGACAAACTTTACACGTTAGTTTATAATTACCGTTTCACCGTCTTTAAACAGAAATTAGTCGGCTTAAAATATTGATGGGTTAGTAGATTCATTGTAGGCCGATGGTAGATACAAATCAAAGAGACGAGAACAAACAAACGTTTAATTAGGTAGGGACGTTAAAACGTATTCATATTTGTATAATTATAAATATTAATATAGATAAGAAAGATAAATTATATGATTAAATCTTATATTAGATTATCCTTTTCGCGTAATTTGGATATTATTTATGAAGTACATGTTATTTAAATACGCAATGCTTTGATTTTCAGTAAATGATTAAAATAAAATGATATTATCTAATATAATTATAATGATTTGTATCGACATTTACATACGACTTTAGAACTGCCGACTAGTTTGTTTGCTCTTGGATAAGATTATTATTGAAATCAGACTGCGTGTCGCTGTGCTCTGTCCGACGCGAAGCACCGCCGCGCCGCGCCGCGCCGCGCTGCGCCGCGCTTGGCGCGGCGCGCCGAAACTTACTCATTTACTATAGATTTAAAAAAATGGCCTAGGTTTTGTTGCGTGTAGAGTCCCTCACACCTCAATAGATGAGCATCTGGTTGGTACGAGATAACTGTTCTTACATTTCTAAATAGTTGTATTTCAAATACGCGTTGAAAAAATTGAGTACGCGAGGTGAGTTGTGCAGGGGAGAGGTGCTGGTAGCGTGTGGTAGCCGTGCGTATATAAGATGTATTTCAGCAGGACGCGGCACCCTCGCCCGATTGCATCCTCTGTTATGTGCTGCAAGCAAAATGTCTACGAGACACAAGCCTACACTGTACAAGATGTGTATCCGACCGATTATGACATATAGCTGCGTTGTGTTCGCACATATGCCTTGGTATGTTCGTATGGAAGATCTCCATAGAGATGTGGACCTTCCTTCGATACATGCTTATGCCAAACACCTTTCTCGCTCTTATTTCGACACCGCGTCGAACCACGCGAATCCTTTAATCAAAGCGGCAGCTTCATATGTTCCCGACCCCAATGCCTGCCGGAGTAAACGCCGGCCGCGTAATATCTTCACTGACCCGCTCGACCAAATCGAAACAGCAAATGCCTTCTATTCCACCGCCTCTCCAAACAGAGCGTGCTACCGCCCACGCCCGCGTAACTACCGTTCTCTCCGCAGAGGACGGGCGGTCAACTTCGCTCCCGCACACCCGTCACGTCCACCCTCTCTAGCGGCAACCCAAGCCTAGGTCCGTTCCTCGGTGTGAAGCCCTTGGGTCAGGCAGCCGCCCGCGCGATACAAGTGACACTATACGTGCAACACTTAGCTACCCACATACAACATTACACACGTATGAACACACACACGTGCACACCACACAGGTCCATGGGTTCTGTAAGGGACCTTTTTTTTTCTTTTTTTGCCCTAGTTAGACTATTGCGCTAGTTAGTGTAGAAAAACTATTCCGATTACTAAATACACATACGCATGGTGGGATACGCATCCTGGGAGGAAGGAGGGGAACGTGCATATGAGTATATGTTAGTTAGTTCGAATTCTCTTAGAATTAGGGAATTAGATAGATCGCGACCTTTTCGCATTCACGACGACCGTCCGAGCCGAGGTTCGGCCACTCTGGCACCCTCGTGCGGGTCGTCACAAACTTTCGCGGCTGAGTGCCTTAAGCGCTCGCCCCCAAGTCCGGTGAAGCTGTAAAAGCCGCAGCGGCTCTGTTTTTGGATAGGGCCCCTAAGGCTAACAGTGTAGTCAGTTCTAAAAAAAAAGGACGCGGCATGAGGGCGACGACTGACGATTCAATTTGTCACACCGACCGCGTACTTGTCAGTAGGTGCTGTAGAGCCATATTGCCAAGTTAGGTAGTATAAAAATAACATTAGTACTGTCGTGCCTGTAATCCACCTCCTCCCGTCCAAAATACTGGCTACGTCCACGAGAGTGAATTATTGAAACACATAAATAGACTCTTTATATAAATAATATATAGATTCAGGCGTTCAAAGTTAAGAATTAGTTGAAATCCTGTAGTATGGAATGTACAGTTACGTAGAAAAGTTGCAGATGGTTTGCATAGTGTCGTCGGTCCTGTTCGTGAGCGCTGGCTCCTGCCACGGCGCTCCAGGCCTCGTCACCGGAGCCGCCTCCATCTCCATAGTCTGCGGCGTCGCCATGGCCTTGCTCTACGTCGGAGTCGTTCTTGACATACCTCTGTACGCACCGCAAGCTTGGCTTTACACGGTTAGTTTTTATAACAAAACTGATTGGGTACTTAAGTATTTTATGTGAACGCCTTGTAACCGTCGTTCTCATACATTTCAGTTTTACCAAGATTACCTAACTGATAGATCTAATATATTCTAAGTTATTAGAAAAAAAAAACGACTAGATAGGACTCAACACGCGATGGTTCTTTCCAACACACAATATTTTGTGTCATGTATTTAAAAAGTGTTGACTTTGGAATCCTTAGTGTGTACCCGAATTACGTTTGGCCGGTTTCTATTATCTACCTATTTGTTGTTTTACTTCACTATAAACAAACCAAGTTACACGTTCGTAGGAACCTCTAAAGCTATTTAATATTGCATAATAAGTTAAGAGTTAAAGGGGTACCTACTGATTAATTGTATTTAATTTTTATTTTATTTGTTAGGATATCCACCATAACAACTTAAACGGATGGCTATTAATATTCAACATATACCTACGCTTTGAAGGTAGGACGGACAACGTAACCGTGTAGGTTTAATAATAATAGGGTACCTTCTTTGCAAATAGAACCCTAAAAGCGATTTGATCTGTTCACAGGACATAGTAGTGTCGACGGTTATGGGAATACTTCTGCTCGTGACTGCTGTCCTCAGCATGACCATTTGTCTGCTTAGTGGCGCTGTCGACTACATGCACGGGGTAACTAACTATTTGTACTTAGTTGTCATTACATTACTCAATATGATGCACAGCGTTTCAGTACAAAGTAATGCATTTTGCTAAGATTGTAGGTAGGTACTTCTCGGCCACTCTGTCAATCGGCATAGATTCCAATTTTCAAAAAATATAGCTTGTTCAACTAACAAAATGACATTGGACATAGTTATTTATTTTTTTGTGTGATTAGGTTGTCATCCCTCATCCATCTTCAAAAATGTTAAGTTGTAACAAATAAATATTACCTACGCGCTACCGTGGTAAAATTGGTAATGTAGAAACAAAATGTAAGGATGTTTGCAGCCGTTGGCGATAGTGAATGCAGGAATGGTGATAACGAGCGCAGTGATCACATACGTGACTGTGATGAGGCAGTGGGACTCACCCGAGGGCGTGAGTGGGGGTGTGCCTGCTCCGCGCGGCTCTGTACCTTTCGAGCAGGATGTATAACGGACGCGGACGCTTCAAGAGGATGGACATATTCCAGAATCAAGTTTACCAGCATTCCTTATGTACTGTTTTAATATTTAAAATAAGTACACTCAATATTACATTATATTACAGATGGTAATATTAAATCATCACTCATACGACAAACGAGAATAAATATATGAAAGAAATCTGCCACTTTCCAAGATGTCAGAACCTTTGACTAATGACACTCGACTAGATAATTTTTTTTTTAAAATGAATGCAAGTAGTGACCTCCTAAGATTATTTTTAATATGTGCAGAAAGAACATTAAAATGTATTAAACATTAATTTATATCATATTTTACTTAATATATTAAAAACAACTTTCTTTAGTCTGTTCTAGAGTTCTACAGCATTGTCTGCTTTGTGCATCATGTTCTGCAAACATTACGAAGTTCGTTGAAAACTAACCAACGGTATATACTGTAAGAAAGTTGTAGTTGCAGAATACATTAAGAATGAAAAAAGAATACATAGATATTAAAAATATAAATGCTTTATTAATCAACATTGTAAATATTATTCAAACAATAGCCAACACCACATAAGTAATAACATAAAACCAATACTTAGCACTTGTTATTTTTTACACATATTGCTCAATATGAATATACAATACAATTCAACAGACTTCTGGTGTTAAGGACATTCCTCTCACCTGCTCTTTGAAAATATTTTTGTTTTCAAGTTTATTTATTTATAAATAATGTGTTATCATGTATTATTTATATATACCAGGTAAAATTTAGTTGAACATGATACATTTGATTGAAAAGAAATTAACTATATTATGATAAAATATTATTATAGTAAATTTATGGATACAAAAACATTATATTCAAAGTAGGTAGGTAATATCTGTAAATACATTCCAACAAGATGTATTTTTTAGCAAAAAAGAAAAAAACTGTCTCGATTGTGTATTTTTAAATTGTTCCTAAAACCTTGAAGACTCTAAACATGAAATTTTATGGGTCAAATAAGAGTAATCATTTTAAATTCAATGCGATGAGTTGAAATAATTTTGTATTGATTCCACAAGACTCTGAGCTTCAGGCTTTGCTGCGATTCCAGCTATCTCCACTCCGAGATTCTCAATCTTATGTGCTGTAGAATTACCAATAGCAAAGTATGGGAGATGACAAAGCTTGTTGCTGAATGTTTGCAGCTGCCTATGTATATACTCACAACCGGATGGGCTGAAGAATACCATGCACCTACATGGTTCTATATTACAATTTAACTCCATTAGACAACTTTTGAGATTTTCATTCTCTTTAGTCTCATACACTGTTATGGGATCCACTGTTATACCTGAAGCCTCTAATTTACTTGGTACAGTCTCAGATCTTAAGTTACCACAAGGGAACAAAAATTTTGAATTAAGAGTATTATCCTTAAGTATGATCTTTGTTAAATTTTCAGCATTTCCTGAAGATGCACCAAGAGACTCTAAGCCTAAGAGTAACTTGATCTTGTGGCTGCTCGCTTCCCCTACTGTGTATATCCTTTTTGTATTCCATATGACAAATTTCATTGGATCCCAACATTTTGAAACAGCTTCAATAGCTCTAGGACTAGTCAGAATTAAACCATCATATTCATTTTGTATCAATTTCTCATTCAGTTCTTCTTTACTGATGAACACAAACTGCAGTGGTTCTATAAATATTGCTTCCAAGTTACATTCATTTAATATTTTTTTATATTCTTCTGACTCACACTTGAACAGTATTACTTTCTTCATGACTATCAAGGTTTCAAATAAATTTATTGTGTTCTTTGGTCACATCGCCACAATAATTTACCTTAAAAATTGTAAAGACTAGGTAAATAATAAAAATTATTAAATTACAAGTTGTTTGAATTAGATAAAAATCAACCAAAAACATAATTTACTCAATAACATTTTAAACTTATTTATACAAATAAACACACATTTAAAGCTGCTTTAGTAAAGTTTTAAAACTTTTACCTTGACATACACAATTTTGTTCGAGAGTCTTGATTTAGGAAACGAGATCTCGTATCGTTCTACATAATATAATTAGATTGCTAATGAATAATAAACTCTGGCCCTTTCCTAAATGTACATCGCATAACGGGTAGGTACCTATAAAATGGTAAAAATAAAAATCTTCAGTGTCAACAATCAACAATCACAAAATATTATTTATTAGGAATGAGGCGTATATAATGACTATATAACAGAACAGGTAAAAATAACAGGTAACAGTTAAGAAGTTAATAACAAGTAACAGTTAGGAACTGTTATCTAATATCGGAACAAGCTGTTACTAAATACTAGGCTGTTCCACATACTAGTGAGACGTATTTATCGACACAGATTTAAAAAAACAGGTGTTTCTGAGTAATAGCTCATAACCGTTACCTCTAAAACGAACAAGCTGTTCTTACGTACCTGTTTCAGAGACTGTTTCAGTTTGGAACATGCGTTTCCGTGTTCTAGCGTCAGGATGTTTATTATAAATTATTGATTGATAGATGGGTTGACAGCTGGATTGTTGGATTGATTAATGGATTGGTCAATGGATTGATTGGTAGATTTATAAATTGATGGATTGATTGATGATTTGATTGATGGATTGGTTGATGGATTGATTGATGGTTTGATTGATGGATTGGTTGATGGATTGATTGATGGTTTGATTGATGGATTGGTTGATGGATTGATTGATGGTTTGATTGATAGATTGATTGATGTATTGATTGGGGAATCGACGGATTGATTAATCGATTGACGGATTGATTGATGGTTTGGTTGATGTATTGATTGACTGAGTTATACTTTATTTTATTATGCGTTAAGCCGATAGTGCATACAATTTCGAGTGGGCGATATATACTTAACTATGGTTAGAAGTGTTACTATATATTATGTCCTTACATATGAAATTAGCGTTTTGTCGTACTGACCACTTTGATCTGAAATATCTCTTCTTTGGTTAAGAATTCCAAATTCAAATTTATAAACTCATTTAGCTGGTTAATATGAGTTTTGAAAACAGTCATTCATTTGTTTTTTTCCTCATTATTTTTTCTTTAGCGTCGCTTATTTTACCGCACAATGGAAAACATGAAATATCGGTATATTTACGAGTACGAGTTCTACCGTGGCACCAGTGCTGCAGAAACAGCTCGAAGGATTAATGATGTCTACGGCGCTGGTGTCGCAAAAGAAAGCACGGTACGTTTTTGGTTTTAACGTTTTCGTTCTGGAAATTTCGACCTTCAGAACTAACCCCGGAGACCAAAGTGGAAAATGAAGAATTAAAGGCTATTGTGGAAGCGGATCCATCATAAAGCACTTCAGAGGTAGCTGAAGGTTTCGGGGTGTAGCGACATCTCTCGCCACAACTGATGCATCAACGCATCGACACAACTACGTAGCGACATATAGCGACATCTATCGAGCCGCATAGGACGCATCCTACTATCCTACATTGCGCTATAGAAATTAACTCTATCGTTGAGTATATATACAAGAACCCGACTACGACAGTCGGGGCAGCTGCCCGCCAGACATAGCACCCGTCTGGCTGGAGGAACCTCCCTTTTCTATGGTGGATGAGGAACTTTACTCTCTGTTCCTCACCTCTGCTAACCGGGGTAAGTGAAAAAACTGTATTAATTAATTCACACTGGAGACCCAGCCAAATCCGGCCCTAAAAGAAAATTGACTCAGAAAAAGTTACTTGTGAGTGTTTGGTGGACTAGCGCCGATGTCATTCACTACAGCTTTCTAAAATCTGGCCAAACGATTACTGCAGATATCTATTGTCAGCAACTGCAAACCATGAAGGAAGAACAACCGAGATTGGTCAATCGCTCTAGGTCACTGCTACTTCACGACAACGCAAGACCACACACTGCACAACAAATAATTACTAAGTTAGATGAGCTACATTTGGAACGTCTGTGACATCCACCGTACTCCCTGGACCTTGCTCCAACAGATTACCATTTTTTTCGGAATTTGGACAACTTCTTACAAGGAAAAAAAAATTCAACTCCGATGCGGCAGTCCCAACCACCTTCAAATAGTTTATTGATTCTCGCCCCCATGGCTTTTTTAGTAAAGGGATCAATAAACTACCTATGAGATGGCAAAAGTGCATAGATAACAATACCATACTTTGCTTAATGAAATATATTTTACAAAAAAAAAAAGAAAGACTTTATATTCCTCCCGTACAAAACGCCAATTTCATATGTAAGGGCCTAATAGTATATGCCTACTAAAGCGTAACAGGCTGTTATCTATCTGGGAAACGAGCAGGTATAACAAGTATCTTATTATACCTGTTATGGTTCACCCCTAGTACATATAGGTAACACATTAACAGATAGCGTGACCACTTTTTGTAAAGATACTACCAAATTTTTTGCTAATTTCTACTAAATCTACTAAAATCTATTAAATTAATTCTACTTTGTTTCTACCGCACAATAACAAAATATTTAAAAATCGATTTGATATAACTTTGACAAAGTTTTTTACTTTAAGCATCCATAAAAAGTACCAAAGTACTTATTTAGGCATTGTTATAGTCATTTTAGAATTATTTGTTAGTTTTTAAAGTTTTTTTCCATCACTTTCAATATGGATATGTCAGGTTAAAAGAAGATTTGTATAATATTATAAAACTGAAAAAAAAAATGTGTGTGTGTACCAGAGTACAAAGGTAAGAAGTGAAACTTTTTTACGACATATCATTTTTCTACTATTTGCAACTTCACGAAAATGGAGTAGATAAGGCTTAAGCCTTAAGAAAAACAATTTTTTCCGTATTAAATTAAAGCTATTTTATTATTATAGACATGCATTCAATTCATGAGTAATTTATTTTATCATTGTTCTTATTATAATATCATTGCTATTTATTTATTGTATTATATTTACAAGTTATGAATAAATAATTGGAATTATCTTTTCAAAGTAATACAATTATATGATGACAGTTAATCTTGTAGAAATGCAACGATTTTATAAAATTAAAAATGAATGAATAAATCATTAAAAACGAATAATTAAAAAAGATGTACGTATACATATTTTTATTTTCTAATCGTGTTTTGTTTTATTTTTAAATTATTATTTAATTTATATTTTTTATTGTTTTTAGAGTTAATAATGTTCACTAGATTTACAGTCAAATTTATTAATACTTGCTAATTTTAACAGATTTATATACATTCATTGATACTTACAATCAAAAAGTGAGGTTAACCTCAAATGAATATTAAAATCATGTTCATACGTGTTGAATTTATAAAACGAAATATATAATCACTCTCACTTTTCTTGTAAATTCACTTAAATTTGAATAAGTCTTTTTATTTTATCACTTTCAAATTAATATATTGTTATTCTTATTTCAAACCAAACTTCAAAACTAATATATTGTTGTTATTATTATAATATATTACATTATATTCTTTACGTCACTATACTAAACTTTGATAAAAAAAGCAACATGGCGCGTAACTGAAAAACGTGACGATTGCTACAAAATTTCTCCTATACGTCGATAGAGAAGTTTCACTTCAAAAAATTATACTTTTTGAGAACCTCTTGAATGTGTTGTCGGGGTACTTACAGCCTATTGGAATAAGTGTTTTCTAAAATAACAAACGTTGTAACATTGTTAAATCAAGGTAAAAACTGGAAATACAGGCTTTGCAAAAAGCACCGTAAGTAAGAGCTATAATTAAATTATGTAGCTAATAGAAATGTTCATATTATATACCTAAATATTTATATTTTGTATGTATAAATTTAATTATAGCAATTAGTTGTAAATTAACTATTTGTTTATAAATTAATGTCCATGTATTCTCTTCCCGTCAACGTGATATTGTTGTTCGTATTTTCTTTTTATTTTATAACGACATAACTGTAATCAAAGAAAAAAATCAATTTCAGGATGAAAGACATAATTCCTAAATTTTTTATTGAATAACTTAAATCACTAAATACTATATTATACATAATAATATATATTGGATTATATTAGACTTTAAAGTTCAAATCATTGGATCTATATTGATTTCTAATGTGCATTCAACGACAGTTTACGGTAAATTCCAAACCCTGAATGTTGATAGTATTTGTAAATAGATATTTCTCGTAGACGTAGAGAATTACTTGTTCCTTCTAAGTTATTTCTACTTGTACTAAAATCTACTAAAGTTTAACCTGATTGGCTTAAATCTACTAAAAAAGTAGAAAACTACTAAAACTGGTCACGCTGGTAACAGGAGACACTGTGTGACTAAACATAAATAAAATGTTGACGTTATAATACTTGACAGCAGAGATCTTGACAGTGTTCGTTTTATTTAACTTTTTGGATAATAAGCCCTCTTCATGCTATTTATTGATATTCATTTTAATTTTAGTTACAAATAAACATACAATTTTATTATTTCATGTACGTTTCGTTAGGTTACATGCACTTAGTTTATATAAGTATAAGTTGCAACTTTGCAAGCTTGAAAAAATAAAATATTAGTTAGTTCTTTTGAACGTAGAGGCACTTTTGAACGTTTCGAATAAAACCTTAAATTTCGTTTCGAAAATGGAATATAGAAATTATAAAAATACCCATAGACTATAGAAGAAAAGGAAACGTCTTTCTTATTCGCGGAACATTGTACAAAAGAAAATATGTTGAAGAAAAATTTGGACTTTTCAGTAATATATATCAAATATTAAATAATCAAAATAGAAAATTATAAAGTAACATTGGCACTTTTATGGTCATTATACAACTTAGTGTATATACAGTAATATAAGCATAATATACAACAGCTAGCATATGGTGGTGGAGGTGGGAGGTGAGTGATGGCCATAAGCGGTTGTTCTAGTGGTCTGGTGGTGACTGCGGTGGTTGCGCTTCTGTTGTTACCAACACAGTACTTTGTACCAGATCTATATTCTGGGTATGAGAAACCGTTGCCGATTAAGCAAGCAGTACACCATGGTGGAGCGCTCGCGTGGCTCAACAACGTTTTCGTGCGACTTCCTCCAGTAGAACTTTTCGTGTCAATGGCATTATTGTTGCTGGGATTCATAACATATGTATACGAGTGGATACAGCGGAAACTAATGGAAAGGAGAATTGTTAAGGTAATTAGCTGATATATGCATAATTGAATAGTTTGTTAACGCGCATTATATAACTTTTGTTATATACATTATACATGACACACTTCATTCAGCTAAACCAATATCTCGGAGCGAGCTTGGAGCGACTGCACACGTGGGACACTCAACAGGAGCAGCTAGAAGCGACACTGAAAATGGTTCAGAATGCCACGTCGGAGTACAACCTCCTGCTTTACTTATTGCTTCGAGAGCACCGCTGCCTCGCCGGGCACAACGGTCCTCCTTCCAACTGTTTTTTCGACAAGAGTATGGAAGAAGACATACACTTTCTCAGTAATCCAATAATAGATGTGTAACCGTAACCGATGCGAACTTTCTACTAAATATCATTGAATGTAAAAGTTGAAGGTTCTTATTATTATTTACATTTTCTCATATGAGACCTCTTTTTCAGAATTACAGGGTATATTTATATAAGCTAAATTATTACCTTTCCTTTTTTGTATGATAATTTACCTATGTTTATATAATACATTTTAGTAATAATTTATAGCGTTGGCCTGCGTTGGCTTGTTTACAAAGTCGTTTTATTTACGAACCCTTCGGTGCTGGCGCGGTTAGTTCTACAGTTATAAATTTGTCACCAAGGACACCAGCTGAGTGTTATATTAGCAAACTAACTGTGTCCTCGGCTTCACTCGCATGGACGATAGATGAACGTGTACTCCTTATAAAAGTCGTAGTTTCTTAAAACTTTAATAACTTTTCATTGAATGAAGATATTTGGATTTTTGGAGTTTACTTCTTAAAAATGTATTTAATTATAAGAACCCAGGTATGGAAATTTTATGAGGAGTGGAATTTATAAAAGTGTTACGTTTAGCATTAACAAAAAGCGTTACGTCTTCACTATGAAATCATATACGTGTATACATACTAGGACTTAACAATTGAATATTCGAAGTATTCGAATAATAAACTGTTTCGAAAATTCCAATACCAAAAATGTTAATACATATTTGAATATTCGATAAAAAGTTAGAACACTGATGTTTTCAGAATATTACAGATCCAAAGATCACTGCTTCGCGTTAAGAAGTACTGTCGTGCGAATTGTAATTGCGTGGAATGTTGTGCCTATAAATTTTGTATCCAAAAGGATGAACTACTTGTGAATATCTGAGGACGACAACGGACAACAAAAACGTAGGAGCAGTTTTCTACTACAGAGTTCGTAGTTTTAGAGGATTTTAACGCAAATTCATTGCTATGCAGATGACACCACTCCTCATGGGTTGTCGCCAAGAAGTACTATCAAGTACCGAACGAATGTCTACATGTGAGCTGGGGTTCTATCTACTTGTCTACTGAAACTGTTTTATTTGGGATTTCCCTCAGTGGCCTCCAACCTCCCTTTAGCCACCCCATGGCTCGCCGCCCCACAGGCAATCTGGAAATTGATCTCTGAAACTAACTACTGAAACTAACTATTAACTGAAATGGTTACTCTGAAACGAACTGCCGAATCTAACTGTTAAGTGAAAAGGTTAACATAGGCTGATTGGTGTAGTTAACATCTAGCTGCCCCGCAGGTGACCTGAAGACTGATCTCTGAAACTAACTGATAACTATAACAGTTAAAATACACTGATTGGTTAAGTAAACATTTATCTGCCCCGCAGGCGGCCTGGAAACTGATCTCTGAAAATAACTGATAACTATAACAGTTAAAATACACTGATTGTTGTAGTAAACATCTAGCTGCCCCGCAGGCGGCCTGGAAACTGATCTCTGAAACTAACTGATAACTGTAACGGTTAACAAACACTGATTGGTGTAGTCAATATCTAACTGCCCCGCAGGCGGCCCGGAAACTGTTTTCTAAAACTAACTAATAATTATAACAGTTAAAATACACTGATTGGTGTATTAACATCAAGCTGCATTGCGGCGGCCTGGAAACTGATCTCTGAAACTAACTGATAACTGTAACGGTTAACAAACACTGATTGGTGTAGTCAATATCTAACTGCCCCGCAGGCGGCCCGGAAACTGTTTTATAAAACTAACTAATAATTATAACAGTTAAAATACACTGATTGGTGTATTAACATCAAGCTGCATTGCGGCGGCCTGGAAACTGATCTCTGAAACTAACTGATAACTGTAACGGTTAACAAACACTGATTGGTGTAGTCAATATCTAACTGCCCCGCAGGCGGCCCGGAAACTGATTTTATAAAACTAACTAATAATTATAACAGTTAAAATACACTGATTGGTGTATTAACATCAAGCTGCATTGCGGCGGCCTGGAAACTGATCTCTGAAACTAACTGATAACTATAACAGTTAAAATACACTGATTGGTTAAGTAAACATTTATCTGCCCCGCAGGCGGCCTGGAAACTGATCTCTGAAAATAACTGATAACTATAACAGTTAAAATACACTGATTGTTGTAGTAAACATCTAGCTGCCCCGCAGGCGGCCTGGAAACTGATCTCTGAAACTAACTGATAACTGTAACGGTTAACAAACACTGATTGGTGTAGTCAATATCTAACTGCCCCGCAGGCGGCCCGGAAACTGTTTTCTAAAACTAACTAATAATTATAACAGTTAAAATACACTGATTGGTGTATTAACATCAAGCTGCATTGCGGCGGCCTGGAAACTGATCTCTGAAACTAACTGATAACTGTAACGGTTAACAATACACTGATTGGTGTAAGTCAATATTTAATCTGCCCCGCAGGCGGCCTGGAAACTGATCTCTGAAAAACTAACTGATAATTATAACAGTTAAAATACACTGATTGGTTGTATTAAACATCTAGCTGCCTCGCAGGCGGCCTGGAAACTGATCTCTGAAACTAACTGATAACTGTAACGGTTAACAAACACTGATTGGTGTAGTCAATATCTAACTGCCCCGCAGGCGGCCCGGAAACTGTTTTCTAAAACTAACTAATAATTATAACAGTTAAAATACACTGATTGGTGTATTAACATCAAGCTGCATTGCGGCGGCCTGGAAACTGATCTCTGAAACTAACTGATAACTGTAACGGTTAACAATACACTGATTGGTGTAAGTCAATATTTAATCTGCCCCGCAGGCGGCCCTGGAAACTGATCTCTGAAAACTAACTGATAATTATAACAGTTAAAATACACTGATTGGTTGTATTAAACATCTAGCTGCCTCGCAGGCGGCCTGGAAACTGATCTCTGAAACTAACTGATAACTGTAACGGTTAACAAACACTGATTGGTGTAGTCAATATCTAACTGCCCCGCAGGCGGCCCGGAAACTGTTTTATAAAACTAACTAATAATTATAACAGTTAAAATACACTGATTGGTGTATTAACATCAAGCTGCATTGCGGCGGCCTGGAAACTGATCTCTGAAACTAACTGATAACTGTAACGGTTAACAATACACTGATTGGTGTAAGTCAATATTTAATCTGCCCCGCAGGCGGCCTGGAAACTGATCTCTGAAAACTAACTGATAATTATAACAGTTAAAATACACTGATTGGTTGTATTAAACATCTAGCTGCCTCGCAGGCGGCCTGGAAACTGATCTCTGAAACTAACTGATAACTGTAACGGTTAACAAACACTGATTGGTGTAGTCAATATCTAACTGCCCCGCAGGCGGCCCGGAAACTGTTTTCTAAAACTAACTAATAATTATAACAGTTAAAATACACTGATTGGTGTATTAACATCAAGCTGCATTGCGGCGGCCTGGAAACTGATCTCTGAAACTAACTGATAACTGTAACGGTTAACAAACACTGATTGGTGTAGTCAATATCTAACTGCCCCGCAGGCGGCCCGGAAACTGTTTTATAAAACTAACTAATAATTATAACAGTTAAAATACACTGATTGGTGTATTAACATCAAGCTGCATTGCGGCGGCCTGGAAACTGATCTCTGAAACTAACTGATAACTGTAACGGTTAACAAACACTGATTGGTGTAGTCAATATCTAACTGCCCCGCAGGCGGCCCGGAAACTGTTTTATAAAACTAACTAATAATTATAACAGTTAAAATACACTGATTGGTGTATTAACATCAAGCTGCATTGCGGCGGCCTGGAAACTGATCTCTGAAACTAACTGATAACTGTAACGGTTAACAAACACTGATTGGTGTAGTCAATATCTAACTGCCCCGCAGGCGGCCCGGAAACTGTTTTATAAAACTAACTAATAATTATAACAGTTAAAATACACTGATTGGTGTATTAACATCAAGCTGCATTGCGGCGGCCTGGAAGACTGATCTCTGAAACTAACTGATAACTGTAACGGTTAACAAACACTGATTGGTGTAGTCAATATCTAACTGCCCCGCAGGCGGCCCGGAAACTGTTTTATAAAACTAACTAATAATTATAACAGTTAAAATACACTGATTGGTGTATTAACATCAAGCTGCATTGCGGCGGCCTGGAAACTGATCTCTGAAACTAACTGATAACTGTAACGGTTAACAAACACTGATTGGTGTAGTCAATATCTAACTGCCCCGCAGGCGGCCCGGAAACTGTTTTATAAAACTAACTAATAATTATAACAGTTAAAATACACTGATTGGTGTATTAACATCAAGCTGCATTGCGGCGGCCTGGAAACTGATCTCTGAAACTAACTGATAACTGTAACGGTTAACAAACACTGATTGGTGTAGTCAATATCTAACTGCCCCGCAGGCGGCCCGGAAACTGTTTTATAAAACTAACTAATAATTATAACAGTTAAAATACACTGATTGGTGTATTAACATCAAGCTGCATTGCGGCGGCCTGGAAACTGATCTCTGAAACTAACTGATAACTGTAACGGTTAACAAACACTGATTGGTGTAGTCAATATCTAACTGCCCCGCAGGCGGCCCGGAAACTGTTTTATAAAACTAACTAATAATTATAACAGTTAAAATACACTGATTGGTGTATTAACATCAAGCTGCATTGCGGCGGCCTGGAAACTGATCTCTGAAACTAACTGATAACTGTAACGGTTAACAAACACTGATTGGTGTAGTCAATATCTAACTGCCCCGCAGGCGGCCCGGAAACTGTTTTATAAAACTAACTAATAATTATAACAGTTAAAATACACTGATTGGTGTATTAACATCAAGCTGCATTGCGGCGGCCTGGAAACTGATCTCTAAAACTAACTGATAACTGTAACGGTTAACAAACACTGATTGGTGTAGTCAATATCTAACTGCCCCGCAGGCGGCCCGGAAACTGTTTTATAAAACTAACTAATAATTATAACAGTTAAAATACACTGATTGGTGTATTAACATCAAGCTGCATTGCGGCGGCCTGGAAACTGATCTCTGAAACTAACTGATAACTATAACAGTTAAAATACACTGATTGGTTTAGTGACATTTATCTGCCCCGCAGGCGGCCTGGAAACTAATTTGTAACTTATTTGATATCTGAAATGGTTAACATATGGTTAACATACATTCAGTGATTGCTACTCCCCCAGACATAGTGTTAAACATTGACTGATTGCTTCCGCCTGACATACTGTTTAGTTACCCCGCAAGCGGCTTGGTAACTGGCTCGGTAACTAAATCCGAACTAAATCTGAAGCGCGTGTGATTCTGTTGTGGAAAGGAGAGGAGGAAATTAGCTTGAACGGTTCTTGAAAACGTCGATGAATGTTTTTTTAAACATTACCTACCTACTATAATATATATTTAAAATCAACTTCCTCCCTAAATTTCACATTACTAACCTTAGGTACCTACCCTTCTTCCCTGGGCTGCTCGGTCAGTGCATTTTATTATATATTAGGGGCCATCCATAAATTACGTCACACGAATTTAATTTTTTTGACCCCTTCCCCGACCTTGTCACAGCTGGTCACATTTGTGAGACCCCCTCCCCCCTACCTAGTGTGATGTCAAATATTTTGCAATTTTATAATTAGAAATTTATGAAATTAAAACTAGTGTTCGGAAATTATTTTAATTTCCATTTAAATTATTTTTCAATAAAATCGACATCAAATCAAACAAAGGTATAAAAATTAACAAAACATAAAAAAAATCACTTTAATGAAAGATAAAAACTTAATCGTCTTCAGTCCATACACTTCGAACCCATTCCTTTATATTATTTATAACTGGCATAGTAGTCACATTGTCCTCATTTGGACAGTTAACATCAGAAACATTCATTGTGTAAACTTCTTCTTCATCTAACCATAAAGCTTCATTGTCATCATTCAAACAAAGAATTTCCCTGGCACGTCTAGCAGCAATTCTTTGAGGCCGAATTTTCGCGATGGGTAATACTTCTTCTTGCGTTTTATGTGATTTCTTGTGTAGGTTAGTGGCCTTGTATGATGCAAAATATAGACTACAGATGCCACACGATCGCTTAAATAAGTATGCCTCAACACTGGGGCAATAGGTATCATACGAAACTTGATTCAAATATGATGAAGCTCGGAGATCCAAAGGTAGCTGAAGTAACAGTAGAGCGAATTTTCTTTCACAGTCATCTTTTTCTATGGCGCTAGAGGGTTGAGATTTAGTGCAACGGAGGTTTTGGGGCTTGAATGGAAGGGAACACATTCTTTCGAGTTTGGGAGGTTTTCGACTTAAAGAAGTTCTAATGTACTTAGATATAAAATATTATATTTTGAAAAAATGTGGTCACAAAATTTGGGACCCATCCCCAAGTCCTCGTCACACAATGTCACACTTCGTCGACCCCCTCCCGCCCCCTAAACGTGTGACGTAATTTATGGATGGCCCTCTAGCTGTGCTCTACGATTTCACCCATGTTAAATATATTCGAGCAAGACTCTCCATCGGGCCGGACCGCGCCGCGCCGCTATATCACCGGCTGCGGCCCCTGTGGTCTATCGTGTTATCGTTACTTTTTATACCTACTTGGCTACAGCTTGTGCCTGATTACTTAATGTTCTGATGACTGCTCCGCTCCTCAGGGTCGAAGCGTGATCTTGTAAACTTTCGCAATAATTAGCTTGTAAATTCAAACAATTCTGATTTATAGTTTAAACAGTTACTCTTGAGCTTATATACGTGTAAAGCATGCAGCTAGATTATCACAAGTAATAGCAGTAGGATTAAATACATTGAATATTGTTTGCGTTCTGCTTAGTTACTCCAGAAAAACAAGACCATCTGTTATAATAATTCGACGCAGGGGCACGAAGTAGCGTGATACATTGTTGTTTACTCTCTTACTCTTATTGTAAGAAAACTGCTGAGGAAGAATTATTATTAGACATTTAATGATAATATTTCAAGAAAATAAGTTTTCTTAATATAAGTAAGTATATAATCGCAAGAAAAAGGAATTATAATGTTTTCATTTTCGGTATACACAGTGCTTGGTAGAATTGCAATACCGTATCTGGTTTGTTTTGCAATAGTATCGGTTGTGTTTGCCATTTTGTAATTTGTTCAATAATCCGCAATATATAATAAATAGTTATAAAAATCCCGATTTCTCAATTTGGTTGTCGCTATTTGAAAAGGGTTTAAGTTAATTGTTGGTTATCCTTTCAAAATCCCTGACTATAAAGTAAATATTGGCTGGCAAAAGAAAAAACAACTGTTAGATAAAAAAACTGGTTGTCTTTCGTTTTTTTAATACGCCTTTTTTACTATTAGCTTCATACGTATGTACTTGTATGTATGTAACGGAAATTTTGAACATGATTTTAACCCCCTTCAAAACGTCGGATTAACTTGAAATTTGGCATACTTATTAAGGACCAAGGATCAATTCAATATTTCAAATATTCGCCAACTAAAAAATTAAAAATAAATAGTAAAGGTAAAAATCACGCTTTTATAGAAAATCCAACTAAAATAGATAATAAATTTGAATTAAGAATTGTGTAAAAACATTTAAGGTGGTATCAAGTTGAAATTAATCAGGTCTGCAATTCCTTGGAGCTGTAAAAAGCCGTGAATACCTTTATGCCGCATATTTTAACATTCGCAAAGCGGATATAAATTTATAGGAATCATGTAATTTGGCGAGAAGCAATATCTTATAGCACAAGTACTTATAGGAAAAAATCCGAAAACCGTAAAGTAGTTAAATCATTAAAAAGTTAGGATTAGAAACTTATTTGCTGTTGGTAAACTGACTGCGGCATATGTCGATGTTAGGAGACAGCAGTTTTCCAATGGCAAAGTTAAGTTTGTCTCTCAATATACTTTATCTTTTCGTCAGGATTGTTTGGTGCTTTTTTCGGTAATGTTAACTAAATAATTTTGTGAATGTGGCTGTACAATTACGGAACCCTCGGTTTGCGAGTTCAATTCGCACTTAGCCGGTTTTTTTTAATATAATTTGGGATTTTGTTTATTGAAACATGTCGGCGAAAATGGAAAAGTGTAATTACGCATGTTTAGGTTCATGGAGCACAGTGAAAACCAATCATTAATCTAAGTAAGTAGGTACCTATGCATCGCTAATATTACTACATATTTGGATTTGAAATATTTAACTGTAGAACAAGTAAACCAAGATTTACGGGATACATCAGGGGAATACTCCGCCGTATTCAATAGTTGCAGGACGGTGCACATCATTTAAACGTTGAACCAAAGGTGATCCTCGCTCGCGTTGGGTAAGCTATTTTGAAACGGTTGCAACTAGATTATCATGGTTTTTGGTTTAATTTACAATAATAAACGAAACGTGGCGTCAACATTACCACTTCAAAATGATAATACAGTCTATATCTTGGAAAATACAATCACCTCCGGCTCCTAAGAAATTCAAGGTGAGTCCTTCCGCGGATAAGATCATGTGCCAGTGGGCGGGCCACATAGACGTGGAACAGATAGCCGATGGAGACAAAGAGTTTTCGAGTGGCGGCCACATACCCGCCATCAGGTGCATGGATGACCTGGTGAAGGTTGCGAGTAGCCGCTAGATGCGGGAGCACAGGACCGGTCGTTGTGACGAACTTTGTGGGAGGCTTATGTCCAACAGTAGACGTCTTTCGGTTAAATTACAAATGCAAATTGCAAACGCTGGCTTTGAAATACTTGAACATTCTCTATATTCATCTTAACTTGTTCCTTAGTGTTCAAACTTACATAAGTATATAAAAAAACTGTGATTTGAAGATGATGAAGCAGTAGTCGCTGCAGTAAATGAATTTATAGATACTCAGGTAGAAGAGTTCTTTAGGAACGGAATTTCAAGTAATATTCTTAGTTTAGTACATACTAGGTATATACCCTCGTTGCTGTACTAAATGAAAATGCTACGTACATTTCTAAATGTATTTGAATATATTATGTAAAAGCGTAAAGCACTCGTATAACTCGGAATAGGAAATATAAGAGGTTACTTGTTTGCATAAATTAGTTATCAGTTTGAACCGTTTCTCTGAGATGTGTTTTGTTAAATTTATTGTTAGAGTGTTTAAGGCGAATTGTCTTCCACTTAAGATCCTACAGCTATTATAAATTATTATTACTGACGCAGCTTATATGTAACTTATCTGAATCCAGACCGTCTGTTGTAGCATTTTTAGTTTTATAAATGGTTGTATATGGAATAGAAGGCATGGCCACTGGCTACGGAACAATGTATTGCTAGATAAAATATAGATAAATGGAATGTGGGATGCAGCTTGCATGCCAGAACATTATATTTTAATAAGAACTTTACCATTAACTACTTTTTATATTAATTTAATCAAGATGAATCGCCATTATCATCATCGTGTGTTTAGCTGTGGACATTATTAGTAACTAATGTTCATTGATGAAAGCTTAGATCAATGACCACAACGGGAATTAATGTACTCAAAATATTATTTATTGTACGATATTATATTGATTTACTATTCAATAAATATTTTTTAATTACGCTATAAGTCAGTTAAAACTTACAAAAACACCTGACAATCAATGCGTAATATTTTCGAAAAGTTCTTACGAGAGGACAACAAACTGTCTTAGTATTGAACGGAACGGAACTGATGAATCATTTCAGTTTATGTTATGTTATAGTATCACAGACCACTTGAGACTTTGTACCGAACCCATAGTATTTTACCTTCTGTACACTGTATATATAAATATATGAGTCAGTAGTCAGTATTTCCAAGTGAATGTAAGTGGGCAATCTTTTTCATTATTTGATAAACATGATCAAATCAAGTAGCAGCAAGAGCGCGAGGCCCGGCGCGGCGCGGCGGCTGCGGCATGGCTCTCGAGGTTCCGTCACCGCTCTGCTAAGAATATAAAGTGGCTCATTATACGCTATCATATTACGTGGCAGCATTCCATATGTTGTGTTCGGCGTTACCAGTTACGCGAAGCGTGTCGCGGCGTGTCGCGGCGTGTCGCGGCGTGTCGCGGCGTGTCGCGGCGTGTCGCGGCGTGTCGCGGCGTGTCGCGGCGTGGCGCGGCGTGCCGTGTATTCTGAGAGAGATGTCTGTCAAATATTACACAGGTACGAAGCTTCCCAAAGTGTTCATAGCCTTTAACATAATTAACGGTAATACTCCAAAATAGGCTATGTCACTGTGAACTCATTTTAAAGGAAAAAAATAAAACTGGATTCGCTAGGTGTGTGGCATGTATACCGTCGTGTTATGTCGTTAGTAAAATATATACCTGTACAATATACAAATCAATGTCAAATGTGAATCTAATGTGAAAATAATTAGAAAATTTTACAAAAATACTCGAGACCATAGATTTAATATACTATTGAGATACAGTCTTTTGACATATAACATACTAGCTGTGCCCGACGGTTTCACCGGTGGTTATTTTCTCCGACAACACCGCGCGCCGCCAACACGCGTGTGTATTCTATCATAATTGTTCATTCCGCAAGTACAAATTATTTTTATTTTTCATTATCTCCTGAACTATGTGTCCAAATAGTATATATACTTCACAGAGCAAGATTTAACTTCTTAAAATTGTCTTTATAATGAAGTGACTTTTGTTTGTAAAGATTAATATGCAATGTCTAAAAATAATGCATGCAAACCACTTTTTAATTTTCAACAAATATTTGTTACAAAATACTTTATTGTGACTTATGTATAAGAGATAGGCTATCGCTGTTTTTTTTAAATATACTAAGGACCTATATTCATGTAGAACATTGTATTTCCCTATCATTAACGATTACGCCAGCGCACGCAGTTTAAGCCGTTCGAGAGGGCCTCGACTTCCGAATTACGTAACAGAAATCAATATTTTAGGCTAACTGAAAGTTGAAGCCTAATTTTAAATACCCTATATTATTCCTCGAGAGTCTGGCTATCATATAAAAATAGAATTTTTCGAATCCAACTGGTAGTTCCAGAGATTAGCGTGTTTAAGCAAACAAACAAAAATACTTTTCAGCTTTATTATATTAGTATAGAGTGTGCAGTATCACCGACCATATTGCTTTAAAATAGCTTTCGTGGCAAATCGTTCGTTAACTCTTAGAGCAGTGTGAGAATATATCTTTGGCCTCTCACTATAGGAAATGCATTCAGTCAAAAAAGTATCGGGAATGGATGAATGGTTTATGTTCCAAATATTATTATTTTGAGTTGCATCTGTCATGTAGATTAAATACAGTGCTATTTTTAGTTAGATCATATGTAGTATGTGTAAACTTATAATTAAAATAATAAAGTCTGTGTTGCTCCTCATACTGTGTTTCTATTCACAACACTACAGTATGCATTGCGAATTTCATGAACTTTCTGTGTCTCATGAGTCGATCCGTATCATTTTAAATAATCACTTGGGTAATTGGGTAGGTATGAGACATGTTGCCGCTCGGCTAGTCCCAAAAGACATGAATTTTCTCCAAAAACTCAATCGCATAAGAGTCGCTAAGGACAGGCTAATACGAATCAATTCCGACCCAACATTCATGAAACGCACTATTACTGGTGACGAGACGTGGGTTTACGAGTTTGACATGGAAACTAGTCAACTAGCTTCGGAGTGGCGCCTTCCAACTGAACCGAAACCGAAGAAACCCCACCAAAGTCGATCAAAACTCAAATTCATGTTGACTGTTTAAACGGTAAATAAAGTATATTATTTGAGCGTTATGCGGCGTTTAAGAGAGTAAATTCGATGAAAAAGGCATTTGAAGAATTCTTGGGTTTGAGCGATGTCTTGATTTGAGAGCCACTGTACCAACAGCTGGAGCTTGTGTATGCTTTAGGTTGCCTGTCCACGAATGCAGAGCGAGACTGCGGAGCTGTGTTGCGAGTCATTCAAATAGGGTGTCGCACAGTGGTTCAGTATTCGCAAAATAGGGACATAGGAATCGAAAATCTAAATTTCAGTTTAATTTTTATTTTAAAGGATGATCGATCATAATTAAAATTATTATATTCTTAGTTAAATTTCAATTTAAAGTAAAAATAGTATTGGACAAAAAATAATTAAATTTATTTTTCTATGGAAAAATCCAAGTGTTATTATTGTGTGTGTAGTGTAGTGTATTACTCGAAATTTTATTAGTTGAGCAGCTTCTAGTGTAAATATTTTTGTAGATTAAGGTGTTGTGATTTATACAAGAAATAAAATTAAAGTGTATGTTTGTAATGTCAAAATAGCAAAATTTTACTAAATGCATTTAAAATTATATACGATACCTATAACAAAATATCCATTTTTTTTACTTTTGTCTGCCTGTATGTCTGATTGTTACAAGGTTATTGAAACAGGTGGACTGATTTTAACGGGACTTTCACTGGTAGATAGCTGATGTTATAAAGAGTAACTTAAGGTACTTTTATTTAAGAAAACGAATTAGGGTTCCGCGTAAATAACAAAAAACAGGTCAAGGTGAATCAGCTATAAGCGATATATCAAATTAATGTGCTACATAATTGGAGACATGAAAAAGACCTACAAAATAGTCACAAAGAGTATATTTCTATCTTCTAAGGAACACCCACAATAAGCATTTTTGTCTTTAAAATAACCGGGAGCGGAGGAGTAAAATTTGAGCATGTGCCCAATCTATGGCATTCTGTAGTCCACGTGGGCGGAACCGCAGGCACAGCTAGTATGAAATAATAACAAACATGTCCACCGCCGTGCGGATTCTTTAGGTGTAAAGTGGCAAATATTTCTGAGGTATATTTTTCAAACATTAACTTGTAGCGAAATCTACATAGCGACATCTATCGAGCCACATACGACGCATCGTACATCGCGCTATAGAAATTAACTCTTCAATTGAGTATATATACAAGAGAACCCGACTACAACCGTTGGGCAGCTGCCCGCCAGGCATAACACCCATCTGGTCAGAGGATTCTCCCTTTGCTATAGTTATTCTACACTGGTGACCCCGACGTGATATGAACACGCAACCTTCTACCACGTCACCACTGTTGTCCCAACAAACATTTACTCACAGCAGAACTAGGTATACTACAAGACTGGCGCAATAACAAAAATAATACTAGTAAAACTGAACTATAAGAAAGTATAGGA
Organism: Saturnia japonica; assembly: GCA_033032175.1. Classification (NCBI taxonomy): domain Eukaryota; kingdom Metazoa; phylum Arthropoda; class Insecta; order Lepidoptera; family Saturniidae; genus Saturnia; species Saturnia japonica. The sequence continues at coordinate 19,160,560 of CM065318.1, forward strand.
CCACAGGTGTCACATCGAACGTGTTGGAGTCGACTGACGGGCTGCCGTTCTTCGAATACCCTTGCGCATGGAGGCGAAGCCTCGCCGCAATGTTTAACTCCGCCTATTGCAGGTGCACTTAATTTCCGGGTTGCAAATTAATTATAATAATGTGTGGAATAAATTATGTTCCACCACAAACTTAATGATTTTTGTTCTTGGATAAATTTCGATAAACACAAAAAAAAAAGTTTTATTTTTTCACCAACTGGCAAAGTTCAATTTTATTTTTCCCTCAAAACGGTTTCAATTGAGTAGTCTAATATGTATAATGTATATACATTATTATTAGCATAAAATATGATATTCTGAATCCTAAATACAAGTGCACATGACTAATCATTTTTCGCCTCAACCTAACGCACTTTTTTGCTTTTATTTGGGGTTCGCAGTAGCCGAATCTGCAACAGTAATCAAGTAAAAGTTGATAAGAATAACAAAATAAAAATAAAAATTTTGATGTCATGTTACGGGAAAATATTTTTTTCTTGAATATTGTAATTAGGTATTTGTATTTTGATAAAAGTTGTTGTGTTCGAGATTAGTAATCCAATTAATAAAAATTAGATAGATATTTCTGTCCTTATTTTTCAAATGTTGAACCACTGTGCGGCGGCCGCGGCGAGCTAGTTGTGCGGACTCCGTTTCTCCGCTCCCCTAACTCGCTTCGCATGTGAAATGATAATAATTTTATTTAATAACTAGCTGTGTCCGCGGCTTCGCTCCCGTGGACTACAGAATGCCCGCGCGTATCTTGCTCCAATGACCCGGGAAGGGTTGAACACGCGGTGCGACGACTTCAGTCCAAGAACACCGCCCCAGGACCCGACGGCATACCAAGTCGTGCGTGGGTCCTGGCTCACGAAGTCCTCGAGTCTCGACTGATGGGACTCTTCACCGTGTGTTTTGAGCAGAGTCGATTTCCACTGTGCTAGAAACTGTGCACTGTGCACTAGAACTGTTCTGCTCAAAATGACCGCCTCGTCCACCACTTGACGGAGGCAGGGTCGGACCTGGCACACAACCTGTTTGGCTTTCGCCGCGGGTACTCCACCATACACGCAATCACGCATGTGAAGAGTCTGGCGGAGGATGCGATATCCCAGGGCGAAATGGTGATGACGGTATCCTTGAACATCGCCAACGCGTTTAACACCCTGCCCTGTAGGAATATATGGGTGGTGCTCCGGTACCATAGAGTGCCCCCTTACCTCCGCCGCATAGTCGGGAACTACCTCACAGAGAGGACCATCACCTTCCCGGGTCCGGACGGTTAGAGTTGGCGAGACATGTCTAGCGGTGTTCCACTGGCTCAGTGCTTGGCCCCATCCTGTGGAACATCGGCTATGACTGGGCGATACGCGGTGCGCCCCTCAGCGGTATCAGTGTCGTCTGCTATGCTGACGACACCCTTGTTACAGCTCGAGATAAGACGCACCGCGACGCGACAATGTTAGCCACGGCTGGGGTGGCTCAAGTTGTAAGTCGTATAAAGCGTCTGGGATTAGAGGTGGGTTTAGGTAAATCCGAGGCCCTGTATTGTCACGGGCCTCAGAATTCACCACCTCAAGGGTCCCAGATCATAGTGAGAGGCGTCTCCATCAGCATCGGGTCGACGATGAAGTACTTGGGAATCGTCCTCGATAGCCGATGGAGTTTTATAGAACACTTCCGGCAGCTGACCCCCCGACTCATGGGCACAGCGGGCGCGCTTGCTCGGCTGATGTCAAACCTCAGAGGGCCCGGTTCTGCTTGCCGGAAACTTTACCTGGGAATCGTAAGGTTGATGGCCCTATATGGGGCTCCATTGTGGTCGGAAAGCCTGATGGCCTGACACCTCACATTTCTGCGAAAACCGCAGAGAGCAATGACCATCAGAGCTGTCCCGGGAAATCGCAGCGTGTAGATCAGAGCTCTGCCAAATACCCATGGTGGAAGCGTGAGACTTACGACTGAGCCATCCTAGCCCAGGCAAGGCAACCGTGGAAGCCATCAGGCCAGTCCTGTATAGATGGCTCCGGAGGCGGCATGACACCCTCACCTTCTGGCTGACATAAGTGCTTTCGGAACATGGCTGTTTCGTCACATAGGCCGGGAGTTCGAAGGATACTGCGCAGCACACTTTAGCCGGCTGTTCTGTACGGGACTCGCCGCGCCGCGACTTTGTCGCGATAATCGGCACCGATCTCTCGCTCCCGGCCGTGGTTCTGTCTATGGTCGAGAGCGAGAGCGGGTGGAACTCCATCTCCTCGTTTTGCGAGCAAGTCATGCTTGTGAAAGAGGAGGCGAAGAGGGAAAGGGAGCGTAATACCTTGCTCCCCTCCTGCGGTTAACAAGCCAGGCACCGGAGGCCGCGTAACTATCTCCGGCCGCCATAAATGGGTCTGCAGGTGGCGGACTTGGGCATGTGCGTCACCGCGTATAGCAGGTCTGAGATGGAGGTGGCGTACTGGTGCTCGTGCGCCCTCAGAGGCTCGTTGGAGATTTCGATTGTCTCCAACCACGACGGAGCCCCGGGGTAGGGCCACACCTGCCAGGTCGAGCGGATGCCGTGCGCAAGCAGTTCCCGCCTCCTGGCCAACAGGTGCGAGAAGGACACCAGGTGCGAGATGGACGCCGTGGGGTTTTAGTCGGTAAGAGTCCGACATACCCCTCCCTTGAGCGGTCTGGCTCGGGAGGCGGATCCAATGCAGGATTTCCCCACGTAAAAAAAAAAAAATTAAAAAATTACAATTGTTTAGTACATAAATTATCTCTTATGGTAAACTCAGCGTAAGCCATTTAAGCGCCCGAATTAATACACCATGACCAGTTTTTTTATTCGTGCGGAACCCTGTTTATTTTTCTAAAATTAAAGTAGTCTAAGTTACTTCCTGTAATATCAGCTATCTTTCAGTGAAAGTCCCTTCAAAATCGGTCCAACCGTTTCAGAGATTACCCGGAATAAACATACAGACAAATAGACAAAAAAATTAAAAATGGGGTTTTTGTTATAGGTGTCATACTTACTTCCATATGGATTTAATGAAAAGCTGTTATTTTGACATTACAAACAAACACTTCAATTTTATTAATTGGATTTATTGTAATTTAAATGTATGTAATTTTAATAAACCTCGCAAGCCCGTGTCCACTGATGCTAAACTGAATTTTTATGCGATTCTATTGGTCGACAAAACTCCACAACCTCGCTCCGCTTCGTCGCTCCGCTTTAGTGGATTTGCAGCTTTATAGTCGGTGACAATTGAGATTCATATTATTAATAAAGTGCGAAATGGTCGGAACAATTAGATATTATTTTTGATTCTAATTCCGCTGAATGGTTTCACCGTACGGTATCTTTGTACGTTCAATATAAAAAAGTTGACAGACGTGATAAGTGAGTTAAGTGGTGCTCCTCAGAACAAGAGTACCGCACAAATATACTTACTTAAGAAAACACTGGAATTCGACAGGAGTAGACTTTCATTAATTTAATTTAAATTGTAATTTTTTTATCGATGTTAATTTGATTAGAGTACAGCTTGCAGACGAGGGTCTGCAGTCGCTCATAATTACTTAAAGTATACTTAAATATAAGGTAATTACTTAAGTAGTATATTTTATTTCGAAAGGTCATCCTCACTCGCAGCTCACGACCTTTACACATACATTCATGATTTAATTAAACCTTGAAGATATTCAAAATATATAAAGGGAGATGTAGTTAGGAATTTTTTGTAGTTTTTTGTCAAAATGAAATATTTTTAAAATACATACCTATACTATGCGTTTTAAATAATACTGTTAAACCACCACCTTCTTCAGTAAAAAAACGTAGGATTAGAAAAACAATACCGTGTAAAATATGCTGTATATCTCGTGACCGGACATAAACTTATGTATAAATAAATATGTCGAAGAAAGTGACATCAGAATAGACTATCGGGGACTCCATAATTTTGCTCGATATCTTCATTACGGAATTACAAATCTTGTGGCCGTAATCAGGGTTAAATGCAAGCACTGTATGTACACAGTCCGACAACCAATGTAAGAATGATGTCTGTTTATTTGGACTGCCGCATCGGACTTGAATTTTTTTCCTTGTAAGAAGTTTTCCAAATTCCGGAAAAAATGGTAATCTATGGGAGCAAGGTCCGGGGAGTACGGTGGATGTCGCAGGCATTCCAATTGTAGCTCATCTAACTTAGTGGTTGTTTGTTGTACAGTGTGTAGTCTTGCGTTGTCGTGAAGCAGCAGTGGCCTAGAGCGACTGACCAATCTCGGTTGTTCATGGTTCGGTTCTTCATGGTCTGCAGTTGCTGACAATAGATATCTGCCGTAATCGTTTGGCCAGATTTTAGAAAGCTGTAGTGAATGACATCGGCGCTAGTCCACCAAACACTCACAAATAACTTTTTCTGAGTCAATTTTCGTTTAGGGCAGGATTTGGCTGGGTCTCCAGGGTTCAGCCATTGCGACGAGCGCTTCCGATTATCGTACATTATCCACTTTTCATCTCAAGTAATGATTCGATTTAAAACCACTTAATTATTGTGTCGGTTGAGCAAAGTATCACAGCAGTCGACGCGTGTTTGCAAGTTCGATTCACTCAATTCATGAGGTACCCATCGTTCAAGTTTTTTTCCTTTCCCGATTTGCTTCAAGTGGATTAATACAGTTTTATCACTTACCCCGAAGCCCGCAACTATCTCTGAAGTGCTTTGTGATGGATCCGCTTGCACAATAGCCTTTCATTCTTCATTTTCCACTTTGGTCTCTGGCCTTCCACTGAAGGTCGAAATTTCCAGAACGAAAACGTTGAAACCAAAAACGTACCGTGCTTTCTTTTGTGACACCAGCGCCGTACATATGATTAATCCTTCGAGTTGTTTCTGCAGCACTGGTGCCACGGTAGAACTCGTACTCGTAAATATACCGATATTTCATGTTTTCCATTGTGCGGTAATAAGCGACGGCAAAGAAAAAAGTAATGAGGAAAAAGCAAATGAATAACTGTTTTTAAAACTCAAATGTACCAGCTAAATGAATTTATAAATTTGAATTTGGAATTCTTAACCAAAGAGGAGATATTTCAGATCAAAGTGGTCAGTACGACAAAACGGTAATTTCATATGTAAAGACCTAATATATGAAAATAAAATTGAAAATGGTTAAGCTGTGTTACAACTCAAAATCAAAACCAAAAAATATTTTTTGTTCAATTTAGGCCCTAAGGAGGCACTTATAAATGTCAGAACACAACCACCGGTTCGGAAAACATCCCAGCCATTGAGAAGAACCGACAAGAAACTCGATCGGTTTTTATCAACACCTTATTTTCTTCTTCTTCAATTATTATCATTTTTAGTTGATGTATAGAGAGGGAATCACATCCAGTCCACATCCAATTTTTAATGTTCCTACTTTTTTATATACTTACTAAAGTTGTTTAAATGACTTTTAAATATTTTTCTATGGTAGGTATGTATTTAAATTAGGTGAAAAATATAAACTGCAATTAATTATGTAATTATAATAAAAACCTTTTTTATATTTTCGTTGCTGACAGTACAATTTTGGTAAGTATGGAGTGAAGTCGGGCTCCGCGATTCTCTTCTCAGACGCATAGATACTATGTAGACAATCCATTAGGCTTAGTGTGTCACCACCGTGGGCCAAATCGACACTTAGCATCAGGTGAGATTGTGGCCATATAGCTAAATACCTATGAAAAAAAACAGTTTTTACAAATACCAAGAAAACCAATGATCACTAATTAGGTATCTTGTTGTTTCGCAGTGAATGGCGCAACCACACGTTGAAGGTGAAGGAGAAAAACTCCGTAAACATTGATAAATCTCTCTAGGTACATGACATAGACATACATTAGTGAATCCTAAATCCTAACACGAGTACCGACGCGACGAAACGAAACGCGATACCAACTATGTTTTTTATAATAGATGATACACTGACAGATGTGTTTAACATCAGATGAATTGCAGGTTTTAGATCGAACTAACATAATATTAAAAATGTATTAATTTAAATACTTAACAGGATATTAACAATTAAAATAAACTTAAACAGATAATAACATGAGTTTCTTAACGAATCCGAAAAGAGACTTCGTTATTGTCGCGCTGTCGTCGTTGAGGGTTGGCCTTCGCGTGGCGTCGCGTCGCATGGCGTAGCATCGCATGGAGTGGTGTCGCATGGCGTAGCGTCGCATGGAGTGGTGTCGCATGGCGTAGCGTCGCATGGAGTGGTGTCGCATGGCGTAACGTCTTATGGAATGGTGTCGCATGGCGTGGCATTGCATGGCGTGGTGTCGCATGGCGTCGCGTCGCTGTTGGGATGTGATTCCGACTCCCGAGCTTTGCTTAGTGGAAAACTCATTTATTCTCGCGGTTCAACTTCATTTAGCCGCGTGTAACTTGACGTTGTTGTAACACTATATAACATGGCAAAAAGAATATTATCCCAAAATTCACGTCGTTTTTTTTATTGATGCAATAAAAGATCAGAAGAAACACAGAAACAGAGGAACTAAGCTAAGAAATGAGTGTATATTATCTGATCAGATGTTGTTTTGATAAGATACAAGAAAAAGAACTAGAAAGTTCTGTAGTTTCAGTTTGAATTAAGTTTTAGACTTTGTGAACCATTGGAAAATATAGGTTCGTCGATCTGCAACATTTGTATATTTTATGGTCTACTTAATAACAGACGCATTATACACTGTAAACTCTTTGTTTAAAACAAATTTAGCAAGATGCTATCAGATCCACTACAAACATATATTTTATCGGGAGTATAATTTGTGATCTTTTTATTTAAGTAAGGTTTCACATACACCGCGTAGTGGAACACAGGTCAAAGTAACTGGGAATTATAAATGATGACCGAAATTATAATGAAAGCTGTAACATTGTGCTTCTACTGTTTGTTTGTGGAATTAATTACAATACGATTAATTCGATTAATGTTCTGTTTAAACGTATTTGAAAATTAAACTGTTACTAGTTGGAAGAGTTAATTATTCAGATTGACGTATAATACATACATCTGTTATTGGTTTTGCTCGCGATTCGGCGTGTTACGTTAATTGTATCGCTGATGGTGTTTCAAACATTTACAATTTATAAACAATAATTCAAAATAATAATATTTGTATAGTGTTTAGATTTGAAGCTATACCTACCTTGAAACCTATGTTTATTATATTTATAGTTGATATTTCTTCGTATATTAGGAAGCGAGCTCGTTCGGCGGGCGGCGACCCCTCCGCTTACCCTTCTAAGGTTTTGACGGGGATGATAGATCGAGCACTGTTATGAATAGTTTGGTAATGGATTATCCGATTCAGTGCAAGCTGTCCGCTCCCGTCCCGCTCCCGTCCCAACTCGCTCGTTAATCCAATCTAAATGTAAATATTCACTTACAGTGGGAAAATTCGTTTTTTTTTCTTATTGGTATATAACTACTAATAGAACACAGAGGTGCGCGATGCGGGTGTATTCACAAGATGCTATATCATCATAATATAATATTTTTGTAGAATGGATTGGTTTCTCGGAAACGTGGCTAACGATTTAGATGAAATGTTGTATCTAGATGATATTCTATATTCCTTATTTATGTTGATTAATGTTTCTTTTTCAAGATATTTGGTAATGATTTGTTATCAATGTAATTTTATTCTATTTCGTCCAACAAAAAAGAGAAAATTTTCTATTTGTCAATTTTTTGTATCGAAGGGAGAGATAGATAGATCCCAAGTCTGTAGATATTTTCTTGTTTCCCATTAAACTAAGAGAGTTGTATATTTTGTAGGTACTCTCCCGCATTTTTATATTATTGAGTAGAAGCTGGAGACATTCATATGATATAGTCTGTAAGAGTTTACTTTTATAATCCTTGTATTAATTTTGATTCGTTCTGTTAATTAACTTTAGACATTAAGCTTTCTCTAGGATCACTCATGTGTTTATAAAAACCCTCAGCGGCGCTCCCCGGGCCCCTCTCCAACCTCACCTCGTTACTCAATTAGGGTTCTCGGCGGGGGATGAAACAATATTGTGACATTCTAACACAATGATTCATTTCAATTGAGAAGGTTCAGCATTAATCATGTATGTATATAACATATTAAAGAAACTTTACTAACTGCAGGATGGCGTGGCGCGGAGCCGAGCCAGTGTAGTGACGGCGACCGCCGATGGATGTCGGTTTATTGGCGGTCACCGTTGATATCGAATACAATAACTTTATTGTCAAAGAATGGTGTTACGATTGATAAAAGAAAACTACTAGGAGTCCGGCGCAGTGTTCGTGTCGAGTGGTGATGGCGCGGCGGGAAAATTCACTGTTGTTAATAAGCTCTCTCGTGGATTCGTGATGTGACATCTGGAACAGGCGTGTTTTGTGCAAACTTCAAAGCGTTTCTATTCTTTTTCGGAATCATGCATGAATGTTTTGTTGGTACGCGGCGCCATAGCGTGGTATAGCCTATAATATATAGTGAGTACTTTTAGGCACATTTCCGCTCCCGCTTCCACAATGCGCAATGGAGCAGGTTTCCGTATAAATATACCTACGCGAACACTAAAACATACAGCGTTCCGCTCAAAACAATGTTCAAATTGTACGACTGCGAATCAACGTTTTCACGTAAATAAATTCGTAAGAGTTTTAGACAAAAAGGTATCGCGCGGTCCGAAACCGCTGACGGGATCAAAAAGGATTAATTAACAATTTGGAAAAAAAAACACAAAGGGAAGCATTATACATATACACAGCTACCTAAGAATATGACTGAAAAGTGGATGAATTTATTTTAATTGTCGGTTTGAAACGGTTTAGGGTATTTTCAGTAAAAACAAAATGTTCTGAACACGAATACTGAAGTTCATGTTTGTTATGAACGTTTTTAATTCCAGTTTTCGTTTATAAAATTCTTCTACATTATTTATTGTATTAATTCGCATGTCTACAATAATACTGTATTACTAACAACCGTATTTGTAAAACATAATAATATACAGTGATTAAATGACATTGTTCATTGTGCGATGTAGTTTCTATAGCTATGTAATGTTTTTCGAATCTCTATAAGAACATCAGATATCGCTGTGACCATGGGCCAGTGTCGTTTAGTGACTGGAATATTTTTTTCATGGCAGAGTTCTAAAACACAATGGCAAGTAAACCCACAGCAATATTTCACCGTGTTCTTATAGTATATCAGATGAGGGGTCGAAGCACCCTAAGGCCTACACCCTTTGTTCCGGCTTTGTCTTCGACGAAATGTTTCACCTCGTTTCTAAGGAATACAAGACAGAACCGACCCTAAGCTGATGGTGATGTGAAATCATTAGCGTATTAATTCACTGTTTAGTGTTTGTTTACTGCGACTTTGAAAACATATCGTGATATTTTATATAACGTGAATGTTGTTTTCTGGGTTGGCTTGGAGCAGTTCATCGACGGTTTATTGGATTTATCATTAAACGATTTCAAAAAAAGAAGTTAATCACACGTATTTAATTAATACAATGATCGATATTCGAGCAACGACTTTTTAATCGTAGACTATTTTCTGTTTGATATTTGCTGTATGAACCTTATATCACTTGTTGTCACTTTTCATTGAGTGACAATGACAATATTTTGGAGGGTCTAAATTCAATGGCACTGGTCGGGTTAGGATTCACAGAATTAATTTATTTAATTTAATATATTAGTAACAGATATTATAAATAAATGTTAGCTTTCTGAATTTCTTCTCCATATAAATTTTAACCATGCCAAATCACCACAGTCTTACGTGCACGCAATACGCTTAAACACGGGTAGAAAGTTTTAGCTTCACGTATTAATATAGGTATAGATTATTGGAACTGCAATATATTCAGATTATTAGGGTTTCCAAACAAAAATGTTGAAAATGTTATGTGTTTTTTGTTATGTGTATGTATGTATGTTTGTTCACGCATTTCTGCGAAACTGTTAATCAGAATTTGACCATTTCTTTTTTATTGGCTTACATTTACTTTAACTTAGGGAACAGTACAAGTTTCATCAAAATCGTAACAGTAATTTTCAAGATATGGACATATATAATATTATATTATTATCTTATAATATTATATTAATATGTGTAAGTGTGACGGCCTGGAAAATTAAATCAAGTTCAAAAAAGTCAGCTCAACATTTTGAAATAATATTTTTATATTTACACTAAAATAACCAACAAAACGAAATTAAAAATAAGTATATTAGACTAGCTGTGCCCGTGGCTTAGCTCACGTAGACTACAGAATGCCCACGCGAATCTTGCTCCCCCGCTCCCGGCTATTTTAACGACAAAAATGCTTATTGTGGGTGTTTCTTAGAAGATTGATATACACCCTCGCAGACTTTTTTATAGATCTTTTTAATATCTACAATTATGTGCTACGTTAATTTCAAATATCTCTTATAGTTTACTCAGCGTAAGCCATTTAAGCTCCCGAATTGATTTACCATGTTTTTTTATATGTGTGGAACCCTAATTATTTAAAAAAATAAAAGTAGCCTAAGTGACTCCGTATAAAATCAGCTATCTACCAGTGAAAGTCCCGTTAAAATCGGTCCAACCATTTCAGAGATTACCCGGAACAAACAGACAGACGTAAAGACAGACAAAAATTAAAAAAATGGGTTTTTTGTTATAGGTGTCGTATATAGTTTCATATGAATTTAGTAAAAAGCTGTTATTGTGACATTACAAACAGACACTTCATTTTTATTGATTGTATAGATTAGTCAGGTTCCTTTGTTCTAATTATATGATAAGTACTTGTGTTTATGTATATATTGGGATCTCCGATGCGGCTTGTTGTGCTCTGCTTCTGAGCACTATGACGACAGAATTATATATACTTGGCTGAATAGGTATATAGTTTCATATGAATTTAGTAAAAAGCTGTTATTGTGACATTACAAACAGACACTTCATTCTTATTGATTGTATAGATTAGTCAGGTTCCTTTGTTCTAATTATATGATAAGTACTTGTGTTTATATATATATATTGGGATCTCCGATGCGGCTTGTTGTGCTCTGCTTCTGAGCACTATGACGACAGAATTATATATACTTGGCTGAATAGGTATATAGTTTCATATGAATTTAGTAAAAAGCTGTTATTGTGACATTACAAACAGACACTTCATTTCTTATTGATTGTATAGATTAGTCAGGTTCCTTTGTTCTAATTATATGATAAGTACTTGTGTTTATATATATATATATTGGGATCTCCGATGCGGCTTGTTGTGCTCTGCTTCTGAGCACTATGACGACAGAATTATATATACTTGGCTGAATAGGTATATAGTTTCATATGAATTTAGTAAAAAGCTGTTATTGTGACATTACAAACAGACACTTCATTCTTATTGATTGTATAGATTAGTCAGGTTCCTTTGTTCTAATTATATGATAAGTACTTGTGTTTATATATATATATATTGGGATCTCCGATGCGGCTTGTTGTGCTCTGCTTCTGAGCACTATGACGACAGAATTATATAGACTTGGCTGAATAGGTATATAGTTTCATATGAATTTAGTAAAAAGCTGTTATTGTGACATTACAAACAGACACTTCATTTTTATTGATTGTATAGATTAGTCAGGTTCCTTTGTTCTAATTATATGATAAGTACTTTTGTTTATGTATATATTGGGATCTCCGATTCGGCTTGTTGTGCTCTGCTTCTGAGCACTATGACGACAGAATTATATAGACTTGGCTGAATAGCTATATAGTTTAATAGTATGATATTTGAAGAAAAATATAATATAAATTGAAATATGTACCTACATGTAATTGCTTGTAAGAGAAAAAAAATATGACAAATCATAAAACAAAATATTCGATTCTTTCAACAAAAAAACTTTCTTCTTTTTAACAACGGCCAGCACGTGACGTGCAGGCCATCGCGCGTTAACAACTTGTAATACATAAGAACATTCACAAACATCCAGTAACTATGTTTCACGTATATCCTTTAGAACATTATTCATATTGACTTCAAACTTATTTGCACGTGACGTGACCTTACGTCACGCGCTTCGTTACGGACGATAAGTAATACTCTGAAATATAAGGTTCAAATACAAAATAAAGATTACATGTATTTTTTTTTATTTTAAAATTATCTAACTGTTCCGTTAAAATAAAATTCCATGAAGTTATTGAAATAATAATTTAAACGAATAAAAATATCTGGACAAATTAGAGGATAGAGATTTAATCTGTAGAAAGTTACAGATCCGACATTGATTTTCCCGGACGATTACACAAAATGGCGCCCGCGCCCGCTTCCCCGCCCGCGCCCGCTTACCCCGCCTGCGCCCGCACCCGCGCCCGCGCCCGCACCCGCGATCTAGCCCGCAGCCGAGGGTGAAATTAACCTCTTTAGTTATGTAATGAGAAGGAAATAAAATAAATACATATTTACCTGTAACTGTTCATTTGGTGACGGATTCATTTTAACAGTATCTTTATATTTTAGTGATAATTTTATAAAATTATTCATTCTATTTGTCCAATATGTATGATACAGTAAATTCATAATATATTTACAACTAGCTATGTCCGCGGCTGCACTCGCGTGGACTACATAATATCGTCGACCGGGCACCCGCGCGAATCGTGCTATCCCCGCTCCCGGTTACAAAAATTCTGATTGTTGACGATCCTTAGAAGTAAGAAATATGCTGTCACTTACTGTTTTGTAAGTCTATGTGATATCTACAATTATAACAACATAATTGTCAGTAATATACTAACATTACTACGATATATCTCTTATGGTTTTCAACGTAAGCCATTTAAGCGCCCGAATTGATTCACCCTGATGTTTTTTATTTGTACGGACTTTAATTCTTTTTCTAAAGTAAGAGTAGCCTAAGTTACTCAGTTATAAAATCTGCTATCCACCAGTGACAGTCCCGTACTAACACTACTGTAAAATCCCGTAGTGCTGTAGTCCCGTAGTGCCGTAGTGCCATAGTGCCGGAGTGAAAATTTAAGAGTAGCCATAGAAATAACTCTGTGATAGCAGGCAGCTACATAACTAGTAAAGTATAAGGAAGCGATGTCTAAAATATTCAAAACTAATTAAATACACTATATTTAAAAAGGGGCGCGTGCGTATGCCCTTATACAAATGTGCTACGTCAATCTATACAGAGCGGGACCGCGCACCGAGGGCGCGAACGCGACGGAAACGATTCCCTCGTACTCTGTATAACCGACGGCGGATAACACGCTACGGTAACCAGCTGTCTGGAAACCAGTGCGTGCGAGCCCCTCTCACTACGTGCGACCAACCCTGTTCACACCCGAAACTACTAGGCGTGAAGAGGGCGAAACATCAAGGTACACACACGCAGTGAGGTGCCTGCTGGTAGGCGCGGCGATGACGTAGCACGGAGCGGAATGGACTGGGTCGCTGGCGGGTTGAACACTTAGTGAAGATGCAAAATGACACACAGGCACCACAATAAAATTTGCTGTATTCTTCAAGACACAATAAAATTTTTTTTTTTTTTTTTTTTTTTTTTAGAACTGACTATACTGTTAGTCTTAGGGGCCCTAAAGCCGCTGCGGCTTTTACAGCTTCACCGGACTTGGGGGCGAGCGCAGAGGGCACTCAGCCGCAAAAGTTTCGTGGACGACTCGCACGAGGGTGCCAAAGTGGCCGGACCTCGGTTCGGGCGGTCGTCGCGTTCGCAAATAGGTCGCGATCTAATCGAATCCCTACACCTACGATTCGAGCTAACTAAATATACACATAGGCATGTTCCCTTCCTCCTGGGAGGAAGGAAGGAACCGTGCGTATGTGTATTCAGTAATCGGAATGTTTCTACACTAACTAGCGCTAACTAACTAGCGTAAAAAAAGAAAAAAAAAGGTCCCTCACAGAACCTATGTACCTGTGTGGTGTGCACGTGTGTATGTTCATACGTGTGTAGTGTTGTATGTAGGTAGCTAAGTGATGCACGTACAGTGTCACTTGTATCGCGCGGGCGGTTGCCTGACCCAAGGGTTTCACACCGAGGAACGGACCTAGGCTTGGGTTACCGCTAGAGAGGGTGGACGTGACGGGTGTGCTGGAACGAAATTGACCGCCCGCCCTCTGCGGAGAGAACGGTGGTTACGCGGGCGTGGGCGCTGGCACGCTCTGTTTGGAGAGACGGATGTGTAATATTTATTCGAATTTTCGATGTGATCGTCGGGATCAATAAAAATATTGCGCGGCCGGCGTTTGCACCGGATGTCCGTGGGTGCCGGAACATAAGTGGCGGCTGTTTTTATTAACGGATTCGCGTGGTTCGACGCGGTGTCGAAATACGAACGGGAGAGCTGTTTAACGTAGGCATGTATCGAAGGAAGCTCCATATCTCTATGGAGATCTACGCTTCGAACATACCACGGGGCCCCGGTGAGACGATAGAGGAACCTATTCTGTATCGATTGTAACCGTTTGAAACTCGACTCGGACATATGTGCGAACACGCGCAACTGTATGTCAAAATTGGTCGAATACACGTCTTGTAGAGCGTGAGCTTATGTCGCGTGGACATTTTACTCACCGAACACAACAGAGGATGCAACCGGCCCAGGACCCACGCGGCCCTGTTCCTAACCTTACGGATGTGGGGTCTAAAAGAGAGCCTACTATCTAGGGTTACCCCTAGATATTTGGTCTCTCTTACATAAGGAATCGGATTATCGTAGAGCTTAACAGGTTTAAGCTTCCACGGTATCCGTGACGAATCCGCATCGAAGAGCATCGCGGCGCTCTTCGAGGGATTAACGGCTATTCGCCACTCGTTAAACCACTTCCCGAGAGTGGTCACGGCGCGTTGGACTTTGTGTCTGAGGTCGGATCTTTTCCTATCTGAGGCATATATGACTATATCGACAGCGTATAGCCCTACCTCGACCTCCGGGAGTCGAGGTAGGTCACTGACGTACAGGTTAAATAGGCTAGGAGCCAGGATCGAACCTTGGGGAACGCCTGAGCGTATTGGACGGGACGTGGACAATTCACCTTCCACTCTATAGCGAAAGGTGCGATCTGTTAGATAGTCACGAATTATTTTAATTAGCCTATCGGGGACTTCAAAGTGATACAACTGTCCGTTGGCTTTTTTTTTTTTTTTTTTTTTTTTTTTTTTGTTTTTTTAGAACTGACTACACTGTTAGCCTCAGGGGCCCTATCGTCAAACAGAGCCGCTGCGGCTTTTACAGCTTCACCGGACTTGGGGGCGAGCGCTTAGGGCACTCAGCCGCGAAAGTTTGTGACGACCCGCACGAGGGTGCCAGAGTGGCCGAACCTCGGCTCGGGCGGTCGTCGCGAATGCGCAAAAGTCGCGATCTAACTAATTCCCTAATCTTAGGAGAATTCGAGCTAACTAATATATACTCATATGCACGTTCCCCTCCTCCTGGGAGGAAGGAGTGGACCATGCGTATGTGTATTTGTTAATCGGAATGATTTTTCTACACTAACTAGCGCATTAGTCTAACTAGCGCAAAAAAAGAAAAAAAAAGGTCCCTTACAGAACCTATGTACCTGTGTGGTGTGCACGTGTGTGTGTTCATACGTGTGTAATGTTGTGTGTGGGTAACTAAGTGTTGCACGTATAGTGTCACTTTGTATCGCGCGGGCCCGTTGGCCCCAGTAGTGCGCCTTTTATATTGTTTGCCGGAGAGCGAGACGGACGATGGCGTCTCTATCCGTACTGCTCATTACCAAACGTGGGTGTGGTCCGGTAACCGCGGTAATGCGCCGTGGTTGCACTATCGCTGTCTCTATCTATTATTATTATTACTTGTATGCAGAATACAATAAATCGTTAATATCTCTAATTACAATTATTCAATTACTATAAAAACTATTTCACATTAATGTAGACACAAATACCTATCCAAAAACACTAACTTTAACATTATAGGTCAATAAACATGGTAGATACAAAGCGTTAAACATTGCAACTTTAAAACAGCTTAAAACTTGTTATATATACACTATTCGATGTTACAAACATTATAAAACATATAGAGAAGGCCAATTTACCTATATATCACAATACATTACATACAACTTCTATATAATATGAATTATCGATGATATATGATTTCAATATTTTAAGTGATTATTTCTATTGAATTACAAACATTTTCATAACTTATATACTGTTCTTATATACCTACACGCTATAGTAACATATTCAAAACATTAGAAACATTAAATCTATTATTGTTCGTACAAATGATTCATCCCTACAACTTATATTTACAATTGTTATTCTCGTATCATTACGCTTAGGCCTATGCGTGTGTGTGTGTGTGTGTGTGTGTGTGTGTGTGTGTTGTGTGTGTGTGTGTCAGATTGAGATACCCAACAGCTGTAACACTGCTGCTAATTACGTAATTATAAGCTAAAATGATAACAAAATTAATTAGATATAAATATCTCTTATAGTTTGCTCAACGTTTAGTCCTTTGAAAATAGGTCCAATCGTTTCGGAGATAACCTGGAACAAACAGACGAGCAAACATTTTTGAAATAGCTTTTGTTTATATTAGCTCGTTACATTGCCGGTAACTGTTCCTGACGGTAAGTACCGCACAATCCAAACACAACGGTGACCGCCGAGAGATCCAAATCCATCGGTCGCCGTTGTCATGCCAGCTTGCTTTCATATGCATTTACTGAAAAACCTGTTAATTTCATATTACAGACAGACACAGCAATTTTATTTATTTGTTTAGATTATAAATATTCCCATAATAAATGAATTCGAGGACGGAAGGCTTAGTGGTTTGTTGATAGATCATTTTAACTACGTAAAAGCCTGTACCATTCGCTTCAGGTAAAATTCCACTTTGAGCTCGCACCCAGGGTTGCTAAGTGTTTGATTTTATCTGGTTTAATAAATTATTTTTTATGTATAAGATATATATAACGCTTTTTAAATTATGTTATACTAAAGAAGAAATATAATTGTTTGTTGTATGTATAAGATAAAAATATCAATAAAGTCTTGGCTTTATTCAGCAAAGCAAACAAAGTTAAATCAAGACAAACAGAGTTGTCAATGTGAAACTTAACCATAGACAGGTACATTACATTCTTAGCTTTGTTTTACTCTACAACGTAATCCTGAAGATAATGTGGGAATTTCCTTTCTCGTGTCGAGCGACGAGTTGATACATCAGGTTCGTTTTGTTCAGTTCCATGTTCAGGCTCTTGAATATGCTGAAACTCTGTGTCAGGTTAAGGATCATTTTTTATATAACTTTCGATGGAACAACAGGGTGCGTATTGTCTGTTGGATACAATGGTCTCTCACCCATCTGTAAGACAAATATACTAATATAATGTGGATTTCCTTAAAGCAATTCTATTTCATCTACTAAATGATCATATTGAGATGTCCTCACAATTATTTTTAAAAGTATATTTTTAGATGATATTATAATAAAACGTAAGTTTTCTGTTAATTAATTTAATGGTACTTGCGATGCGATTTCATTATTTTATGTTTATGAGAACTACGACTGAATTATATAGAAGACTTGGCTGAATATGTGATTTAATTGTAAGATATTTGAAAACATTATAAATTGAAAATACATATAATTGCTTGTACTAGCGATCGTCCTGAGGTCGAAATTCGACCAACAACCTTTTGATCATAGACTATTTTCTATTTGACATTTACAGTATTCATGAACCTAAACAATGAGTATTATCTACATCACTTGCTGTTACTTTCCGTTGAGTGACAATGTCACATGACACGTGAAGTGACATGTTTGGGGGGTCTAAGTTCAATAGCACTGGTCAAGTTAGGATTCGCAGTATTAATTTATTTAATTTAATATATTAGTATCAGATATTATAGATACATTTTAGCTTTCTGCATTCCTTCTCCATATAAACTTTGACCATGCCAAATGTCCTCAGTCTTCCGTGCACGTAATTCGTTTAAAAAGGGGTAGAGAGCTTTTGCTTCACGTATTAATATAATTATATATAATAATCGAAGGAAAAAGTGACACTGAAAACTGAAAACTAAACAAAATATTCCATATTCTTTATCTAAAAAAATTTTTTTTCGCAACGGTTTGTTCGCGTCGCGCCATCGCCATCGCGCGTTAACATTTTCTTTGATTACAATTATAGAAATAATTTATCAGTATTAAGAAAATGAAAATGACTATAATAAGTACAAAATAAGGGTAAATTTAAAGTTGGTAACCCCGTCCGGTCTGGCATCACCCAATTTGTGTGGGCCGTGTGGGGCGGAGTAGCGGAGTGGTGGCCGCGGCCGGTCTAAAGGGAATCGGAAATGGTAAGCTAAAATACGTGCACGGAAATAAAATTTATCGGAATAAAATATTTTAGTTATAAACAAAATATATTTGTTACAACAGACGTGTAGAACATGCGATACGCTTTATTGAAATAGATCCATTTCCAGATGTTATAGTACATAGCGCACTGTTTACATTTCACACCCACACCGAACGACTTGATGTGCTATAAAATAGATACGGTATTCATTTTCTTTACATGCCATCGTGAATGGTTGGCAATTGCCCTCAGTTCACTTTCGACTTGATACCGGCTTGAGCGAAACAATTTTTTTATTCTTTTTTGACAACAGAATTATCGCCTTACGTTGTGATTTCCTATCTCTTTTGTTTCATCATGCTGATAATAATATTTGTAACGCTTTCAAATTGCTTTTAGTGAGAGTATAACGCGTCTATTTACAAAACGTCATTGGCCATGAACATCATTATTATTTAGTTGTGTAACTTCTAATATTTATTATCTCCTCGTAGTATGATGCTAAGGCATATTTTAGTGGTTGTTTGATTAGTTATTGTTGATCCAGTCCATTGGTGGGGTTCGTATTTACACGCACTGCTATTAACTAAACGTCGTGACGAATTGATATGTAAAGAAGAATTAATTGATAATCACCTCAATAAATATAGGAATTTCTGTACATGTAACAGTCAGAACACTTAAACGTGTAATGTACATATGTAGTTATCCGTGTGGATGTGGACTTAGCGTGTTACCAAGACGTTCCTGTTAAAGTAAACAGATCGTCAAACATCAGATACTAAGCAGATTAAAGGGAATAACTTATTTATTTCGTTGTAGTTTAGATAAGATTCAGTATTATATACAAAGTGCTCGTCACATGTAACATTGTGACATGTTTACGACGCTTAATACGAATGCCGTTTTGTACCAAATTTTAGTTAAAATCTGTAAGATGAGTTGCGTCGTTCAGATATCATTAGTGTTAGCCTTCACTCCTCGCAGACGAGCTCCAGTGAAACCCTTGCGTCGCGTCACATCGCGTCGGCTACGTGATTCAAATATAAACAGGCTTTGTGCTTTCTGTTTCAATTTTAGTTAATTGAGGATTTGATTTGATATTCCTATTCGTTGTGAAACGTCGCTCTCCGGATTTACAGATAAGGAACGATCTTAGTTTAATTAACGAAGATATTTGTAATGTATACACAGAGTTAATTGTTTCGTGTATACGAACTAACTACCTACATATATATTAATTAATTGATGCGTGACTCGTGATTCGACGGAGCTAATTAGCGTTAATGATAATATTTGCATGTGGGTGGAAGGGGGATTGTGTCAATGTAATCGTGCGTACTGGTAAATGTATGTGTGTGTATGTGTTCGTTAGAATCAATCAGTCCTTTGTAAGATCTTAACGATAAAATCTAAGATTACATTGTCACAACAACAGTGCGAGTACTAGCACTGAACCACGAAATCTGTGAACTCATAGTAAATGAAATAAGGCAGTTAGGATTTTCATTATGTTTACAACCTGGCGGTTACAATATTAAACATAATATAGTGAAGGGGTGGCAGCTCAGTGGTAACGTGCTAGTGCACTGCGTACCTCGACCTAGCTAGATTGGGAGTTTTCTAATGCTGGCCTGGTTAGCTATGCTGGTAGCTTCACCATCAAGTAGAACACTGTCTTTCAGTCATCTGGTTATCATACATGTCTATGAGTTATAGATGTAGTCCGACAGATGCACTTGAAAGCCACTCCTCCATTAAACTTAGCATGTTACCCATTTCATATCATTACTACTACGTCACATAACATTGAGTGAGACTTTACTGAAACGCTATACTTTTTTATCATTGTAGGTTTACCTTTAGCGGCCGTAATCTCACTTGATCGTAAGTGACATTGTGCACGGAACACATCTATTGGTGCTTGGCGACAGATTTTCAACTTGGTTTCATCAAGATGTTTTACCTTCATTGAATGCTCAGGCTCAGGATATCCATAAACGCGACCATTGCTTCAAATTGCTGCATTGCTATACATCATTATATAATTTATAAAGCTGTGTAAGTACTCTTGTACTGGTTCTGATTGGGAGTGCAGGCTATCTACCCGCCTATCCTCATACGAGTAGGTATGTCACAAGCGAAAACAAAGGACCTTGTAACCTCAAGACCTAAACCCCGACGGGCTCGAGACACGATACTCGAGTGTCTGAGTATCTGAGTGTCTGAGCGTAATGTCAGCGCGTCTCGCAACTTGTTTGCGTGTCCCCAACTGTACGTATTACCTTGGAAAACAAAACAGCTCCTGAGACAAGACTTATTTGAATAATAATAACAGACTTGGCTATATAATTTTGAACCTTGTTTCATTATTAGTAGAGTAAGTTTTTAATCAATTTAGGTCTTTGTGATTTTCAAAGCTATGCCTTATACATTATTGATATTAGAACAGCTCCGGTAAGCTGTTAATCTGGTTAGCGTTGTGAGGAACAACATTTGAAAAGTGTAAAGACTTAGCCGGAACTAAACTTTACGGAATTAATTAGTTCCACGCAAATAATACTTCTTATATTTTGTTACAAAATTTGCATTATGAATATATATTATTTCTTGTAGAACTATGGTGGCAAACAAACTTACGGCCCACCTGATAGTAAGTGGTTACTGTAGCCTTTGGAAGCTTGTGACACCAGAGCCGAACTTGAACCCCGCTTCCCAAGGAGCTGTGGAAACCTTACTCACCGCAAGATACAACGCAAAGTTATTTGGCTACGATCTACTGTATGTAGAGGGTATTTCATCAGTGGAACTGATTCCAAGTAGAGAGAAATTCCCAAAGAGATTTATCTATGCTGTACGTTTTTCAAACCAGCTCGGTACCCACTGTGTAATAATGAATCCGATACACTATAAAAATAATTCAGCTGTATAAAGATATAAAAGTTAGCAAGCTATACATATAGTTTGGCTCGTAGTGTCAGATAGCTGTCGCTATAGACGCACCATTACAACGGTCTTTGTAAACGCATGTAGTTATGAAAATATGTAGGTGTATTGAAATAAATATTTTTTACGGTACACTATAGAAGGACGAAAGTTTATTGTAACAATTACACAAACATACAAACTACACAAGACATAGAAGGAGTGATTATACAATAGTTTAAATTAAGGAAAAATTACTAGATAAGCACGGCGAGATATATGTGATAGCTCAACGTTAGAACCGGGACGGTACTAAAGTCTCCATATGCCCCGGCTGTTGCGACGCGCGTCGCGCGCGCACAACACCGGTATAGTGTCGTCTCGCTCACACTCGCAGGGCTCGTCTTAGCAACAGCGGCGCGCCAGCCGCTGTTATTATGTAAACGACTATATACAAAATAAATCTGTTTGTACATGTAACCATATAAATTTTGATAATTAAATTTATTTACAATATTACACACAAATAAGTGTAATGAGTCACTACATCACCCCCTTCCAGAGACCGTCAAGGGCGATAATAGTCGGGAAATTTAACGCGACGTCCTGACCGCGTCGTTCTAATGACGTCATTGTCAGCGGAACGTAAGTCCTGGTAATCCACGTTAAATTTGTAGATAAGAAGCTTACACCCTTCTTGGTGGTAAAACATAATATATAATCTATGATCGTTGAATCATAAAGTAGAAAATATGCACTTTTTGGTGTCACAAAAACCTTCTAGATGGTTCTGACAAGAGAGCCACCATCTTGTCAGAAGGCCCAACTTTGGTTACTTAAAGGAAAATTTTACGAAGACTTACAAACATTGACATTGGCAAGTGCTTTGTGCGGCGCCATAACAACAACAAGAAGGAGAACAATTATCTTTCCTTGTTTTATGTTTCTTAATTATAATTGTTGTATTAAGCCTATAATAAAACTAAAATGCTATCAATTTCATCTAATTAATAAACTCATGAGTCAATACAATGAGTTACACGTAGCAATAGTGAAAGTTATAAATAGTGTATTGACAGTCCCCCCGTAAGCGCGCATACACACCGCACACACACATCAGTAACTATTTACAATATAACAATACCTTTATTTAGGGCTCGATTGCTAACGCGCAACACGCTGAAGAAACCGCCCAGCTGAGAACGTGTTTCCTTGCTGTTAATAATATATTACGATACCTATAACAAATAACCCATTTAAAAAAAAAATCTGTCTGTTTGTTCCGGGTAATCTCCTAAACGGTTATACTAATTTTGACGAGACATTCACTAGTAGATAGCTGAATTCATAGGGAGTAACTTAGGCTATTTTAATTTTAGAAAAATAATTAGGGTTCGGATTCGGACTGTTATGAACTTGTAATATTCACTTAAAACTATAAGTCGGCATATTTTGTTTCTATATAAATGCACGTTTATTATAATAAGTAGTAGTCATTATCCATTTTTAATCAAAGACAGTCGTCTCTTGTCGTGTCAATATACCTGCTGTATTTCATGTGAACAATAAAAGTGTGTGTGTGAACTTTGTCTTTTTTATTTCAAAAAAGGACCCACAGACGGTTGTCCTAACAGGACGCTTAAATAGCTTATGCTGAGTAAACCATAAGAGATATAACAAATTAATGTACACATAATTATAGACATTAAAAAGACCCATAAAAATGTCCGGAAGAGTATATATCTGTCTTCTAAGGAACACCCACAATAATCATTTATGTCTTTAAAATATAGCCAGGAGCGGGGGCGCAAGATTCGCGCGGGCATTCAGTGGTCTGTCTACGTGAGCGAAGCCACGGACTTCCTTGGAAGATAGATGTATACTTTCCCGGACTGTTTTGTAGACCTTTTTAATGCCTATGATTATGTAGTACATTAATTTGCTATATCTCTTATGGTTTACTCAGTATAAGCCATTTAAGCGCCCGGTCGAGTTTCTTACCGGTTCTTCTCGATTACTGAGATGTTTTCGGAACCGGCAGTAGCGTTTTGACGTTCATAGGGACCTAAATTGACTATTTGATTATTTTGATATTGAAAATCTACCGCTTACGTTAAAATAAACAGAAAAGTGCCATAAATGTATACAATAACAAACTGATTTTTTTATTAAAATTTATATCCTTAAAACTGCAAACTGCAACAATGGGCAATAATTCCCTATTTTCATTTAAAGTCGCGGAAACAAATTGTGGAAAATGTACGCAAAAATTTTTTTTGTTTTTCCAGTCGACTATTGTGTTTCGGGTCGAGCATTGTGGAACATTACTCGGCTACATTGGTGTAAAAAAATAAGGAATGTTGCCCTTATTCTAATAGGTATATATTTTAAACATTATAACCGTTTTTACTTATACCATAGCAATAGCTTACTTTTATTGAAGAAATGCGGAAACCAACGACTAGTCTATGATTTATACGGTATTTGATTTCAATCTAAGGAATAAAGTGAGACACATTATTTGAAATGCTGTTCTTGTGACACTACCATACCAATAATAATGCTAAATAATCCATTTGGCTTTCTAAAATGATATTTAGCAATAACATTGTGCCTTCGCCTTGTGGCGGCTGTGTCCAGCGCGGCGGAGTGTGAGTTCCCCGTATTAAGCAGTTCGGTTGGATGTATTTACAGTAGTTTTATTTTTTCCTTAGATTACTCCATTTATTTGGTCCCACAATGGCGCGGCGCGGCGTGCGGGTCCCGGGCGGGTCCCGGGCGGGTTCTCGTAACTTGTAAAGTTGTAACCAGCGGTCGCGTATCGTCACGGTCGGCTACGTGACGGTCTCGTCGGGTCGCCATGTTCATAGTACAAAAACTTTGTTATTGTTGTAAAAAATGTTTCGTGTCGGTTACTACGCGGTCTGAACTATTTTTATAATATAAAATGTTCATTTTGTTGTTATGTATGCAATAAATTTACTATTAATTGTATGTGACTCATTACAAAAAAGCATTCTTTAGTGAATTAAACATATTTTATGTTGAGTGGTTCCTGTGATATTTATAAATAATATTATATGTATATACCTAGAGAAGGGGACGCGGGCGTTTAGTGGACTGTATTTTTTCTATAAATCACGTTAAATTAAGTTTTGATATAAAATATGGCGGAAACCTTCGTGCGTTTCGATGAGTCTCATAATAAGACAAAACTACTCACCTTGAACTCCGGTTTCTTCTTATATTTGGAGGACCTCCTGCGCCGCGCGCCGCGCCGGTCCAATCAGTTCTAATTAGTTTTAGGCTGCAGATTATAATTTCTATATCTTAATAGTAGAGAAGGTTGCGGCGCGGCGCGGGGTGCGGGGTCCAGGGCAATGAGCGATGCCTAATGACGCGGAAGAGTTTTTGCCATCGTTATTCACGGGAGGGTTGTACCCGATTATGAGGTCATCGAGTACACGTTTAGGCGCAAACAGTACCGCTCCTTGCAATATATCAGTTTTGCTTACATTGTGTTTCCGTTAACACCCGAATTTACAGTTGCGTTTACAGTAGCGCTTGTTTAGATGTGTTAATGCATGATACTAGGCGGAGAGGAGTGAAGGGTGCGGGACGAGGACCGGCGGACAGCGACGGCGTGCGGGCACTTAACAACAGACCGCCACTAAGGAAGCACTCGAATTATGTTTATTTCATATATCTTATTATACAAGGTGTCCAGAAAGGGTATCGGGTATTTGTTTTCGCGCCATATTCGAAACGGGGCGTCTAAAGGGTGCGGGGAGGGGTTCGTGGCGTCCGCCATTTTGTGGAGTTTTAGTCACGATGGAACAGTACTCGGGGACGCATCGCGCATTTTGCGTACGAGCGTATTATCGTAATGGTGATTCAATAGTGACTGCTCAACGTCTCTATCGTGCGGAATATCGTACACGCCACGCGCCAAGTGACGATAGCATTAGGAAATGGATCAGGATGTTCGAGAATACAGGTGCGACAATTATAATTCAAAACTCTGGTCGTCCTCATTCAGTTCGCGATGAATAAACAATTGAAGAAGTTGAGGCGTCGGTTCGTCAAAATCCGTCTTTATCCATCCGAAAGCTAAGCCAAGCGTTGAACATCAAAAAATCGTCTAAACATTCGATTTTAAAGAAAGACTTACATCTAAAAGCCTATAAAATTCAATTGGTTCAAGAATTGAAGGATACGGACTATGCTAATCGACTGAATTTTGCGAACGAAATGCTGCAGCGATTTACCAACTTTAACAACATACTGTTCAGTGACGAAGCAAATTTTCACCTGAATGGTCATGTTAATAAGCAGAATTGTCGGTACTGGGCAGTGGAGAATCCGAGACGAAAGCATGAACGACCCCTGTATAGCCCAAAGGTCGTTGTTTGGGCCGCTATGTCTGCTAAAGGCATAATTGGTCCTTATTTTCATGAAGATCAATGAAGCCGAGCAATTAATGTGAATAGTGACCGTTATTGCGATATGTTGCGAAATTTTTTGGTCCCAGAGTTGCAGGAGTTTGCAGGTTTCAACTCAAGAACGTGGTTCCAGCAAGATGGGGCCACTTGCCATACCTCAAATGACTCAATGGAAGTTGTTAACGAATTATTCCCTAATAAAGTCATTTCGCGAAGGGGTAACATCAACTGGCATCCCAGAAGTCCCGACCTTAGCCCGCTTGACTATTTTGCATGGGGTTACCTTAAAAGTAAGGTTTATCAAAACAATCCGGCGAATCTAACCCAGTTAAAGCAAAACATCAGGTCAGAAATGGCAGCAATATCGATAGCTATGTGTCAACGTGTTTATCGCCAATCTAATTTTCCGTTTAGAAGAGTGCCAGCAACGTAACGGTCATCATTTGGATAACATCATCTTTTCCAAATAATTCTCCAATTCATATGCTAATAATAAACAATAAACTTTTTTATTGCATACAAATAATTTTTGTTTCATTGAACTTACAAATACCCGATACTCTTTCTGGACACCTTGTATTAGTTTTAACGAAGAAAATTAAATATCATCAAAAAGAAAGGAATTATCATTTACAAGATGTTTATCTATCAATCACATTGAAACTGCTGGAAGAATTGTAATAAAGTTTAGCACAGGAGACGTCAGGCAAACTTATTTGGCAAAAAACATCAATTTGCCAATTCACATTTTAGCCCTAGTGTGAGGATGTGGAATCACCTCGTTGCCAACGTGTTCCCTCCTCCTCTTTTAAACGAAGCAAGAAAAGATATTTTAGCAGGCGAACATATTTCTGGATTTCTTAATGTACATTAATAAGCAATGACGGCTTACCTACTGGTAACGAGTACAAAGTAGCGAATATCGATGAAACCATGGGATGTTAGTAATTAGGCCTTTCTCTAACAACAGCGAGTTCAAAATCAGTTGGCAAACACTAATAGGCGTGTTCCGGCACCTGCACTTAGCTTCTTATAATCTTGAACCACATCGTTATTTATAATCAGGTAAGATTATGGTCAAACCGCTATATAAATAACTATTCGCTTGATTTGCATAAGCTCCGCCCCCCCCCGCCCGCCTCTCATGTTATATTAACGAATATCAAGTACAATACTATTTGGAGACACCTGACCTTACTAATATCTACGGAGAAAAGCGGATCGTATAGTTTCTAGAACTTTTATTCAATTTCCCTTTTATATTATATATACATACTCACTTATATCTAGTTTATCGTTTGCATTTATTGTAATTGTTTATGGTTATTTATTTTGTTGAAATATCATCATTTTTATTTTTATAAATCGAAAGGCCTAGCTTACAATGTCAGAACTGTGCAACCGTTTACGTCGTACAAAAAAACAGCTTTTTAATAACAGAATTGGTTTTCATCAAAGAGCAAAAACCTAAAAAGCTATAAAGGTAAAATGAGTTCGTCTGTTGGTACGTTACTACAAGCGAAGTGAATGTCTCGGGGACACACCCATGGCTTGTTACTTTTATTTGGGTCTCTTTAATAAACGAAGTTCACTAAGAACTTGCTTTTACCGAAATGAATGAGTTGTCTGTCTGTGCGTCGAGCCTGGCTCTGCAATGATGATGGTCTCGATAGAAGCTTTTCTTCTTTTAATGTTTTGTTTTGCTTTCTTTGGTTACATTTTTTTTTACTCGATGAGTGTTGTGAATTGCTCAATCTCATCAAATTCTTGTTTATTTTATAAAATTTAACGTAAAACTACTGATGGTAAAGTAGAATAAAATTGTCTCTTCTCAACGAAACAATGAAACTATTGAAATGTGTTTACAAAATAAACATACGTAAAAGTGGAGAATTATAACGGGTCATTAGGATAGGTTTTGCATTATACGTGTAAAGGTTGAGATAGAGTCCGCCGCAAATGAATCTCATATAGAAGAATAGAATACTCGTGAAAATCAATAGAAACAAACATTGTGTAACCGAACTAAGATATTAATATTGTAAAACTCTTTCAGCGGTAGGAGTTTGTGTGTTGCTTAGCTAATTGGTTTCCAACTCGAGTTTATGTTACTTGTCACACGTAACAGCTGGTATCATTTCTTTTTCTTAGGAAAACTATCTTGGCTACTCACCTCGTCGGACAAGTCAGGAAGGTTATATGAGACTCCTATTCACTAAAAACCTATGATACTCTTGACCTTAAAAATCCGAGTATCAGCTGACTCGAACGAATCGTCACAGGACGCGCACAGACTCGGACCTGCAGATTTGCGTAGATGACAGGTTTGGTCGAGTCCATCACCTGTAAGCACTTTACGGCGGCCGGAGATCATCACCACATCATTACTTAATATCAGGTAATATGTTATCAAATAATAATATCACGAAAGTCAATCATTCAAAATCTAAAAATACTTTAATAGAATATAGTAGTATTGTAACAAAAATTGAGTAGAGTGAAGTAAAAGTCATACGTCACGTGAGACGTCTCGTTGTGCGTCACGTGACACGTCTCGTACTCCGGCCGAGTCAGCCGAGCGTAGCTCCATCTCGTCTCAAGTACAGCCATTGTCAAAGAGAGAAATCAAAAAGCCGAGCGCCTCTCACACGGGGATGCAACCAGCTTGTATTAGGGGGACATAATATAGATCTATATCTACACGTAACACTATATATAATACATAATTATGATAATTCATATTAGCGACATTAATTTTTTTCTGAGAACAGATTTTGTGACTTTACCAAAGGTCAAAATTAGAATCATGAGTACTTGTGATTTGATCTTACGGAACATGTCGTCATAACGTAGTTATGAAATTATGTTTATGAATATTATACTACATCCATGCGTATGAACTATCAACATATTGAATTGTGTTTGGTGATGTATGTAACAAATTGTCGACTGAATTATATAATATAGTCATATTTATTGTAAGCTGTGATGAAGAAATGTGGTGACGTGCTTTAACACCGCGTCGATCAACATAGATTTTAAACCTAGAATAAACCTGAGCTTCCGGTAAGAGAAAATATCGTAATGAAAATATAGGTTGGTGGTAATGCATTTCCTAATGGTCGGCAGCTAGATAAAACCCTCAACTTGTAAAATAGTCGTAAGCACTCACTGATTACGTTTGGCAGCGGCACTTGGAGTCAGCTCTTTTTTAGGCTTAACGTGTTGCCATTTTAAACTGTATCTACATTTAACATCTGGCGAGATCATTGTGAAAATGTAACATAATTGCACAAAAACAAAACAATTAGGAAATATGTGATTACATTTATTTGATTAAAACTCAATACGAGTAAAATTAATAAAATAAATACTATAGCGTCAAGTATACTAGTTGGTCAGTTTAAATATAAATATAGTGAAATAAACAAAAAGTTGAACGTCTCGTCGCGGTCGGAAGAAAGTGAGGCGCGGGCACGGGTGAGGGCGCGGGTGCGGGCGCAGTCGGGGGCGCGGGCGCGGCGCGTGGCGACTGTCCCGGGGCATGGATTGAAAACGTAGTTCGGGCCCCCATTACTTCTATTTCACTACGCACCTGTTCTCAAACTGTTTTTGTCCCTCTAGTTTTTTATATAGGTGCTCTACAAACTGGAGATTTATTGCGTGACAAAGTTTCTAGATGTGTTCGTAAAAGTTTTTTGTTGTACAAGTGTTCGTGGCTCATTTCAACATTACATTTCCATACAAATTGATTGACTGCCTAACTTTTTACATCTATTATTGCTTTTATTTGAATTTTATTTCTATTTTCTGTAGAAGCATTAGTTTATGTCATCTGACCTTAAATGAATGTTAAAATAACTGCTTTTTACTAAATGTATATGAAAGTATATACAATACCTATTACAAAATTCCCATTTTTAAAATTTTTGTCTGTCTATTTGTTCCGGGTAATCTCCGAAAAAGTTAGACCTATTTTGACAGGCTTTTCACTGATAGATAGTTGATTTTATAAGGAGTAACTTAGGCTACTTTTATTTAAATAAAAATAATTAGGGTTCAGCGTAAAAAAAACGAATTATGGTGAATCAATTCGGCCGCATAAATGGCTAACGCTGAGTAAACCATACGAGATAATAAATCAAATTGATGTACTACATAATTGGGAACATTAAAAAGACCTACAAAAAAGTGGCGCGAGTACATGTCTATCTTCTAAGGAATACCTACAAAAAGAAGTTTTGTCTTTAAAATAACCGGGAGCAGGGAACAAGATTCGCGCGTGTGCCCCATTGATAACATTCTGTAGTCCACGTGAGCGAAGCCGCGGGCACAGCTAGTTATGAGTAAACTTTTGAAGAATCATGTGATTGCCAGTGATTAAGTGGCAGAATGTCTGTCAATCGATTGTCATTCTAATCGTCTGGATGAACAGGCAACTGTTCATTAGCGGTGCAAGGAGCTCTCGCTGTCGCTCAATACAGTTAATACGTGAAGCAAAAGCTTTCTACCCCTTTTTAAGCGTATTGCGTGCACGGAAGACTATGAGATTTGGCATGGTTAAAGTTTATATCGAGAAGGAGTGCAGAAAGCTACAATTTAACTATAATACTAATATATTAAATTAAATAAATTAATACTGCGAATCCTAACCCGACCAGTGCCATTAAACTTGACTCCATAAAATATTGCCATTGTCACTCAACGAACAGTGATAGCAAGTGATGTAAATAATACTCATTGTTTAGGTTCATGAATACTGCAAATGTCAAACAGAAAATAGTTTATGATCAAAAAGTCCCTGGTCGCCAAAATCGTTAAAACTTAAAAAAATAACTTTTGTGTTAGTCTTTTTGGTTCCATGTGTAAAGTGTTGACTACTACATTACTTGTTAAGTGAAGTTACTCGCCTCGTTGTCTGTCCGCTAATGTTCGGATTGAACTCAAAAACAGCTTGATGATATTTATGAAATTGTACACTATTATTTTACAATAGTACACATAGGTTATAAAGAATTGTCGGTAAAACCTATAGAAATCGTAAAAAATGATAAAATAAAATACTATCAATTCTCAATCAATTTTAGTTAAATTTTGTAAACGGAAATAAGTCATTCCTCGATTGATACGTAGCCTATTTGAATTGTGAATACTCTGAGTAAAATTAAAATTATGAGACAAAGCTATAAATACTGTTGGTTACTAATTATAAGTCTACATGAATAACAGGCACCCGTGATGACCTGCGCTGGCGCTACCTGCCACGTCACGCCACGTCACACTGCCCTCCGTCCGTCTGTTGTCGTCGTCCTTCGGTGACTTTTTAATTTTTCTCTATCAATCCTCGCCATTTTAATTTCCCTTCAATAAATCTTTCTTTTAAAAAGGCCTCACCGCGCACCCGCCGCCCCCGCCGCCCCACACAGCCTCCTCCAGCACAGATAAGTGAGTTCAGATAAATCGTTTAACATAATAAATAAAATAAAGTATAATATACCTAAAGCAAAAAAGCATTATATTTCAATATTTGAATTAGTGACTTGTTAATGATAAAGCAGCGCCCGGTCAGGTATTGAGTCACCGCATAGACCATCGCGGTATCGTTATAGTCCTACAAATTCATCCGTTACCACAGATCAGTAAAACAAGGAAGATTTGCCTTGAAACATTATTAGTTCGGGTTCACGGTTCCTCGGTGCAGCAAAGCTACACCCCCCTACTAAGCTAACATAAACACAAAAAGTATAAATACACAGTTTTTAGGACAACTAGACAGCGTGAGGGTTTCCACCCGTATGTCGTGGAAATTCCCCTGATTAGCACGAAGCGTCATTCATTATGCGAACGGCAAAGTAGTGGAATTAACTCCCGTCGTCTGTTTTCCCATCCACCTATAAGTTGGGAGTCTTCAAGCGAAGAGTGAATAGGCATTTAATAGGTAAGCACGATGCATCGTCGGCCTCATCTTTACTTTCCATCAGGTAAGATCGAGACCATATGCATGCTTGTACTGAAACTAAAACCAAAACTTGTCATTAACGTTTATTAAATGACACCGAGAGATGGCGTTAGTCCGCATGATTCGCGTATGAGTAGGAAAACATTCACGGTGCCTACCTACTGTGTGCGAGAAAAAATAAACTGAAAGTTATCGTAGTTTAATTGTGTTCTTTGATCAGAAATTGTGAAATTTTATTTGAAATTGCGGGCGACACGGGGTAAGTGATAGTATAACAAATAACTTACATTATAAATGAATGATATATTTGCGATTATTTACGGACGTAAATTTTATTGCAGTTTACGGAAACGCCCATCACCCTTGGGGATAAGGGCTTCCCTTGTCACTTTACGGGATAACTTCATTGAGCTCATCTTCTTCACTCCTCATATTTGGAACTGCTTTACTAAGAACAGGCACCAGGTCCTATTCATAGATGCCCTTGGGGCGATCATCATTAGTGATTGTGATTGCATTATAAGTTATAGTTTTAAATGTTAGAATAAGGCTAATTATTATATTCGTATGTCGAAACCCAAGTGGTCTCGGTAATGCTTTTTAGACCATAATGTTTATTGTTTGTTATTAAAAGGTATGTTAAAAACAGGTTTGTACATCTCATTTTCCCTCCACACACGAACCCGAATCATTACAAACTACAACTAGATGTCGACATCATTGACTTACTTACAAACAGGTTAGAAATGGGAAAGAAATTAGGTATATGCGTGTCTTAGAGTATAGTTTATATGGTGATAGTGAGATATCACGGCAAGCGGCAGTTCGTGGGTAGATTCAATAAGGTGATTAACACAAAAGTTAAAATTTAAAATAACATAATATCTGTCGTAAGAAGCTAGACAATTCTTATCTGGATAGTACGCGGAGCGGCTCCGTCAGCGCACGGCTCCCCCAGCGCCAGCTGATGGCGGAAGCGGCAGAGCTAACAGCCCTCGACGACAGTAATTATGTCCAAAAAAACCCCCGAATTACCGGGGTTTTGTAAACCGGTAGCGTGATCGTTCATGAAGACGGCAATTAGTAAGTCTCCTAGTCGAGTAGACGGTCTGCTGCCGCGCACGAGCTAACCTCGAATCTAGCCCGGCTGCCGGCTGATCGTGCACATGTTCTAGAACGCGCACAATCACTGCGTTAAAGAGAAACTTGTCTTCCGACTACTATTGAAAATAGACTGATGAGAACGGCGCGGGGGGTTCTATTTAAAGCGTTCGATTTTTTTTTTTTAGATCTGACTACACTGTTAGCCTTAGAGGCCCTATCCTACAACAGAGCCGCTGCGGCTTTTACAGCTTAACCGGACTTGATGCGTACGCGCATAGTTCTACTCGTTAATATTCAAAGCACGCGATCGGACGAGCTAAGATAAGAGCGCACCTTTTTTATTGTAGTACGCGAACTTGAACGAATATTATTATATCGCTGTATTGTATATATACAGATTTTTCTACGTTACGTACGTAGTACGTTGTAGTACTCATATTTCTCACGCACGCTAAGAAAAATACAGCATCACAAATAAAGTAACTAACAGTAGACGTGCAAAAAGAAGGCGGCGCTTCAGCCTGTAGTGACAGATTGTTAATAAACACCATTATACAACTAGAGATAAAAGTGATAATCGATATAAAAGTTAAAAAATATGTGATCTATTTTCTAAGGAAACATTTTATATAAAAATATTTTATTACAAGTTTGACTAAATAAACAACAATTATATATTAGCAATTTTTCATTTTGTGTTTAGATTGTTTTACTGGCCAGTAAAATGCAAATATTTATTTAATAGTTGGCTCTAGGAAAGTTAGGGTTTTTCGTTTTGCGTTAAATAATATAGTCTTAAATCACGTACGGCTAAAATAAGTATTATTAAATTGTTCTCCATAATTGTTTTGTTGAAATAGTGAAAATAAAATTTTATCAAAAATATTTCATACTAATGAAATGCGGCAAGGATTTTAATATAATTTTATCTAGAAAAAAATAAGCAAATAATTGTATAATACTATCATCTGGACTCTGGGTGTATCTACTGTGGACATATAAAAATATCGACAGCTATGACATCTCTATTTGAAAGACGAATCTATTGTCTTAGTGAAAGTATCGTTACGGCCGCGACCATTCATCCATTGCACATTTAGTTCAACTTACTCGTTAATCGATTTCTACTAAGCAAGCAATAGTTACTGTGCGTATTGACAAAAATAGACTTGATAGTTCATCACGTTTTAACAAATATATGATTTTTTACTGACTTCTAAAGAAAAATACAATAATATTTTAATATTTACGTGTGGAATGAGATGCCATATTTAATGTAATTCACATTACAACTGGTATTTTTACAAACAAACACTGATCAACGTAGCATTTTGTCAAAAATCAACAGATGTGTACTCGTTCACGGTGTGAATTCGACTACAAACAAAAATCAGCATCATGCCCTATTTAGGCCAGATGCGTTCGCACTCCACACGCTCCCGAAACATTTCTCCCTTGTTTTACGATCTGTGCGAATTACAGACAATAACGGGCTAACGGGGGCGGGTAACGTAGTGGGGAAGTAAAACGCGTGCAATTGCGCGACGTAGGCGCGTACTTTATAAAGCAAATAGCGTATACTAAAGCAAATACAAACGGCCGACATGACATATTTCGAAATCTAAGTAAACTTCGGTACACAACAGTCGCGAATGCTTCGCAGTTACTTAATTTATAACTAATGACGAAATATTATATTACCTACACACCTACTAGTTTTTAAAATTGTTTTTGATTTATTAAACTTTAAACAAAATATTATATTTATATCATTAAAAGAAAAATATACATTTCTTTCTTACTAACTCACAATCACTTTTGAAACTAGAAATAAAACTCAAGTAGAAATAATGAATATTAAAATTTACATAGCATTAACATAAGTAGATAACACAAAAAACCCCAGCCATAGTGCAGAGCTAGTGCCTGTTTATCTACCGCGTGGAACTCTATGAAATTATCTCAAGAACGCTACCGAGACAACATACTGCTGACTTTGGTATACTGTGTAGTGTAGTGACGTATGACGTGCTACTTCGCTCCCGCCACGTCTGTCTCACAAAGGACGGTCGAGAACGAATTAGTAGGATTATAGTTGTAGGGAGTGAAGCAGCTGTTTCGCGTATAGTATGTTGTACACGGACACCCGCACCCCGCCCCGCCCCGCCCCACCCCGCACCCTCCCTCACACTCATCAAGCGTTAGCAATTGATTGAGTCTCTGCGGGCACAAGCGGCACAAGCCACAAGGTACAATGGGTCCTGAAGACTTCATCTGCGCCTTCAATACTTCTCACAGCTTTATTTATTACTTTTATATGAAAGTTGACGTTGTCGCTGTCCATTTATTCCTCGATTGACGTTACACAGAGGGTCTTTCCTCCCTCCTCCTTCCTCGTTCCTCGTTCTTCTTCAACTCACTTCAAATTGCTTTTCCTTTTCACGTTTACTAACAATAGGTATTACAATAATATAATGAAATACGACATTTATTGTGCGCTAGCTGCTGCCCGCTGCTTCGCTCGTCTTCTGAGTTGTAAATATGATACCAGTATCTACATCTACCATCTGAATGCTAGTTTTTAACTATTTAATTTGTAACCTGTCTCAAATAAGTACTTTATTTTTTCTCGTTTATTAACAAAAAAGAAGGCGATCATACGTCTTATCTTAAACTAGCTGACCCGCGCAACTTTGTCTGCTTCATATAAGAGAGAGAGAGAAAGAGAAAGGGTTAGAGAGAGTAGGTCGTAGGCACTGTATTATATGTACTGCCCGCCTCCCACATTATTCTGCATAATAAAAATGCGCTCGCGATACTTGATCATTATTTTGCTGCCGAGTTATTTTAAAACTATTATATCTCTTATGATATTCGATTAAATCAATTACTGTACAGGGCCAATATTATTCAAAATTAAATACTTGTGATGAATAACGTATTTATTTCGATAAGGATTAATACCATATATATAAAGACACCTTCGCAAATAATGCATTATTTTAGAACAAATTTTATTACCATAAAAAAGGTTATATTGAGTAAACCTTATAATATAGCCTTATGCTGTCGCGAACTTTTTTTATAACTTTTTAAGAGAAACAATTTCATCATACATGATTGTTAGAATTCACGCAGTGCACGCAGTAGAAGCTCTCAAAAAAAAAAAAAAAAAATTCATCCCTTTTTGCAACATTTTTAATAATTTATCTACATAATTATATAAAAAAAATAGTCGCATGTATTTTTGTATATTTGAAGCGGTGCAAGACTCACTCGTTTGTAAGAGTACCTACGTAAATAAAATTATTAAAACGCTAAGTCGATTGCCGAGATAGGGGACACCCCCCTCTCCCTCCTCTCGAGCACAGCTGCGGGACCTCACGGTCCACGATGCTCTGTGAATGATTTTCAACTAACTTAAGCCCATTTTAGGATTCTAAATGGATTCTTTGCCATTTGATGCTTTACCACTAAGTTATTATTTCCTAACAATACGATAAATAGTTTAATTTCTCGCAGTTATTATGATATATTCACTTGAAGCACATAACTAATTTTTAAAGGTAAATAACTAATTTTGAGTTACGCCCGTGTAATTCTTTGATAAATATACATCTGTACAATTAATAAAATTTAAATGTCTGTTTGTAATGTCAAAATAACAGCTTCTTACTACATGCATATGAAAGTATATACGATACACATAACAAAACACCAATTTAAAAACAAAAAATTCTTTCACTGATAACTAGTAATTTAGGGTACTTTTATTTTTGAAAAAGAATTAGAGTTCCGCACAAATAAAATATAAAAAAACTGGTCATGGTGAATCAATTTGGACGCTTAAATGGCTTACGCTGAGTAAACCATAAGAAATATAGGAAATTAATGTACTATATGATCGTATGCATTAAAAAGACACAAACAAGTCAGGAAGAGTATATATCTATCTTCTAAGGAACACCCACAATAAACATTTTTGTCTTTAAAATAGCCGGGAGCGGAGGAGCAAGACTCGCACGGGTATTCTGTAGTCCACGTGAGCGAAGCCACGAGCACAGCTAGTAATGTTATATAAACGTGTTGGTTTTTTTAGTACTAATATGCATGGCCTTCATAGCTAAGGGGTTAGAGTACTGGTCTTGTAAACCAGGGGTCGAGAGTTCAAATCTCTCTGGAGGCAGCCGGCTTTATTTTCTTTTACTTTAAAATTAAGGCTTTAATATATTTTTTTAGCTTTAAAATTAATTATAATCAGAGAAACCATGAGACCAGTTTCCATGGCCTGGTACAAATGACATGTCGCACTTCAAATATATCAAAAGTTTTGGAAATCTACTCGATTAGTAGACGCTTTAAGGGTTTCTACCCCTACACACTCGATTTACCACGTTATACGAAGTCGACCTCCCTCAGTGTTATCTCCAGAGTTAGATAAACAAACGTTATGCATACACGTATTGGAGTTGTTATTCTATGCTTCTTTAGACGCTGGAATAAAAACTGGCATATAGCTTACGTGATGTTAAGTGGTGCCTAAGGTCCAGAACCTTCGACAATCCTATATGATATGACACAGTAAGTAACTTGTTGTCCTTTACGACTGAGATAGGGGAGAGCAGTGCGCTTTGCCGAGCACGTTGTTTAGACAGGAACATAGCAGAAGTACTGCTGCGGTCGCTTTGCTGAGACCATGGACTTTATAGTGATAATATAGGCTTTATTTTCTTTTACTTTAAAATTAAGGCTTTAATATATTTTTTTAGCTTTAAAATTAATTATAATCAGAGAAACCATGAGACCAGATTCCATGGCCTGGTACAAATGATATGTCGCACTTCAAATATATCAAAAGTTTTGGAAATCTACTCGATTAGTAGACGCTTTAAGGGTTTCTACCCCTACACACTCGATTTACCACGTTATACGAAGTCGACCTCCCTCAGTGTTATCTCCAGAGTTAGATAAACAAACGTTATGCATACACGTATTGGGGTTGTTATTCTGTGCTTCTTTAGACGCTGGAATAAAAACTGGCATATAGCTTACGTGATGTTAAGTGGTGCCTAAGGTCCAGAACCTTCGACAATCCTATATGATATGACACAGTAAGTAACTTGTTGTCCTTTACGACTGAGATAGGGGAGAGCAGTGCGCTTTGCCGAGCACGTTGTTTAGACAGGAACATAGCAGAAGTACTGCTGCGGTCGCTTTGCTGAGACCATGGACTTTATAGTGATAATATAGGTGTAAAACCTTGAAAGGTTTTTTCTTCATGTAGGTAAGCCATTATAAGATATAATAATTGTGAAGTATTACGGAACCCAAGTGTTTGTTCGTGTAACCAATGATATTATCAAAGGGTATTTCTGTAACAATAATCTATTCGGGTGTTCACTCGTTTTAAAATACAATAAAATCAACATTTCACTGAATTTCGTTATTAGTTTTATTTCAAGATTGACATAGAGTGATAGATTAAAAAATGTGACCAAATTAACATAAAAATTACACAGAATATTTTTCTTAATGATACCAATGTTTTCAAACATCTCGCCCACCAAGAACTTCGTTCTTAAATCAAATTAACAAACAAGAAATAATCACCAATACCTACTTATTGATATAACTTAAATTCAATCAACATAAGTATACAAAGTAATAAGCACATAAAATCGACAATCACACACAAGCAACAAATACAACAAATAAGCAAATTTATAAAGGCATGCATAAATATAATATAGAAATGTTTACATACCAACTCTAACTGTAACCTTTACAAATTTTTACATCTAAACCTTTACTTAAACGTTTTATTATCATTTAAGAGGATACACAACTTATTTAAAGAGCGTTTATATAATCCAAATTTAGTTTTCACTGTTACAACTCTAGTTATACCGTCTAGACCTGTATGTTTTTGTATAATTTTTCCTAAAAGCCATTTTGCTGGTGGAACATTTTCGTCTCTAATGATAACAATATCTCCTATATTTGGTTCATCTCCCTTAACTGACCACTTATATCTATTATTTAAAGTTATTAAGTATTCTTTAGACCATTTATTCCAAAATGAATTTACCATTCTTTGACAAAACTTCCACCTACTTAGATTAGAACATTTATTAATTGAATGATCTTCATCAGGTATAGTGATAAGAGGTTCGCCCACCAAGAAATGTCCTGGGGTTAAAGGAAGTGGGTCGTTAGGGTCATCACTAATATATGATATAGGTCTAGAATTTAAACAGGCTTCAATTTGAGTTAAGACTGTGCAAAGTTCCTCAAATGTTAACGTTGAATCTCCAATAATCTTTTTTAAATGTGTTTTAGTTGATCTTACACCTGCTTCCCACAGTCCTCCAAAATTAGGGGCATGTGGAGGAATGAAATGCCAGGAGGTGCCTTCACCTGCCAACATCTGTTGAAATTCACTTGTTAGTTGAGATATATTCCTCTTATACATTTCACACAACTCTTTTTGTGCTCCTAAAAAATTGGTACCATTGTCACTGTATAAATTTTGACAATGTCCTCTTCTGGAGACAAACCTTCGAAAGGCAGCTATAAATCCTTTCGACGTTAAGTCTGACACAGCTTCTAAATGTATAGCTTTTGTTACCATACATATAAATAAGCATATATAGCCTTTATAAGACCTTGCACCTCTCCCAGGTGAAAATCTTATATTTATATGCCCTGTGAAATCCACACCTGCACTTTTGAATGGTCTGGATGGTGTAATTCGAGCCTTCGGTAGTTGACCCATAAACATGTTGTTATTTTGCTTTCTGTACCTAACACAAGTGACACATTCTCTGTATATCTTCTTCACTAAAATTCTACCGCGAGCTATCCAATACTTTGATCTTATATAATTTAACATGATTTGTGGACCACCATGCAAGGTTTTAATGTGAGCATCCAAAGTTATTAACCTTGTTAAATGACTTTCATAAGGTAGAATTACAGGATGTCTTTTATCATAGCTTTCTGGTGAATGAGTCACTCGACCACCTACTCTTAATATATCATTTTTATCTAGAATAGGACTGAGTGTATGCAGAATACTTTTCTTTGATACATTTTCTTTACATTTTAAATCTTTTATTTCTTCTTCAAAATATAATATCTGAGTTGCTTTTATACAAATGTTAAGTACTTCCTCCATTTCTTTCGTAGTTATAAATGTTATATTTTCTTTAGGTCTACTGTCTTTTGGTAATCTAAATTTCAAAATTCTTCGACAATATGATAAAATTCTTAAAGCCTTTTTTAAATTCGAAAACTTTTGCCAAACAAAATTCTCAATAGGTTTTACACCTGTGGCTAACAATTTTATAGGTTTAATCTCTTCTGTGGTTATAAATTCATTAAAATCTGTCTTATATTTATTCTTTTTAATTAAAAAATCAGGACCATGCCACCACATATCTAACTTAATCAAATCGCAGCTTGACAAACCACGCGAAGCAGGGTCTGCAGGATTATTATTTGTAGAAACATGATTCCACTGATGACTATCTAAGATGTTTAGAATGTCTGACACTCTATTGCTAACAAAAGTGGTCCATCTACTTGGTTCACCTTTTATCCACGCTAAAACAACCGTAGAATCAGACCAAGCAAACAGATTAACTTTAGGTATTCCCATTATCACTGAAACTTCATAAATTAATTTAGCTGCTAGGACAGCTGCACATAGTTCTAGTCTTGGAATAGAAATTTGTCTATCAATTGGCGCAACTTTAGTCTTTGCAGACACCAAATGTACATAAATATTTCCTTTATTATCAATTACTTTAATATATACAACAGCAGCATATGCTGAACTAGATGCATCTGCGAAAACATGTAATTCACATGCATAATCTGTTCTATAATTAAGCCAACGAGGAATTTTTATATGCTTTGTGTTGCATAAATCTCTTTTAAAAGCAATCCACTCATTCAAAAGTTCAGAAGGAAGGATATTATCCCAGCTCAGATTTAATTTCCAGAGCTTTTGCATGAGAATCTTTGATATAACAATGACTGGAGCTAACCATCCTAATGGATCATACAGCCTACCTATATCCGACAATACCTTTCTCTTAGTAACCACATCTTCAATACCTTCAATTTTATAATTATATTCAAAAGTATCTGTAATTTTGTTCCAAGAAATTCCCAACACTTTTACTATATTGTCTGTTTTAAATATTATAGTCTCTGTATTTTTTTGTTTTTCACTTTTTATGTAGTTTAATAAGGTATAGCTGTTTGTACACCATTTCTGTAACTGAAAACCACCAGATTTCATTAAATCATTCATTTCATTAAATATTTGTATAGCATCATTTTCCTCTTCACATCCAGTTAATAAATCGTCCATATAAAAGTCTTTTAAGGTTATTGCTGATGCAAGAGGAAAATTTTGTTGTTCATCTTTAGCTAATTGTTGAAGTGATTTTACTGCTAAATATGGAGCACAAGCTGTTCCAAATGTAAGTCTCAACAAACGATAATGTTGTATTGTTTGGTTCGATTCTCGTCTCCAATATATTCTCTGGTAGTCTGTATCGTCTTCATGAACCAGAACTTGTCGATACATTTGAGATAAATCAGCTACTATACAATAAGGATGATATCTCCACCTCATCAATATATGACGGAGATCTTGTTGAATTTTAGGTCCAATTAGAAAAGTATCATTTAAGGATATGTTATTCGTACCTTTACAAGAGGCATCGTAGACCACACGAAGTTTCGTTGTTTCTCTGTCCTTCTTAATCACAGCATGATGAGGTAGATAGACAGACTTTGGATTTTTTATTTCTTCAACCTTTGTAATCTCTTCCATATGGTTTTGATCAATGTAATCTTCTATAGCTTTGGTATATTCCTTCTGTAAAGTTTTATCTTTATTAAACCTTTTTTCTAATAAATTAAATCTATGTAGAGCGATTTTGTCTAAACTGTTATTTAGACACCTGGGTTCAGAATTTTTAAAGGGTAAACGAACTTTATATCGTCCATCTTTCTCTCGTATGGTAGTTGTATTAAATAACTCTTCACATTTATTCTCATCGCTTGTCATTTTCTTATAAACTTCATTAGGTTCTTTTTCTAGCTCCCAAAATTTCTTCAATATTTCGTCTTCTTTTACTCTAAGGTGTAAGTTTATAATTTTCTTAGGATTAGGATTTTCAATCCGGCCTGATAAAACCCATCCGAGTTGCGTATTTTGTGCAACTGGACCACTGTATAAAGGATGTTTCAAAAGACCACTCAAAATGATCTCACTGTAAATCTCAACTCCCAGGATAATGTCGATTTTACCAGGTGTTCCGTACTGAGGATCGGCTAATGGTAGTGTCTCAATATCTGACCATTCTTTGACCACAACATTATTGGTAGGTAGAAAAGATGTCAAAGAACGTAGCACGAAAGCTTGAACCTGCACAGAAAAATTGGGAGTTTGGATTGACTCTAAATTAAATAAAACCTTACTTTTAATTTTCATATCACCATCACCTACACCTGAAACAAGACCATTCATAGGGATTTTATACAAGCCTAATCTTTGTACTGTGTCTTCGGTTACAAAAGATGCTTCAGAACCCTGATCTATTAAAACTCGAACTATTTCGGAAAACCCAGATGGGGTTTTGATCTTAGCTAACGCTGTTGCCAGTAGTACTTCACTATTACTCTCCACAGCAAAGTGAGCCAAGATCTTTTTCTCATTATCTTGATTAGAGGACTCTTTGTTGACAGAAACAGCACGAGTTCTTATATTCTCCGTTGGTGAGGGTCCGCAAGCTGTAGCTCTCTCAATATGTAATAAGGTATGATGTCTTCTTCCACAGCGTCGACAATAGGTAGGTCGGTGACAGTTTTTCACATTATGGCTTGAGGCAAAACAATTGAAGCATAGCCCCTTGGATTTTATAAACTCTATTCTCTTTTCTGGGGGCTGGCTTTTAAATTGTTCACATTGGAATAATAAATGTTGATTATTGCATTTTACACAAGCTAAATTTTTATTTATATTTGTTTCTAGTGTGCAGTGATATGACTTCTGTTTTGATCCCATATGTTTATTTACTTTACATTCTTCCAACATTTCCAAACTTCTGAATCTTGTCTCTAAGAAGCTCACAAGATCGTTCCATGTTGGAAGACTATCAGAATCGCATTGACTCAAGTTTGATTCCCACAATTTTCTAGACTCTATATCCAGTTTTGTTACAATTAAATGAATTACGATAGTATCCCATGAATCAACGATTATGCCCAAATTTTTGAGTAATTTTAAGCAAGACGATGTATTATCTAAAATTTCTTTTATTGCGGTCGAAGATTCAGTTGTTATAATTCTTTGTGCAAATAAACGCTTCATTACTTCATTGACATTATACCTTTTGTTATTATATCTGCGTTTTAATTGATTCCAGGCTTCTTCATAATTTGTCTCTGTAGTATTAAGGTTCATAAGAAGTTTCTCTGGTTCACCGGACAAGCAACTTTTCAGATAATGTAACTTTTGTACTGGATTTATATTATTATTATTGTGTATTAGGGAAACAAACATGTCATGAAACATTTGCCATTCTTCATAACTTCCTTTAAAACTCGGTAATTGGATTTGTGGCAATTTAACTTCACATAGTGATTGTGGTGGAACAGTTATAGTTTTTGAATTGGAGTCTGACATTTCCGTCAACATTTTAAAATCTTCCTTAAGCTTTGTTTTGTAATCCGTATAAATATCGTCGAATTCATAATATACATTGCTTATAAAATACTCGTTTTTCTGTTTTTGTTCTTTTGACACTTTACTGACAATGTCCGAATGTAAATTCATAAAATCTTT
Source organism: Saturnia japonica (assembly GCA_033032175.1). NCBI lineage: Eukaryota > Metazoa > Arthropoda > Insecta > Lepidoptera > Saturniidae > Saturnia > Saturnia japonica. The sequence continues at coordinate 19,204,306 of CM065318.1, forward strand.
AGAAATTTTCTCTAAATTTTCGAGTTTTGATTCAACGTAAGATTTTGTTATACGTGTTTTCGGCGATTTTTTATAATTCTCGAAAGCTTTTTTTACCTTTTCTAAATTATCATCTTGCCGCAGATAAAGTGACTCCATTTTGTTCGTATAATTTGCAACGTAATAGTTGTACTAGGGATTTTTTCCAAGTTCACTTCAAACTAAATAAACGAATAAACTGTTCTTTTACACACTATTTATTAATTTGGTTTATTTATTTCCCGGGTTTCGGCACCATGTTCACTCGTTTTAAAATACAATAAAATCAACATTTCACTGAATTTCGTTATTAGTTTTATTTCAAGATTGACATAGAGTGATAGATTAAAAAATGTGACCAAATTAACATAAAAATTACACAGAATATTTTTCTTAATGATACCAATGTTTTCAAACATCGGGTCTAATACAATATCCTTAGAGTCGGAAAACTCACTCGGGACTACCGCCCCGCCGCCCCGCCGCCCCGTCACCCGCCGCGCCGCCGGTCATATTGCGCGGATAAATCTCGGAATATCCCTTAGTAACTACTCTTATGTATAGAAATATAATTATAATCAAGGTTCGTTTTATTATTTATCTTATTGTCCGGTAAAACGGCTATGTAATACAGTACGAATTATGAATCAATCAAACGAACATGTTATAAAAAATAAAATGTACTACGTGATAGAAAGAAAACCAAAGCAGAAAAGGAGTCACTCCAGTCACTTGCACTTGTACAGTATAAGTATATAAACTGAATGCGTTTCGTGAGAAGGTAGTGCTCCTAATAGCGATGCGCCGCGGCTCTGCGGCTCTACGGCTCTGCGGCTCTGCGGTTCGGACGCGTTTTTTATTTTTCGATTTGTAATTTTATTTTCATTCATTCTAATAACATATTAATTTAGGAATGAACTATACTCCCTGTGTACAAAATGTCAGGGAATCAGTAGTCAAATAATAAAGATATGTTTTTTTTAGTGTGGGTTTTATATTCACTTGCCGATGGTTCGCGTACAGACAACATAAAGAAACGCAATCACAATAATACCGTGTGTACTGAGTCAAGTATATAAAGGATCACAGAGAGAATGCAAAGTCATTCTGAGAACCGCGAGTCGCCACGCCACAGACATCGCTAAAACTTTTCGAAACTATTTATACTTAACTTTTTATAGCTTAGTTATTGACCAATGAGATAACGTTTCCGTGTACTTACTAAATAATACCGTGTGTACTGAGTCAAGTATATAAAGGATCACAGAGAGAATACAAAGTCATTCTGAGAACCGCGAGTCGCCACGCCACAGACATCGCTAAAACTTTTCGAAACTATTTATACTTAACTTTTTATAGCTTAGTTATTGACCAATGAGATAACGTTTCCGTGTACTTACTAAATAATACCGTGTGTACTGAGTCAAGTATATAAAGGATCACAGAGAGAATGCAAAGTCATTCTGAGAACCGCGAGTCGCCACGCCACAGTCATCGCTAAAACTTTTCGAAACTATTTATACTTAACTTTTTATAGCTTAGTTATTGACCAATGAGATAACGTTTCCGTGTACTTACTAAATAATACCGTGTGTACTGAGTCAAGTATATAAAGGATCACAGAGAGAATGCAAAGTCATTCTGAGAACCGCGAGTCGCCACGCCACAGTCATCGCTAAAACTTTTCGAAACTATTTATACTTAACTTTTTATAGCTTAGTTATTGACCAATGAGATAACGTTTCCGTGTACTTACTAAATAATACCGTGTGTACTGAGTCAAGTATATAAAGGATCACAGAGAGAATGCAAAGTCATTCTGAGAACCGCGAGTCGCCACGCCACAGTCATCGCTAAAACTTTTCGAAACTATTTATACTTAACTTTTTATAGCTTAGTTATTGACCAATGAGATAACGTTTCCGTGTACTTACTAAATAATACCGTGTGTACTGAGTCAAGTATATAAAGGATCACAGAGAGAATGCAAAGTCATTCTGAGAACCGCGAGTCGCCACGCCACAGTCATCGCTAAAACTTTTCGAAACTATTTATACTTAACTTTTTATAGCTTAGTTATTGACCAATGAGATAACGTTTCCGTGTACTTACTAAATAATACCGTGTGTACTGAGTCAAGTATATAAAGGATCACAGAGAGAATGCAAAGTCATTCTGAGAACCGCGAGTCGCCACGCCACAGTCATCGCTAAAACTTTTCGAAACTATTTATACTTAACTTTTTATAGCTTAGTTATTGACCAATGAGATAACGTTTCCGTGTACTTACTAAATAATACCGTGTGTACTGAGTCAAGTATATAAAGGATCACAGAGAGAATGCAAAGTCATTCTGAGAACCGCGAGTCGCCACGCCACAGTCATCGCTAAAACTTTTCGAAACTATTTATACTTAACTTTTTATAGCTTAGTTATTGACCAATGAGATAACGTTTCCGTGTACTTACTAAATAATACCGTGTGTACTGAGTCAAGTATATAAAGGATCACAGAGAGAATGCAAAGTCATTCTGAGAACCGCGAGTCGCCACGCCACAGTCATCGCTAAAACTTTTCGAAACTATTTATACTTAACTTTTTATAGCTTAGTTATTGACCAATGAGATAACGTTTCCGTGTACTTACTAAATAATACCGTGTGTACTGAGTCAAGTATATAAAGGATCACAGAGAGAATGCAAAGTCATTCTGAGAACCGCGAGTCGCCACGCCACAGTCATCGCTAAAACTTTTCGAAACTATTTATACTTAACTTTTTATAGCTTAGTTATTGACCAATGAGATAACGTTTCCGTGTACTTACTAAATAATACCGTGTGTACTGAGTCAAGTATATAAAGGATCACAGAGAGAATGCAAAGTCATTCTGAGAACCGCGAGTCGCCACGCCACAGTCATCGCTAAAACTTTTCGAAACTATTTATACTTAACTTTTTATAGCTTAGTTCCAATGAGATAACGTTTCCGTGTACTTACTAAATAATACCGTGTGTACTGAGTCAAGTATATAAAGGATCACAGAGAGAATGCAAAGTCATTCTGAGAACCGCGAGTCGCCACGCCACAGTCATCGCTAAAACTTTTCGAAACTATTTATACTTAACTTTTTATAGCTTAGTTATTGACCAATGAGATAACGTTTCCGTGTACTTACTAAATAATACCGTGTGTACTGAGTCAAGTATATAAAGGATCACAGAGAGAATGCAAAGTCATTCTGAGAACCGCGAGTCGCCACGCCACAGTCATCGCTAAAACTTTTCGAAACTATTTATACTTAACTTTTTATAGCTTAGTTATTGACCAATGAGATAACGTTTCCGTGTACTTACTAAATAATACCGTGTGTACTGAGTCAAGTATATAAAGGATCACAGAGAGAATGCAAAGTCATTCTGAGAACCGCGAGTCGCCACGCCACAGTCATCGCTAAAACTTTTCGAAACTATTTATACTTAACTTTTTATAGCTTAGTTATTGACCAATGAGATAACGTTTCCGTGTACTTACTAAATAATACCGTGTGTACTGAGTCAAGTATATAAAGGATCACAGAGAGAATGCAAAGTCATTCTGAGAACCGCGAGTCGCCACGCCACAGTCATCGCTAAAACTTTTCGAAACTATTTATACTTAACTTTTTATAGCTTAGTTATTGACCAATGAGATAACGTTTCCGTGTACTTACTAAATAATACCGTGTGTACTGAGTCAAGTATATAAAGGATCACAGAGAGAATGCAAAGTCATTCTGAGAACCGCGAGTCGCCACGCCACAGTCATCGCTAAAACTTTTCGAAACTATTTATACTTAACTTTTTATAGCTTAGTTATTGACCAATGAGATAACGTTTCCGTGTACTTACTAAATAATACCGTGTGTACTGAGTCAAGTATATAAAGGATCACAGAGAGAATGCAAAGTCATTCTGAGAACCGCGAGTCGCCACGCCACAGTCATCGCTAAAACTTTTCGAAACTATTTATACTTAACTTTTTATAGCTTAGTTATTGACCAATGAGATAACGTTTCCGTGTACTTACTAAATAATACCGTGTGTACTGAGTCAAGTATATAAAGGATCACAGAGAGAATGCAAAGTCATTCTGAGAACCGCGAGTCGCCACGCCACAGTCATCGCTAAAACTTTTCGAAACTATTTATACTTAACTTTTTATAGCTTAGTTATTGACCAATGAGATAACGTTTCCGTGTACTTACTAAATAATACCGTGTGTACTGAGTCAAGTATATAAAGGATCACAGAGAGAATGCAAAGTCATTCTGAGAACCGCGAGTCGCCACGCCACAGTCATCGCTAAAACTTTTCGAAACTATTTATACTTAACTTTTTATAGCTTAGTTATTGACCAATGAGATAACGTTTCCGTGTACTTACTAAATAATACCGTGTGTACTGAGTCAAGTATATAAAGGATCACAGAGAGAATGCAAAGTCATTCTGAGAACCGCGAGTCGCCACGCCACAGTCATCGCTAAAACTTTTCGAAACTATTTATACTTAACTTTTTATAGCTTAGTTATTGACCAATGAGATAACGTTTCCGTGTACTTACTAAATAATACCGTGTGTACTGAGTCAAGTATATAAAGGATCACAGAGAGAATGCAAAGTCATTCTGAGAACCGCGAGTCGCCACGCCACAGTCATCGCTAAAACTTTTCGAAACTATTTATACTTAACTTTTTATAGCTTAGTTATTGACCAATGAGATAACGTTTCCGTGTACTTACTAAATAATACCGTGTGTACTGAGTCAAGTATATAAAGGATCACAGAGAGAATGCAAAGTCATTCTGAGAACCGCGAGTCGCCACGCCACAGTCATCGCTAAAACTTTTCGAAACTATTTATACTTAACTTTTTATAGCTTAGTTATTGACCAATGAGATAACGTTTCCGTGTACTTACTAAATAATACCGTGTGTACTGAGTCAAGTATATAAAGGATCACAGAGAGAATGCAAAGTCATTCTGAGAACCGCGAGTCGCCACGCCACAGTCATCGCTAAAACTTTTCGAAACTATTTATACTTAACTTTTTATAGCTTAGTTATTGACCAATGAGATAACGTTTCCGTGTACTTACTAAATAATACCGTGTGTACTGAGTCAAGTATATAAAGGATCACAGAGAGAATGCAAAGTCATTCTGAGAACCGCGAGTCGCCACGCCACAGTCATCGCTAAAACTTTTCGAAACTATTTATACTTAACTTTTTATAGCTTAGTTATTGACCAATGAGATAACGTTTCCGTGTATTACTAAATAATACCGTGTGTACTGAGTCAAGTATATAAAGGATCACAGAGAGAATGCAAAGTCATTCTGAGAACCGCGAGTCGCCACGCCACAGTCATCGCTAAAACTTTTCGAAACTATTTATACTTAACTTTTTATAGCTTAGTTATTGACCAATGAGATAACGTTTCCGTGTACTTACTAAATAATACCGTGTGTACTGAGTCAAGTATATAAAGGATCACAGAGAGAATGCAAAGTCATTCTGAGAACCGCGAGTCGCCACGCCACAGTCATCGCTAAAACTTTTCGAAACTATTTATACTTAACTTTTTATAGCTTAGTTATTGACCAATGAGATAACGTTTCCGTGTACTTACTAAATAATACCGTGTGTACTGAGTCAAGTATATAAAGGATCACAGAGAGAATGCAAAGTCATTCTGAGAACCGCGAGTCGCCACGCCACAGTCATCGCTAAAACTTTTCGAAACTATTTATACTTAACTTTTTATAGCTTAGTTATTGACCAATGAGATAACGTTTCCGTGTACTTACTAAATAATACCGTGTGTACTGAGTCAAGTATATAAAGGATCACAGAGAGAATGCAAAGTCATTCTGAGAACCGCGAGTCGCCACGCCACAGTCATCGCTAAAACTTTTCGAAACTATTTATACTTAACTTTTTATAGCTTAGTTATTGACCAATGAGATAACGTTTCCGTGTACTTACTAAATAATACCGTGTGTACTGAGTCAAGTATATAAAGGATCACAGAGAGAATGCAAAGTCATTCTGAGAACCGCGAGTCGCCACGCCACAGTCATCGCTAAAACTTTTCGAAACTATTTATACTTAACTTTTTATAGCTTAGTTATTGACCAATGAGATAACGTTTCCGTGTACTTACTAAATAATACCGTGTGTACTGAGTCAAGTATATAAAGGATCACAGAGAGAATGCAAAGTCATTCTGAGAACCGCGAGTCGCCACGCCACAGTCATCGCTAAAACTTTTCGAAACTATTTATACTTAACTTTTTATAGCTTAGTTATTGACCAATGAGATAACGTTTCCGTGTACTTACTAAATAATACCGTGTGTACTGAGTCAAGTATATAAAGGATCACAGAGAGAATGCAAAGTCATTCTGAGAACCGCGAGTCGCCACGCCACAGTCATCGCTAAAACTTTTCGAAACTATTTATACTTAACTTTTTATAGCTTAGTTATTGACCAATGAGATAACGTTTCCGTGTACTTACTAAATAATACCGTGTGTACTGAGTCAAGTATATAAAGGATCACAGAGAGAATGCAAAGTCATTCTGAGAACCGCGAGTCGCCACGCCACAGTCATCGCTAAAACTTTTCGAAACTATTTATACTTAACTTTTTATAGCTTAGTTATTGACCAATGAGATAACGTTTCCGGGGGGGGGGGGGGGGGGGGGGGGGGGGGGGGGGGGGGGGGGGGGGGGGGGGGGGGGGGGGGGGGGGGGGGGGGGGGGGGGGGGGGGGGGGGGGGGGGGGGGGGGGGGGGGGGGTTTTTTTTTTTTTTTTTTTTTTTTTTTTTTTTTTTTTTTTTTTTTTTTTTTTTTTTTTTTTTTTTTTTTTTTTTTTTTTTTTTTTTTTTTTTTTTTTTTTTTTTTTTTTTTTTTTTTTTTTTTTTTTTTTTTTTTTTTTTTTTTTTTTTTTTTTTTTTTTTTTTTTTTTTTTTTTTTTTTTTTTTTTTTTTTTTTTTTGACCAATGAGATAACGTTTCCGTGTACTTACTAAATAATACCGTGTGTACTGAGTCAAGTATATAAAGGATCACAGAGAGAATGCAAAGTCATTCTGAGAACCGCGAGTCGCCACGCCACAGTCATCGCTAAAACTTTTCGAAACTATTTATACTTAACTTTTTATAGCTTAGTTATTGACCAATGAGATAACGTTTCCGTGTACTTACTAAATAATACCGGGGGGGGGGGGGGGGGGCCCCCCCCCCCCCCCCCCCGTGTACTTACTAAATAATACCGTGTGTACTGAGTCAAGTATATAAAGGATCACAGAGAGAATGCAAAGTCATTCTGAGAACCGCGAGTCGCCACGCCACAGTCATCGCTAAAACTTTTCGAAACTATTTATACTTAACTTTTTATAGCTTAGTTATTGACCAATGAGATAACGTTTCCGTGTACTTACTAAATAATACCGTGTGTACTGAGTCAAGTATATAAAGGATCACAGAGAGAATGCAAAGTCATTCTGAGAACCGCGAGTCGCCACGCCACAGTCATCGCTAAAATTTTTCGAAACTATTTATACTTAACTTTTTATAGCTTAGTTATTGACCAATGAGATAACGTTTCCGTGTACTTACTAAATAATACCGTGTGTACTGAGTCAAGTATATAAAGGATCACAGAGAGAATGCAAAGTCATTCTGAGAACCGCGAGTCGCCACGCCACAGTCATCGCTAAAACTTTTCGAAACTATTTATACTTAACTTTTTATAGCTTAGTTATTGACCAATGAGATAACGTTTCCGTGTACTTAAACAAAGAAATACCCAAATTTAATTTATTTTTTTCAATTCTAAACAAAGAAATACCCAAATTTAATTTATTTTTTTCAATTCTAAACAAAGAAATACCCAAATTTAATTTATTTTTTTCAATTCTAAACAAAGAAATACCCAAATTTAATTTATTTTTTTCAATTCTAAACAAAGAAATACCCAAATTTTAATTTATTTTTTTCAATTCTAAACAAAGAAATACCCAAACTTTTATTTTTTTCAAACTAAATAATACCGTGTGTACTGAGTCAAGTATATAAAGGATCACAGAGAGAATGCAAAGTCATTCTGAGAACCGCGAGTCGCCACGCCACAGTCATCGCTAAAACTTTTCGAAACTATTTATACTTAACTTTTTATAGCTTAGTTATTGACCAATGAGATAACGTTTCCGTGTACTTACTAAATAATACCGTGTGTACTGAGTCAAGTATATAAAGGATCACAGAGAGAATGCAAAGTCATTCTGAGAACCGCGAGTCGCCACGCCACAGTCATCGCTAAAACTTTTCGAAACTATTTATACTTAACTTTTTATAGCTTAGTTATTGACCAATGAGATAACGTTTCCGTGTACTTACTAAATAATACCGTGTGTACTGAGTCAAGTATATAAAGGATCACAGAGAGAATGCAAAGTCATTCTGAGAACCGCGAGTCGCCACGCCACAGTCATCGCTAAAACTTTTCGAAACTATTTATACTTAACTTTTTATAGCTTAGTTATTGACCAATGAGATAACGTTTCCGTGTACTTACTAAATAATACCGTGTGTACTGAGTCAAGTATATAAAGGATCACAGAGAGAATGCAAAGTCATTCTGAGAACCGCGAGTCGCCACGCCACAGTCATCGCTAAAATTTTTCGAAACTATTTATACTTAACTTTTTATAGCTTAGTTATTGACCAATGAGATAACGTTTCCGTGTACTTACTAAATAATACCGTGTGTACTGAGTCAAGTATATAAAGGATCACAGAGAGAATGCAAAGTCATTCTGAGAACCGCGAGTCGCCACGCCACAGTCATCGCTAAAACTTTTCGAAACTATTTATACTTAACTTTTTATAGCTTAGTTATTGACCAATGAGATAACGTTTCCGTGTACTTACTAAATAATACCGTGTGTACTGAGTCAAGTATATAAAGGATCACAGAGAGAATGCAAAGTCATTCTGAGAACCGCGAGTCGCCACGCCACAGTCATCGCTAAAACTTTTCGAAACTATTTATACTTAACTTTTTATAGCTTAGTTATTGACCAATGAGATAACGTTTCCGTGTACTTACTAAATGTTATAAATAAAAATCGATGAAACCTTTTTTTAATTAAACCGCACATACAAATAAACAGACAAACTTTTTTAAAGTCGCATTCGTGAACAGTCTCCTTTATATAGAATGCTTATCGAGAAATTAAAAAAAAAAAACACGTGTAGACAGTACTAGAGATTTATTAATTTAGTTAATGATCTTCGTAAAGGTTCGTAAGAGTTCTCTGTAAGGGTCAGCGTCTGTTCCACCAGTCTTGCTACTTTGCTTAATAACTATTTACTACAGATAAACAGTTTTATGTAATAACTAGCTGTGCCTCACGGTTTCACCCGTGTATCCTATCTGTACTCACTTGCTTTCAGCTTGAAAAATTTCTTGACGTTAATAGTTATTACTCTGCTCCTAGTCTCTACTCTATAACCCTCCTCAGTAACTGGACTATAAAAACAAAAGAATTTTTAAAATCTGACTGGTAGTCCCAGAGATTAGCGCAATCAAACAAATAAAACAAAATCTTCATATTTATAATATTAATAAGTATGCATAAAAATTCGTGAAATTAATGCTTAAGAAAAAAGATTGAATGTAGTTTGTAAAATAAAGCTGTAAATATTCCACGAGGAACGCGACTCGTGCACCGCTATTGCTTCCTATTTTATGTGCACTTTAACAAGTTTCCAATCGATAAACTACTGCTCGGTGTTCACGCTCCCCCCCCCCCCCAACCCCCAGCCCCCCAACCGAATAACATCGCTGTTATATGCACAATAAATGATGTGATGGTTTTACTGCAGTATAAATAGGTACATTACTATGTACAACAATAAGTAGTGCATTGCGATATTTCATTTACGAGTAAATTGTTCTTACAAACCGAATACTTTTAAAAAGAAATCGAGAGGTGACTACGCTGTATGCTATGTGACGACCAGACTTGTATGCACCGTTGTATGTACAGTACGTATGTGCTTGATGGTTCGAGCCACGTTTATTTGGGATTATTATAAATATTTATTTTATAACATTACTAGCTGTGCCCCACGCCATCGTAAAAATATAGACATTTTTATGAGGAATAAATTAATTTTTCAAATTATAATATTATAGCCTATGTTATTCGATCATACTGTGTAGCTTTATATAGGTGAAATAATTTTTAAAATTGGTCAAATACTTTTGAGTTTATCCATTACAAACAGAAAAACAAACAAAAAACAAATCATTCCTCTTTATAATATTGGTATGGATAAACAAAAATTGATCACAATAACAGGCATAAAGAAATTATAAACTTAATCAGTACATTAGTTTAGTTTTGATAATCTTATATACTATGTCGGGCAGTTTCTCAGTTTAGCTCGCATCCCGCGATATGGAACTCGCATTAATAATATCATTTATGAAGTACATATGGGAGTTAGTTAAAACTAACTACTACTTGTGTGCCTCTAATTACGTTTTCTAAGGTGCAAATAATGTCATTTATTCTGTGTTGATTGGTAATGGTATACTATTAAGGTATTATTTGAACAATACATATTGAATTTACGCGTACACATGAGCAATTACCACCATCTTAGTTATACATACGCATGGAGCGCATATTTGTAACGTAAGAACCAGTATAGGTAGGTACTCGTAGCTACGTTTATCTTGTCATTTAACAAGCGAGCATGTTTGTTGTGTCCGTGATGGTCACGTTTTGAGTTCCAGCGCGTTTCTGCGTTTCTGCTCGGCTGCCTTTCGATATAATGTAAGCAGTTTAGACGCATAGAGGCGTAAGTTGGAACATATGCTTGTAAAGTACTGGTATTATAATAGTAAGGTAGCCAGGCTGCCGGCCGCGGCCTTGTGTTCTCTAGTACAATGTTCCTCCAGGCGCGGGTGTGGTTTGTGTTCACATATATACACACTAGGTACATACCTACGTGTCATGTATACAACTTTTTATTAGGTAGCTACTTCTGTTTCAAGGTAGCGTTTAAAATAAAACTAGTGAATACGTGTTGCCGATTTGGAAGCACTCACTATATTGAAATAATATAATTCTTAAAACTATCTATCTACAGCCCTTCAACATCTAGCTACACGATGACGTCAACATGTAGGTAAGCTCTCATAACATTCTTAACTAATTTATGTTTATGTTGACGTGAAGGGTGAGCGTTCATAACTAGTTTATTCAGTATTCAGAGCAGGTATTTACAAACAAAATATTGTTTCACGGAGCTAATGTGGCTCACAGTAGGTATTCAATCAAATCAGTCAGTTTAGATTTCGTGAAAACACTCGTTGGTTTCAAGTACGTGGGCGCATTAAAAAATTAGTTTTGAAATCATTGATGCCACCTTCGTCGCGTGGTGACCTCGGAAACTCGCTTTTTATACTCTTCAACCGCCACTTTTGGTGTTAAAAATCATTGATCGCGTAAATAATCCTTAATTTTTGAAATCAGGAAGAAGGAACAGGCAGGTCGGGGCTGTGTGCAAGATAACCCATAATATCTAAGTTTTCCCTTTAAAAAATTCGTTTGGCTGTCTGTTCGTGTGAGAGCTGGGATTGTCATGCTGCATGACGATGAGGCGTTATTACTTATTTTCACTGTATCTCAGTAACTTTCGGCAAACAAATGGTCGTGTACCAATCGCTATTCACAGTTACAGTAGCCGCGTGTCCAGTTGAGTCAAACAAAGGCAGCAGTTGGACTTTGAAAGAACTCGAAGTGTTTTTTGAAAAGCACAATGTACTCGGATGTACGTTGTGTTCTGAGATATCATTTAATAATGAGTAATTACAAACCAAAATATTGGGTAAAAAGGGGGTCAATTTATAAAAAAGGTTTGTAATTCTCTACTAAATACGCATATAATAAGTGATCAACTTATAATTGGTATAAAACACCTTTTAATAGGCACCATTATTCGCAGACCGGAGAAAACATCTAGACGACGTATTTTTACTAGATAAAAATGTTTAGGCGGCTCAGTGCGGTCGCGCCACGCGCCACGCGCCACGCGCCACGCGCCACGCGCCACGCGCCAGCGCAACGCACAACGCGCCACGCGCCACGGTGAGGATTATTTCCCGAGCGTTTTCTTACAAGTAAGCAATCTGTTCTGAGGTGCCGAGGTGCGCGTACAAATCCGCTGACAGGGTAATTCTGTGCCGGAGATTACAGAGGGGACGAACTGGGACGGAGCTATCAATTAGGGTTGTAACTTTATTCCAAATACTCGTACACATTAAATTGTTTAAGTAAATGTCTAAACAATATAAAAATGAATAATGGATGACATTTATTATTCGACAAACATCGCACCCGTGTTGCTTGTTATAATTGTTCTGACTTCCCGCAAGTACAAATTATTTTAATTTTGTATAATCTTCTAAACTATGTGTTCAAATAACACGCCGTAAAAGGCAAAGTATAACTTCATAAAATTATCTTTATGATGAAGTAACTTTTGTGAGTAAGGATTAATATACTATGACTAAAAATAATGCTCAGAAGTCACTTCTGAATATTTAACAAATTACCTTATTGTAGTTTTTATGTAAGTAATTGGCATATAGTATTGCGTTTTTTTAAATATACTAAGGACCGATATTTATAAACAACGTTGTATCTACGTATCATAAACCATTACCCCAGCGAACGGGGATAAAGCAGTTCGGGAGGGCTACCTCTTCCGTCTTACTTAACAAAAATCAACATTTAAAACTAGCTGAGAGGTTAGCTTATACTATTCCCCGTAAATCTGGCAATCATATACAAATCCGACTGGCACTTCCAGAGATTAGCATGTTTAGATAAATTATTAACCAAACAATAAAAAAACTCTTCCGCTTTATAATATAACAAGAGATGTGCGCGAGCTTATTACGTTGTAATTATTTTCATCCAGTAATTTTATTTTTACTCGTACTATTGACAATTCATATAGTCTATCAATTCTCGTGTAAAAAAATGTATCAAAATCAAACCAAATCAAAATCTTTTTACATCCACTCCATGCAAACTCTCAACCAGTGTATTATCTAGGCTCTCAGCAATTATTTTACACCCTTAGTGGTTGAATTTCCCAAAATCCGTTCTAAGTGAGCGTCTACTTCATGAAAGGAGTAAAACAATGTTAAATTTTATTTCAATCGGACCCATACTTCCGGAGATAACTGAGTGGGTTTTTGCTTGTTTATATATTATGTAGAAAGTGTTTTAATAATAAATGATTGGTAAAGATTTTGTGCATTAGCGGGTAATGATTTTATTAATTTTCTTAACAAGATAAGTTTTCCGTTGAGTTAACAATAACAATATAGTATTTGACTTACATAATTGCAATAAAATTATAAATCACGTCATAATAAAGGTTATAGGGTGACACCCCTATTGGGAATGGATCGTAATGATGAGCCTAGCCGGCTGTACGAACTTACAGTGGGATTCTCTTCTGCTGTTTATACTACTTACTTACAATATATGTTTGTAACATTATTATTATTAAAACGCTTATGAACGATAACTTCTTCTACAAGTTTGTAACGTAATCTTACTAGAAAAAAGTCAAAATTAGCAAGTTAAAAATTGCGTTTATTACTAGTTTGTTATGTTTTATTTGTTGTGTTAATATGACGAGTAAATGCTGATAGCTCAGTGGTGGCGAACCCGAACACCGCTTCCGCAGGTATACATTCTAATTATATAATAACTCTTAGTATATATTGAAGGAAAATATTGTGGTGATATCGTAGTATGCTGGGGGACTGTATCTTAGAGTTCGTCAAGCTTCAGGCTTCAGGCTCCACACTCCCGGCTCCCGGCTTTCGGCTAGTTACAATATTAAAACCTAGAAACCTGTCGGCAAGCCCCTGACAGTATGGATCGGCAGTATCGAGACCTGCGCACGGAACCCACCATCCTATGTTCCTTTATGTACATTGCTTGTACTATTAATAGCAAAATAACAAAATCTCACTAATTTTAAATAGATGCTATTTATAACAGAGTCCAAAAAAGAAGGAAGTTCTCAATGCGAGTGTTTAATATATCAAATCTTTTTATAGACGTCCAGCCATAACTTTAGATTTAGATGAATCTTGAATCTCAAAGGTGGTCCTATTTTAATTTATTGGCTTTGGACCTTTGATTTTTAAAATACACCAAGGAACTTTTCAAAATAATTAAAAATGGTTTTCGTTTTTGTTAAAAATTGTCTTGTTTTTATACACCTACAACTACATCACTTTTACAATAATCATTCAATAAAATATATTACATTTAATATGTGTATGTGTGAATGAGATTCGTGGATATTGGTTGAATATAATATTAGCAACTGTGTATCGTGCGAACCATAACCACAACCTATGTCGTTGACAGATATTGAGAACGCGTCCGCGTCCCGGACACACGTCCCAACACTATGCTACAACGAAATTGAATCAACACTATATTGCAAATTGACATAAATATTATCAATTTTATATTGAATATTATTATAATGTAGATACTCTGATCGTTTTTATACGTTTGATATGATTCTGCCACAATAATTATATAATTGTCTTTAAATTTAAAATAAAAAGCATTTCTAAACAGAAATTTATATATTTTTACCCTCTTTTAATTTCTCATTCCATTTGGCTTTTTATGAATTCTGTATAAATAGATTATCAAAATCTTCACCAGATACCAAATGGCAATGCTTTGCTTTCTTACAATTTGTTTTATTTGTGACTAGCTGAAGTAAAATTTAGTTTCAGACTTTTACGAATCCTCAGATCACATGTATATGTTAACCCGAAAGCAGCAGAGTACACGTGTACTCAGCGTACAGAGTATGTCCACTGAGCTGAAACACTGTGACTAGACATGTAATAACACATTTCTATAACATATTACTGTAGAGAGAAAGAGGACTCGTTCCTTGTATATGTCATTAAAAAAGTGCAACGTCATCACGGACGACATTATCTTGAGCAAATACCTTGCGCAGTAGGTACAGCGTTATATATTTTAATATACAGTAATTTCCAAAAAAAAAAACAGTCACCTAAGGAAATTTACGTTCTAAGATCGATTTCAGTTAATTATATTGAATTTAATTATTTTACTTATAGTCGTATAAATTAATATACTTGAAGTGAATTCTGGCAATTTTTTCATTAATTTTTGATAAATTCCATAAAACCGATGTACACGTCAAAACAATAAGAAATAATCATCTATAAAGACAAAAAAGTTCTTTTTTGTTTTCTTAATGAAATAAAATTACAAATATAGAAATCTTATAACGAGTGCAAATCCTCTTGTACAAATCACGGCTTGAATCCTTCTGGGCATGCTTTCCACGATATTTTTAATAACGTTTTGAGGATTACGATCCCACTCTTCTGCAACGATTCTTTTTAGCTCCCTGATGTTTTGTTAAACGTTATTTGAACGACTCACACTTAGCTCCTGAAACACATCAGTTTGCGAACAAGTTTCTTCAAGTAGGGCTATAATTTTACCGGCCATTATCGCTTTATTAGTTATTTTAGAAAGTGGCATTTAATAAAAAAAAATAAAAAATTAATTGTTTAATTTGCAAAAAACATCTAAAAAGTTTTAAAATTTTATTAATCATCAAAAAACAATTTCAGCAATTTGCGCCATTAGTAAAGCAATTTTATCATAATCATTATTTTTCTACTTCTTCTTCATAACTTGGTAACTAGTCCTTGAAGACCATTGCTGCCATTTTCAAGTGAATTATAGTATCATGTGTTATGACGATTTCTATATCCAAACAAGATGGTGGCTCTCTTGTCAACTGAAGATGCCTCAACCACCTGTTAAAGCATTCAGTCAATAGTGCGAGTCAATAGTAACGTCATCACACCGAATTAGTTATATAAAAATTAATGTTTCTTTTTTCGTCTAAATGTTCATATACCATTCATCCGACTAAGATAAAATGTTGCTGAGGTACGTATTGTACGTACACTCGTGAAGGTTTCTGAATTAGTACAACCACTCTGCAATAGATGGCGTTCGGGTGATTTCATTTTGTACACAATGGGAACAAAGTCGCAGGGGAAGCATTGCTTAACATTTAGCATTAAATGTGTTACACAAATATGATAATTGTTATATTGCATTGAATAAACCCCCAGCATGTCTACTTAGATACGCTAATAAATATAAATGTATAGAATATAATTAAAATGTTTGTACTGATGTTAACATTAAGCATATTTTATTATAATGTTTCTGTTTTTCCCGAGCGGTTGCGGTTACATGTGCGCCATGCAACAACGTAGGTTCAACATATTTTTTACAGTTTCATTTAAAAAACTTTACTTAGAATTATAAGTAGGGTGCGCTCTCTTACAAAGAGCTTAATTAAAATGTGAAAATAAAATATTTTCGCAGTAACTAACTCCTGTACTCTGTTTGCAATTAAACAAACATACTTTTATCTTTCAGCATAACAATATATCTAAAAAAAAAAACAATACAAAGTACTGTTCGTTCTTAAATATGGTTATGTTAGCATCATTACCTTCTGCTTGTAAAATGCAGACTGCCCCATTGCACCACTGCCCCTGCGTGACACAGGTTCTAATGTTTGAAAATATTTGAAGTCGGTGTTCTCAGCTCTGCAGTATTACTTGCTCTACAAGTTGTTGACTGTACAGACTTCACGCGTGTTATTCTACGTTAATACTTTTATCTCGTTAATAACTGTAGCAATAAGAATTCGTTGTACGTTATAGAATAGCAAACAAGCATTTAGCCTACTCGAAACAATCTAAATATTATATGCAAGTACACGCTTCACGTGCTCAATTTTACACACTTCTGATTGCATAATAACTGTAGCAATAAGAATTCGTTGTACATTATAGAATAGCAAACAAGCATTTAGCCTACTCGAAACAATCTAAATATTATATGCAAGTACACGCTTCACGTGCTCAATCTTACACACTTCTGATTGCATAATAACTGTAGCAATAAGAATTCGTTGTACGTTATAGAATAGCAAACAAGCATTTAGCCTACTCGAAACAATCTAAATATTATATGCAAGTACACGCTTCACGTGCTCAATCTTACACACTTCTGATTGCATAATAACTGTAGCAATAAGAATTCGTTGTACGTTATAGAATAGCAAACAAGCATTTAGCCTACTCGAAACAATCTAAATATTATATGCAAGTACACGCTTCACGTGCTCAATCTTACACACTTCTGATTGCATAATAACTGTAGCAATAAGAATTCGTTGTACGTTATAGAATAGCAAACAAGCATTTAGCCTACTCGAAACAATCTAAATATTATATGCAAGTACACGCTTCACGTGCTCAATTTTACACACTTCTGATTGCATAATAACTGTAGCAATAAGACTTCGTTGTACGTTATAGAATAGCAAACAAGCATTTAGCCTACTCGAAACAATCTAAATATTATATGCAAGTACACGCTTAACGTGCTCAATCTTACACACTTCTGATTGCATAATAACTGTAGCAATAAGAATTCGTTGTACATTATAGAATAGCAAACAAGCATTTAGCCTACTCGAAACAATCTAAATATTATATGCAAGTACACGCTTCACGTGCTCAATCTTACACACTTCTGATTGCATAATAACTGTAGCAATAAGAATTCGTTGTACGTTATAGAATAGCAAACAAGCATTTAGCCTACTCGAAACAATCTAAATATTATATGCAAGTACACGCTTCACGTGCTCAATCTTACACACTTCTGATTGCATAATAACTGTAGCAATAAGAATTCGTTGTACGTTATAGAATAGCAAACAAGCATTTAGCCTACTCGAAACAATCTAAATATTATATGCAAGTACACGCTTCACGTGCTCAATCTTACACACTTCTGATTGCATAATAACTGTAGCAATAAGAATTCGTTGTACGTTATAGAATAGCAAACAAGCATTTAGCCTACTCGAAACAATCTAAATATTATATGCAAGTACACGCTTCACGTGCTCAATCTTACACACTTCTGATTGCATAATAACTGTAGCAATAAGAATTCGTTGTACGTTATAGAATAGCAAACAAGCATTTAGCCTACTCGAAACAATCTAAATATTATATGCAAGTACACGCTTCACGTGCTCAATCTTACACACTTCTGATTGCATAATAACTGTAGCAATAAGAATTCGTTGTACGTTATAGAATAGCAAACAAGCATTTAGCCTACTCGAAACAATCTAAATATTATATGCAAGTACACGCTTCACGTGCTCAATCTTACACACTTCTGATTGCATAATAACTGTAGCAATAAGAATTCGTTGTACGTTATAGAATAGCAAACAAGCATTTAGCCTACTCGAAACAATCTAAATATTATATGCAAGTACACGCTTCACGTGCTCAATCTTACACACTTCTGATTGCATAATAACTGTAGCAATAAGAATTCGTTGTACGTTATAGAATAGCAAACAAGCATTTAGCCTACTCGAAACAATCTAAATATTATATGCAAGTACACGCTTCACGTGCTCAATCTTACACACTTCTGATTGCATAATAACTGTAGCAATAAGAATTCGTTGTACGTTATAGAATAGCAAACAAGCATTTAGCCTACTCGAAACAATCTAAATATTATATGCAAGTACACGCTTCACGTGCTCAATCTTACACACTTCTGATTGCATAATAACTGTAGCAATAAGAATTCGTTGTACGTTATAGAATAGCAAACAAGCATTTAGCCTACTCGAAACAATCTAAATATTATATGCAAGTACACGCTTCACGTGCTCAATCTTACAACTTCTGATTGCATAATAACTGTAGCAATAAGAATTCGTTGTACGTTATAGAATAGCAAACAAGCATTTAGCCTACTCGAAACAATCTAAATATTATATGCAAGTACACGCTTCACGTGCTCAATCTTACACACTTCTGATTGCATAATAACTGTAGCAATAAGAATTCGTTGTACGTTATAGAATAGCAAACAAGCATTTAGCCTACTCGAAACAATCTAAATATTATATGCAAGTACACGCTTCACGTGCTCAATCTTACACACTTCTGATTGCATAATAACTGTAGCAATAAGAATTCGTTGTACGTTATAGAATAGCAAACAAGCATTTAGCCTACTCGAAACAATCTAAATATTATATGCAAGTACACGCTTCACGTGCTCAATCTTACACACTTCTGATTGCATAATAACTGTAGCAATAAGAATTCGTTGTACGTTATAGAATAGCAAACAAGCATTTAGCCTACTCGAAACAATCTAAATATTATATGCAAGTACACGCTTCACGTGCTCAATCTTACACACTTCTGATTGCATAATAACTGTAGCAATAAGAATTCGTTGTACGTTATAGAATAGCAAACAAGCATTTAGCCTACTCGAAACAATCTAAATATTATATGCAAGTACACGCTTCACGTGCTCAATCTTACACACTTCTGATTGCATAATAACTGTAGCAATAAGAATTCGTTGTACGTTATAGAATAGCAAACAAGCATTTAGCCTACTCGAAACAATCTAAATATTATATGCAAGTACACGCTTCACGTGCTCAATCTTACACACTTCTGATTGCATAATAACTGTAGCAATAAGAATTCGTTGTACGTTATAGAATAGCAAACAAGCATTTAGCCTACTCGAAACAATCTAAATATTATATGCAAGTACACGCTTCACGTGCTCAATCTTACACACTTCTGATTGCATAATAACTGTAGCAATAAGAATTCGTTGTACGTTATAGAATAGCAAACAAGCATTTAGCCTACTCGAAACAATCTAAATATTATATGCAAGTACACGCTTCACGTGCTCAATCTTACACACTTCTGATTGCATAATAACTGTAGCAATAAGAATTCGTTGTACGTTATAGAATAGCAAACAAGCATTTAGCCTACTCGAAACAATCTAAATATTATATGCAAGTACACGCTTCACGTGCTCAATCTTACACACTTCTGATTGCATAATAACTGTAGCAATAAGAATTCGTTGTACGTTATAGAATAGCAAACAAGCATTTAGCCTACTCGAAA
Organism: Saturnia japonica; assembly: GCA_033032175.1. Lineage (NCBI taxonomy): Eukaryota > Metazoa > Arthropoda > Insecta > Lepidoptera > Saturniidae > Saturnia > Saturnia japonica. The sequence continues at coordinate 19,224,551 of CM065318.1, forward strand.
CAATCTAAATATTATATGCAAGTACACGCTTCACGTGCTCAATCTTACACACTTCTGATTGCATAATAACTGTAGCAATAAGAATTCGTTGTACGTTATAGAATAGCAAACAAGCATTTAGCCTACTCGAAACAATCTAAATATTATATGCAAGTACACGCTTCACGTGCTCAATCTTACACACTTCTGATTGCATAATAACTGTAGCAATAAGAATTCGTTGTACGTTATAGAATAGCAAACAAGCATTTAGCCTACTCGAAACAATCTAAATATTATATGCAAGTACACGCTTCACGTGCTCAATCTTACACACTTCTGATTGCATAATAACTGTAGCAATAAGAATTCGTTGTACGTTATAGAATAGCAAACAAGCATTTAGCCTACTCGAAACAATCTAAATATTATATGCAAGTACACGCTTCACGTGCTCAATCTTACACACTTCTGATTGCATAATAACTGTAGCAATAAGAATTCGTTGTACGTTATAGAATAGCAAACAAGCATTTAGCCTACTCGAAACAATCTAAATATTATATGCAAGTACACGCTTCACGTGCTCAATCTTACACACTTCTGATTGCATAATAACTGTAGCAATAAGAATTCGTTGTACGTTATAGAATAGCAAACAAGCATTTAGCCTACTCGAAACAATCTAAATATTATATGCAAGTACACGCTTCACGTGCTCAATCTTACACACTTCTGATTGCATAATAACTGTAGCAATAAGAATTCGTTGTACGTTATAGAATAGCAAACAAGCATTTAGCCTACTCGAAACAATCTAAATATTATATGCAAGTACACGCTTCACGTGCTCAATCTTACACACTTCTGATTGCATAATAACTGTAGCAATAAGAATTCGTTGTACGTTATAGAATAGCAAACAAGCATTTAGCCTACTCGAAACAATCTAAATATTATATGCAAGTACACGCTTCACGTGCTCAATCTTACACACTTCTGATTGCATAATAACTGTAGCAATAAGAATTCGTTGTACGTTATAGAATAGCAAACAAGCATTTAGCCTACTCGAAACAATCTAAATATTATATGCAAGTACACGCTTCACGTGCTCAATCTTACACACTTCTGATTGCATAATAACTGTAGCAATAAGAATTCGTTGTACGTTATAGAATAGCAAACAAGCATTTAGCCTACTCGAAACAATCTAAATATTATATGCAAGTACACGCTTCACGTGCTCAATCTTACACACTTCTGATTGCATAATAACTGTAGCAATAAGAATTCGTTGTACGTTATAGAATAGCAAACAAGCATTTAGCCTACTCGAAACAATCTAAATATTATATGCAAGTACACGCTTCACGTGCTCAATCTTACACACTTCTGATTGCATAATAACTGTAGCAATAAGAATTCGTTGTACGTTATAGAATAGCAAACAAGCATTTAGCCTACTCGAAACAATCTAAATATTATATGCAAGTACACGCTTCACGTGCTCAATCTTACACACTTCTGATTGCATAATAACTGTAGCAATAAGAATTCGTTGTACGTTATAGAATAGCAAACAAGCATTTAGCCTACTCGAAACAATCTAAATATTATATGCAAGTACACGCTTCACGTGCTCAATCTTACACACTTCTGATTGCATAATAACTGTAGCAATAAGAATTCGTTGTACGTTATAGAATAGCAAACAAGCATTTAGCCTACTCGAAACAATCTAAATATTATATGCAAGTACACGCTTCACGTCTCAATCTTACACACTTCTGATTGCATAATAACTGTAGCAATAAGAATTCGTTGTACGTTATAGAATAGCAAACAAGCATTTAGCCTACTCGAAACAATCTAAATATTATATGCAAGTACACGCTTCACGTGCTCAATCTTACACACTTCTGATTGCATAATAACTGTAGCAATAAGAATTCGTTGTACGTTATAGAATAGCAAACAAGCATTTAGCCTACTCGAAACAATCTAAATATTATATGCAAGTACACGCTTCACGTGCTCAATCTTACACACTTCTGATTGCATAATAACTGTAGCAATAAGAATTCGTTGTACGTTATAGAATAGCAAACAAGCATTTAGCCTACTCGAAACAATCTAAATATTATATGCAAGTACACGCTTCACGTGCTCAATCTTACACACTTCTGATTGCATAATAACTGTAGCAATAAGAATTCGTTGTACGTTATAGAATAGCAAACAAGCATTTAGCCTACTCGAAACAATCTAAATATTATATGCAAGTACACGCTTCACGTGCTCAATCTTACACACTTCTGATTGCATAATAACTGTAGCAATAAGAATTCGTTGTACGTTATAGAATAGCAAACAAGCATTTAGCCTACTCGAAACAATCTAAATATTATATGCAAGTACACGCTTCACGTGCTCAATCTTACACACTTCTGATTGCATAATAACTGTAGCAATAAGAATTCGTTGTACGTTATAGAATAGCAAACAAGCATTTAGCCTACTCGAAACAATCTAAATATTATATGCAAGTACACGCTTCACGTGCTCAATCTTACACACTTCTGATTGCATAATAACTGTAGCAATAAGAATTCGTTGTACGTTATAGAATAGCAAACAAGCATTTAGCCTACTCGAAACAATCTAAATATTATATGCAAGTACACGCTTCACGTGCTCAATCTTACAACTTCTGATTGCATAATAACTGTAGCAATAAGAATTCGTTGTACGTTATAGAATAGCAAACAAGCATTTAGCCTACTCGAAACAATCTAAATATTATATGCAAGTACACGCTTCACGTGCTCAATCTTACACACTTCTGATTGCATAATAACTGTAGCAATAAGAATTCGTTGTACGTTATAGAATAGCAAACAAGCATTTAGCCTACTCGAAACAATCTAAATATTATATGCAAGTACACGCTTCACGTGCTCAATCTTACACACTTCTGATTGCATAAAACTGTAGCAATAAGAATTCGTTGTACGTTATAGAATAGCAAACAAGCATTTAGCCTACTCGAAACAATCTAAATATTATATGCAAGTACACGCTTCACGTGCTCAATCTTACACACTTCTGATTGCATAATAACTGTAGCAATAAGAATTCGTTGTACGTTATAGAATAGCAAACAAGCATTTAGCCTACTCGAAACAATCTAAATATTATATGCAAGTACACGCTTCACGTGCTCAATCTTACATACTTCTGATTGCATAATAACTGTAGCAATAAGAATTCGTTGTACGTTATAGAATAGCAAACAAGCATTTAGCCTACTCGAAACAATCTAAATATTATATGCAAGTACACGCTTCACGTGCTCAATCTTACACACTTCTGATTGCATAATAACTGTAGCAATAAGAATTCGTTGTACGTTATAGAATAGCAAACAAGCATTTAGCCTACTCGAAACAATCTAAATATTATATGCAAGTACACGCTTCACGTGCTCAATCTTACACACTTCTGATTGCATAATAACTGTAGCAATAAGAATTCGTTGTACGTTATAGAATAGCAAACAAGCATTTAGCCTACTCGAAACAATCTAAATATTATATGCAAGTACACGCTTCACGTGCTCAATCTTACACACTTCTGATTGCATAATAACTGTAGCAATAAGAATTCGTTGTACGTTATAGAATAGCAAACAAGCATTTAGCCTACTCGAAACAATCTAAATATTATATGCAAGTACACGCTTCACGTGCTCAATCTTACAACTTCTGATTGCATAATAACTGTAGCAATAAGAATTCGTTGTACGTTATAGAATAGCAAACAAGCATTTAGCCTACTCGAAACAATCTAAATATTATATGCAAGTACACGCTTCACGTGCTCAATCTTACACACTTCTGATTGCATAATAACTGTAGCAATAAGAATTCGTTGTACGTTATAGAATAGCAAACAAGCATTTAGCCTACTCGAAACAATCTAAATATTATATGCAAGTACACGCTTCACGTGCTCAATCTTACACACTTCTGATTGCATAATAACTGTAGCAATAAGAATTCGTTGTACGTTATAGAATAGCAAACAAGCATTTAGCCTACTCGAAACAATCTAAATATTATATGCAAGTACACGCTTCACGTGCTCAATCTTACACACTTCTGATTGCATAATAACTGTAGCAATAAGAATTCGTTGTACGTTATAGAATAGCAAACAAGCATTTAGCCTACTCGAAACAATCTAAATATTATATGCAAGTACACGCTTCACGTGCTCAATCTTACACACTTCTGATTGCATAATAACTGTAGCAATAAGAATTCGTTGTACGTTATAGAATAGCAAACAAGCATTTAGCCTACTCGAAACAATCTAAATATTATATGCAAGTACACGCTTCACGTGCTCAATCTTACACACTTCTGATTGCATAATAACTGTAGCAATAAGAATTCGTTGTACGTTATAGAATAGCAAACAAGCATTTAGCCTACTCGAAACAATCTAAATATTATATGCAAGTACACGCTTCACGTGCTCAATCTTACACACTTCTGATTGCATAATAACTGTAGCAATAAGAATTCGTTGTACGTTATAGAATAGCAAACAAGCATTTAGCCTACTCGAAACAATCTAAATATTATATGCAAGTACACGCTTCACGTGCTCAATCTTACACACTTCTGATTGCATAATAACTGTAGCAATAAGAATTCGTTGTACGTTATAGAATAGCAAACAAGCATTTAGCCTACTCGAAACAATCTAAATATTATATGCAAGTACACGCTTCACGTGCTCAATCTTACACACTTCTGATTGCATAATAACTGTAGCAATAAGAATTCGTTGTACGTTATAGAATAGCAAACAAGCATTTAGCCTACTCGAAACAATCTAAATATTATATGCAAGTACACGCTTCACGTGCTCAATCTTACACACTTCTGATTGCATAATAACTGTAGCAATAAGAATTCGTTGTACGTTATAGAATAGCAAACAAGCATTTAGCCTACTCGAAACAATCTAAATATTATATGCAAGTACACGCTTCACGTGCTCAATCTTACACACTTCTGATTGCATAATAACTGTAGCAATAAGAATTCGTTGTACGTTATAGAATAGCAAACAAGCATTTAGCCTACTCGAAACAATCTAAATATTATATGCAAGTACACGCTTCACGTGCTCAATCTTACACACTTCTGATTGCATAATAACTGTAGCAATAAGAATTCGTTGTACGTTATAGAATAGCAAACAAGCATTTAGCCTACTCGAAACAATCTTTTTTTTTTTTTTTTTTTTTTTTTTTTTTTTTTAAAAAAAAAAAAAAAAAAAAAAAAAAAAAAAAAAAAAAAATTGCATAATAACTGTAGCCCCCCCCCCTTTTTTTTTTTTTTTTCACGTGCTCAATCTTACAACTTCTGATTGCATAATAACTGTAGCAATAAGAATTCGTTGTACGTTATAGAATAGCAAACAAGCATTTAGCCTACTCGAAACAATCTAAATATTATATGCAAGTACACGCTTCACGTGCTCAATCTTACACACTTCTGATTGCATAATAACTGTAGCAATAAGAATTCGTTGTACGTTATAGAATAGCAAACAAGCATTTAGCCTACTCGAAACAATCTAAATATTATATGCAAGTACACGCTTCACGTGCTCAATCTTACACACTTCTGATTGCATAATAACTGTAGCAATAAGAATTCGTTGTACGTTATAGAATAGCAAACAAGCATTTAGCCTACTCGAAACAATCTAAATATTATATGCAAGTACACGCTTCACGTGCTCAATCTTACACACTTCTGATTGCATAATAACTGTAGCAATAAGAATTCGTTGTACGTTATAGAATAGCAAACAAGCATTTAGCCTACTCGAAACAATCTAAATATTATATGCAAGTACACGCTTCACGTGCTCAATCTTACACACTTCTGATTGCATAATAACTGTAGCAATAAGAATTCGTTGTACGTTATAGAATAGCAAACAAGCATTTAGCCTACTCGAAACAATCTAAATATTATATGCAAGTACACGCTTCACGTGCTCAATCTTACACACTTCTGATTGCATAATAACTGTAGCAATAAGAATTCGTTGTACGTTATAGAATAGCAAACAAGCATTTAGCCTACTCGAAACAATCTAAATATTATATGCAAGTACACGCTTCACGTGCTCAATCTTACACACTTCTGATTGCATAATAACTGTAGCAATAAGAATTCGTTGTACGTTATAGAATAGCAAACAAGCATTTAGCCTACTCGAAACAATCTAAATATTATATGCAAGTACACGCTTCACGTGCTCAATCTTACAACTTCTGATTGCATAATAACTGTAGCAATAAGAATTCGTTGTACGTTATAGAATAGCAAACAAGCATTTAGCCTACTCGAAACAATCTAAATATTATATGCAAGTACACGCTTCACGTGCTCAATCTTACACACTTCTGATTGCATAATAACTGTAGCAATAAGAATTCGTTGTACGTTATAGAATAGCAAACAAGCATTTAGCCTACTCGAAACAATCTAAATATTATATGCAAGTACACGCTTCACGTGCTCAATCTTACACACTTCTGATTGCATAATAACTGTAGCAATAAGAATTCGTTGTACGTTATAGAATAGCAAACAAGCATTTAGCCTACTCGAAACAATCTAAATATTATATGCAAGTACACGCTTCACGTGCTCAATCTTACACACTTCTGATTGCATAATAACTGTAGCAATAAGAATTCGTTGTACGTTATAGAATAGCAAACAAGCATTTAGCCTACTCGAAACAATCTAAATATTATATGCAAGTACACGCTTCGCGTGCTCAATCTTACACACTTCTGATTGCATAATAACTGTAGCAATAAGAATTCGTTGTACGTTATAGAATAGCAAACAAGCATTTAGCCTACTCGAAACAATCTAAATATTATATGCAAGTACACGCTTCACGTGCTCAATCTTACACACTTCTGATTGCATAATAACTGTAGCAATAAGAATTCGTTGTACGTTATAGAATAGCAAACAAGCATTTAGCCTACTCGAAACAATCTAAATATTATATGCAAGTACACGCTTCACGTGCTCAATCTTACATACTTCTGACTGCATAATAACTGTAGCAATAAGAATTCGTTGTACGTTATAGAATAGCAAACAAGCATTTAGCCTACTCGAAACAATCTAAATATTATATGCAAGTACACGCTTCACGTGCTCAATCTTACACACTTCTGATTGCATAATAACTGTAGCAATAAGAATTCGTTGTACGTTATAGAATAGCAAACAAGCATTTAGCCTACTCGAAACAATCTAAATATTATATGCAAGTACACGCTTCACGTGCTCAATCTTACACACTTCTGATTGCATAATAACTGTAGCAATAAGAATTCGTTGTACGTTATAGAATAGCAAACAAGCATTTAGCCTACTCGAAACAATCTAAATATTATATGCAAGTACACGCTTCACGTGCTCAATCTTACACACTTCTGATTGCATAATAACTGTAGCAATAAGAATTCGTTGTACATTATAGAATAGCAAACAAGCATTTAGCCTACTCGAAACAATCTAAATATTATATGCAAGTACACGCTTCACGTGCTCAATCTTACACACTTCTGATTGCATAATAACTGTAGCAATAAGAATTCGTTGTACGTTATAGAATAGCAAACAAGCATTTAGCCTACTCGAAACAATCTAAATATTATATGCAAGTACACGCTTCACGTGCTCAATCTTACACACTTCTGATTGCATAATAACTGTAGCAATAAGAATTCGTTGTACGTTATAGAATAGCAAACAAGCATTTAGCCTACTCGAAACAATCTAAATATTATATGCAAGTACACGCTTCACGTGCTCAATCTTACACACTTCTGATTGCATAAAACTATGATACATTTTAATCTATATATTAATACGTAAAGCTAAAGCTTTCGGTACCATTTTAAGCGTATTGCATGCACGGAAGACTTTGAGATTTGGCATGGTTAAAGTTTATATGGAGAAGGAGTACAGAAAGCTAAAATGTATCTATAATATCTGTTACTAATATATTAAATGAAACAAATTAATACTGCGAATCCTAACTTGACCAGTGCTATTGAACTTAGATCCCCCAAAATATTGACATTGTCACTCAATAAAAAGTAACAACAAGTGATGTAGATAATGCTCATTGTTTATAAATACTGTAAATGTCAATAGTGTAAGATCGAAAAGTCGTTGGTCGAATTTCGACCTTAGGGCGATTGCTAGTTATAATAAATTGCTGTTTAAAATGATTAATAAATATAGATAAAACAAATAATTGATTAGATATAAGTAGAATAGCGACTCGCGTAATCTTATTATTATTTTAACAAGAAAGTCCACTCTCAACGCGATCACTGATTTTTCGAAGCGTGATAGGATTATGTGACGTCATTTGTTTCAGAATAAGACTGAGCACAGGAATACATTTAGTTCGAAATGGATTCACACCAACACATTTAATAATGTATACCACTTACTCATACATGATAAATCGTAGAGTTTCTTTCTCAACCTCCAACCTCGTGTATCTCTGAATGATATGTATTCTTATTGTATTTTATTCAACACATGATACGTATGTTTCCTCGAATGTGATCTCGTCGCCAAATAACATTATTAAATCATGTAAATACGAAAGCAATGATTCTCAGAGTTAGTCAAACAGCGCGGCATCGGAATTCCGATTACAACAAAATATTAGAGTATTATTATAAACAAGAGGCCGAAAATTCAGGTTAAAACTTCTTCCTAGTTAATGTTGATTTCGATTTATTTATTGTGACATTCCTATATTATAACAGGATTTAGAACAATGTAATGTCTTTACATACGAACGTATACCTAATATTTTAGGTTTTTTTTGCTTTCTGGATATGTTGCCTACACTTTGCTAATGTCAAGGATGACAAATATACGTTATCGAATTTAGTCAGCAAATGTTAGGTGTAGGTACTGTAGAATAAACTGTGAGAATAATTCATAAAACAGATACATTCATATAACATAAAACAGTCGCTATACATATACACTTGTTAAATGAATTGCAGAGATAATGTAAAACTGCATAATTATGTTAAACATAAATAAAAAGTATAACCATAATTTATATAGACACGAACAAAGTATTTCAATGAAAGTAGAATACACATATCGATACGTCGCGTCGCGTTGTTGCGATCTCAATGTCACTCTAACAGAGATTCGTGGCAGTATGAATTTTGAATCCATACTAATGACGTAGTGTTCGTACTATTGATAATCGATTAGCTGCTATTGACTTTACTACTAACCCGCTCTATTGACTGGACACGGACACTTTATTGAGCTACCGATGTCTAGGGCACGAACATGTTCAATTAGATAGTCTCGAATGATTCACATCTGTACCTACAGTTATTCCGTGATTATAATTGAATCTGATAGCTGTAGTTGAAAACTATGTCCCATTTGTAAAGTTTGTGTATTGCTCTGCTTCCGTCATATATAATAGTTCGTTAGTTAGTAAGATAGTATAGTTCTTTTGTTTACGTGCCGTTTACTGAAAATACAATCTTATCGCGAAGTAAAGGTACATTTAAAGAAACTCAGCGCGGCGTGTTTGTAATATATTAATTAAACATGTATCGGAATGAACACTCCAAAGAATTGTATACAAGAAGTTTGCGAAGTTGGAAACTGTCGGGCCGTGAACCGCTAACGTAACGCTACGTACTACGTGCCACGTGCTACGCGCTACGTGATGTGCGCTATGTGGTACTCACTACGTGCTATATTGTACGTGCTACGCGCTACGTGTTACAGCCGTAGAGCCCCTACAGGCTACATACAACCGGACTACGATTACGAGAAATACGCATTTAATGTCGGAACGGGAACTCACCTTGTTATTGTTGTAGCGGTATAAACCAAAAAAATGTACACAGGACGGGTTTTTACAAATACTCTAATGCCTAATGTCGAGTTATGGCTGAGCACATTGAAATCATTTTAAACGTCTCTAATTATTTATGATTATCTTATCTCTAGGTCTATTGTGTGAATCTATTTGTAAGCCGCGACATCTAGATAATCTCCATCTCGATCTCATGACAATGATGTTTTACCTCTTATGTCCTATAACTGCCAATTAAGAGAGAAGAGAGTACCGATTGCCGGGTTTCAGGTGCACTCTGTTCCGCTTAATTGACATATTATATTCTGTAACGCACCCGCTGCTGAAACATGTCAATACAGTATTAATTAAGGTTTACTTTTATTGATGTTTCCAATTAATCAATATTTATTGAACGAAGTTGTGATCAGGACATTTTTAATATATTTGTGAATGTCGCCTCTTTACACAAATATACATTTTATAATCTATGTAGAGGATTATAAGTGGAATAGTTGTATCGTCCGAGGTCCCTTCGCTCGGCGCTCGCTCTACACTTTCATAATAGTAGAAATAAACTGTAGCAAATGTTACAGAGGGAAATAAAGAAAATAATTAACCTTCTTAAGTCTTATTTACGCTGATGATCAAGTTTTACTTGCATCGTCGGCTAAGGTTTTGCAAGCGATGGTGACTATTATGAATGAGGCTTTGGAAAGAAAGGGAATGAAAGTAAATGCAAAGAAGACGAAAGTTTTGGTGTTTGAAAAGGAAGAAAACATGACAGAAGTATGTGTCCGAATTGATGAGGATGAAATGAAGCAAGTAAGTGAGTTTGTATACTTGGGATCGATGTTTACCAGGGATGGAAAGTGTGAGAGTGATATAGGAAGGAGAGTAAATGCCGGTAATATGGTGAATGGGGCGTTACACTCCTTTATGAGCAGCCAGAGGGTTTCTATGAAAGCTCGTTTGGCTGTGCATAGAGGAGTGTTGATTCCAACACTCATGTACGGAAGTGAAAGCTGGGTGTGGCAGAAAAATCATGAAAGTAAAATAAATGCAGTAGAAATGAGAGCGCTAAGAGGTATGTTAGGAGTGAAATTGAATGACAGGACAAGAAATAGTGTTATAAGAGAGCTTTGTGGTGTTAAAGACGATATAGTCACACGGAATGAGAAAGGGATGCTTAGATGGTTTGAGCATGTTGAGAGAATGAATGAAAGAAGAATGACTAAACAAATTTATGATGCGAGTGTGAAAGGAATCGTTGGAAGAGGAAGGCCTAGACGAACATTTATCGATCAAATCGGAGACGTTCTGAAGAAAGGTAAGGTAATCGACGAGCATGCATGAAAAGATTAATGAATGTCGAAGAAGCGAAAGAGGTATGTCAGGATCGTAGCAGGTGGAAGGAAGTGGTCTCTGCCACCCCGTTGGGATATAGGCATGATTTATGTATGTATGTATTAACATGAATTTAATTATAATATTTAATTATTGTTACGACCTATTACAACCTTATTAAAAAGGTAGAGAAAATCCTGTTCTCGAAATATCTCGAAGCAACTACAAACTTCTCAAGACTTCTAAATAATGTTCGTGTCGTAAACAACCGTGGTGCATGTTTCTACAGTCGTTTAGTGTAGGTATATAAGCGACTCAGACGCGGCGCCTAGGCAGTTCAATTTTGAATTATAAAGCGATAACCACAGTGAAATAAATAACAGTGTTGTGAGTTCGTGTAATTAGTAACTGTGTGGAATTCGAATAAAACTTCTTCACGTCAATCATCGGCATTTTTAATACCTACGGGTGTAACATTATGTTTCAAAACATGTTCTATGATAATTCAAAGAGTATTATGTTTTATGTAGATTTAAGCGATGCTGGCTCAATTTACATAGGGCAGTGGGTTCGGGTTCGCATCTCACAGAGCATTCCGCAGTGCCGTAATCTTCTAGTTAGAGAGAAGCGTCGATTTGTTCCGAGAACTGCATTTGTGAGACAATCTAATTTAATTGTATGATTATTGTCCAATGTGCGACCGCATTCACCCAGTTGATTGCGTCGCGCGTGTTCAACAATCACTAGCAAATAAACTACAAAACTAATTAAGAAGCTTTGAGCAATTACTTGCTTTAGAAAAAACATTTTATGTTGAATTCCTGCCCGACTCGAAGCAATGCCGCCGACCTCTCTCAACTTTTCATTTACGTTTTGATTTGTAAAAGTTGGAAAATTTTACAAACTGGTACTTAGCCAAATTAAGTTGTCTTCTGCGTCGGCTGTTGGGAAGCTTTTATTCTGTATTTTCACCTGACGACCCCGAGGCGTGGCTCGCGGCGGGGGTGATGGCTATTACGGGGGCGGGGGATGAGGGTGTCAGCTTGTTGTTTATTATTAAATTGATAATGTCCTATCTATGTTTATTATTAACTTTTATTTTGTAAAATGTTTTCTGTGAATTCAGGCTTTACTGTATATTCCATTACGCGATGAACGTGAGTCTTTTTGTATTATAAAACAATTTTTAACAAAAAAGAAAACCAACTTATATGATTTTGAGGAGTTACTTGATGTAACTTAGAAGTTAATGGTCCAATGCCAATGAAATTTGCCACCCTATTGGAAAAAGAATAATCCAAATCAGTTCATAAACAAAGAAGTTATGTCTGAAAATTCATTTAAAAATTCGAATTGAGTAACCTACGTCTTTTTTGATGTCGGTTAATAAAATTAGCGAAAGCCATCACCCGGTACCCGTCACCCGTCACCCGTCCCGCATCCGTCAGGGTCAGGTATGCCTGTCACATGAACTTGCTGTTCTGTGCTCAAGCGGTGTCAATCAAAACATTAATCAGATAAAGAGAATGAAATGTTTGTTCGTATTTGGAACTATAAATACACGCACAAATCCTTTGAAACCCAAATACAAACTACAACAGAGGAGCCCGGTATCGCTGGGATTAATTTTTTTTTATCTATTCCATCTAGTGAAAAAATAGCAGATTTTATATAATACACACATCAAAAAAGTCTAAGCAACATGCGTGATATTACAAATTTTTCCATTTATATTAATTAATTTCTAAATATTTACTCAAACAAAGTGCGTAGGTAAGTAAACTTTTTTGTTATTGATGACATACTGGCTGGTTGTTAAAAAAAAATTTGATTATGTTTTGTTTTTTCATAAAATTTTAATGACCGCGAATTTGTTTGAATTTAAGTGCGTTTTAATTGCTACGTTTAGTCTTGATTTTATAATTTTACCAACCATTTAAATAAAGTTAGCGACAAAATTGAATTGTTAGATATTCTTTACGTGAAGCGACGTCATTTGATGGCAGATGAAAGCAAAGAGCTGTAGGGATGTTGCAAGCGGGAAGTAATCTATCTGAGGTATCTCGACATTTTGGCATTCATAGAAGTGTTGTTTGTCGTCTTTGGAAGCGCTACAATAATACAGGAGAACCCGCTGAACAGCATCCAGGCCGTAAAAGGAGTACAACCACTCGGCAAGACCGATACATACAACTGACTGCAAGACGCCAGCCGATGTTAACCGCTCGAGAGATAAGTTTGAGGCTACAAATTTCAAGTGGTGTTGATGTAAGTCCTCAAACTGTGCGAAATCAACTGCATGAATACGGCCTACGAGCTCGACGCCCAATCAGGTGCCCACCAATACATCACGGGAATCGCGCTCGTCGATATGAATGGTGTAGAGAACGCATAACATGGACCCAGGAACAATGGGATAAAATTATGTTTTCCGATGAGTCGCGATTCGGGATTAAGCCTGATACAAGAAGGGTGCGAGTGTATCGTCGGCCCGGAAATACTGAAAGGCTCAGGTGCGTTCAGGAAATTTATCCATACAGCGGCTCAACAGTTATGTTATGGGCGGTTATTATAAAGAACAGGCGAACTGAGCTCATTTTTGTAAATGGAAACATGAATGCTGAAAATTACATTGAAGATATTCTCAGACCCTATGTCTACCCATTTGCACAAACCTTTGGCTCCGATTTTAGGTTAATGCATGACAATGCGCGTTCACATACAGCTCGGCGAACCAGTGAATACTTTGCAACGGAGAACATCCGGGTATTGACCTGACCTGCACAATCGCCAGATCTCAACCCCATCGAGCACGCATGGGACATGCTCCAGAGACGTGTTTTGAAGGACTTGGACGGAGCGACAACAACCGAACAGCTGAAGGATTTGCTACAATTCCATTGGGAGCGAATACCGCAAGATGACATAAACAGTCTCATTAATTCAATGAATAATCGTTGCCGACAAGTTTTGAATAGCAGAGGAGCCCATACTTTGTATTAAATTGTTCTATTCTTTAACAATAAATACACTTTCTTTAGAAATTTCATTTTGTAAGAAAAAAGTTTAGTTTCTTATGTATCTTAGTTTCTACAGTATATTCTAATATTGTTCATTTCTGTTATTAAAAGAACTTATAAAGACAACAGCTGTTATTTTTACATCATAGAACCCTAAAGATATTATTTTAAAAATAAAATACAACGTCATAATGTGAAGAACCATCCTAAAATTTAAATTAGTACATGTTGTTTAGACTTTTTTGATGAGTGTACATACATGGGATGAATTTCGTTTAAGTTTTGTATTAAACTTTGTTGATTGGTTAGTAAATATTGTTAAACTTCTACCTACACGTGGGACCCGAAACATAGTCTATACATATAAAATGCTTTGTCCTTTGTTGCCTGACGGATCAACGCACAGCCTAAACCGCTAATCGTAGAGACCTGAAATTTAGAGCGTGTGTTATTTGTATGACGTAGGCAGCCGATAAGAAAGGATTTTCCAAAATTCTACCCCTAAGGGTGTGAAAAAGGGGGGCCAAGTTTGTATGGGATAATGATTCCTTGGTCCAATCTATTTCAAATTTTACATAAATATTTTATACAGAATTTATTTTTGCGGTGAATTGCTTCGAAGTTGATATCAATACTCCTTAGTGTTTTTCATTTAGATTTTATTTTATTTTGACACATGTTTGAAAACTCAATAAGATTTTATTCAAAAAAGGTTAAACTCACTTATAAACATAAGCAAATACTCTTTAAAAATGGAATGTCTCGAAAGTCACCGCACTATATTAGTACCCCATTCGAAGGTTTCTAAGCTTAAAGAGGTTATGTACTTTTAAGACACAGCCTCATAGGGACTTAGAGTTCGAAATTTGAAATGGTAAGGACTAGAACATTTTGGTTATAAATTATACGAATCATTCCATATTAAAAAAAAAAAACATGTAAAATCTATACTAATAATAAAATAGAGCGTAAGTTTTTTGTTTGTTTGTTTGTTTAAACACGCCAATCCCTGGAACTACCACTCGGATTCCAAAAATTCTTTATTTTATATTATAGCCAGACTCACGGGGAATAGTATAAGACTACGGTTTCCAGCTAGCCTAACATATTGATTTATATTAAGTAAGTCGGAAGTCGAAGCCTTCTCGAAATGATTTATCTGCGTGCGCTGGTTTAATGGTTAATTACAGGTAAATACTATGTTCTACAAAAATATTGGCCATTAGTATATACAAAAAAAGTCAGTGATAGCATATATCCATCTCTTATACATGAGCCACAATAATGTGTTTTGCAATTTTCTTTTGAAGATAAAAAATTAATTATTATTCTCTTGTTTTTTTTTTGTTTAAACTCCGTTTACTGTACTGTGTACTCGTTTTAACGTGACATCGAGTAATCCGACATTACCCTTTAGTGTGTCTTTCTCCAGTCGTCCGTTACACTTTAAATTCAACATATATATGTAGTCAGAGTGATAGCGCACTATCCACTATCTACAGTAACCCCCAGATCACAAATTGAGGAGACCATCAAAACAGTTTTAATAATTGTGTAAATTATTTCTTTTTTATTAAATTTAATAAGTAAAGCATTTGTCTAATTTTAGTATTTTAGTTGCATTTGAGTACTTGTACATTATTCAAAGATGCTAGATATCTATATTCGATTGTAAAGTACTTACGAAGGTTAGATGGTTTCTTGTGCGATAAAACTCCGAATCACAAGCATATAGCTTATATTTTTACTGAATAATGCTTGAAATATCATTAATAAATAGAAAAAACAAAAATAAGCTCAGATGTGATCCTTGTGGAACCAAAGAAAACTAATCCTTATACGGAACGGATTATTATAAATTGAGAACGCTTCGTGAGATAGAACTCACAACATCTCAACAATGATCCGTGAATTCCCAAAGCTCTTTTTTATAACAGCCCTAGCCCAGATAGTAAGTGTAGCATAGTCTAAACACGACGGCGACCACTGACAGATCTACAATCCAACGGCTGTCGCTGCTGTAATGCCGGTCTGCATAAATACATTTTCACGTTATGGTTAAAGGACGCGATGTCGTAAGAAGGAGAATAAAGATAAACTATATAGGATATTGATAAACTACGTAAGTTCGTAAGTCCATATAAATTCTTTCCGGTGAATGGAATAAACTTTCTGGAAATATTTTGAAGACAAATTGGCAATTTCCTGTCTTCCCCTGGCATTAATACCATCCATAATTAATTAATTTGGTAAATATATACTATTCCATTTTTGATCTATTATTATTATTATTATTTAAAATTTAGTTTTTTAAGGAATATTGTTTAATTACTATAATTATTTATTACTTTCCATCATTATCATACTAAATTAATTGTTAATCCAAATATTCATATTAATATAATTTACTGAATTTACCTCTGTAAGCAATTTGAGATTTTTAAATAATTTTGGATGCCAGTTTAAATGCATAAGTATTGTCTACTAGAACCCATATTAAACTGTATTTTGATTCAGAAAAAAAAGAAAAAAAATTATACGTTTTTATGTTGTAGGAAGACTAAAACTGCTGTTCATCTGCTGCAGGCGGAAGTAGCTAAGAAATTTCGGATTAATTATTTTACGTTGGATTTACGTAAAGTAACACCTTCACCAACAAAACACTTTATTCCTGAATTATGTAATAATAATAGAAATGAATAACACAAAATATTTTAATTAATAAATTAAAAAAAAAAAACCCTCAATTCTGCATTTAAAATCCTCGTTTCAAATAATCGTAACGTAAAATATACAGTATCATAACACTACACAAATAAATGTGACAATATTATTTTCAAGTTTGACATTAGTGAATATCATTTTACTCCGTCGATTTAAAAGCGCAGATAAAATGTAAATCTGTATTTAATATAATAAAAGAGAATAGACTCAAAATCTGTACATTGAAGATATTTGAGAGAAAATAATATGTGGATTTTAGAATCATAGACAGAACACATTTCGATAGTCTGTCTGTCGCATAAAAACTACTACACCGAATTTTACCGCATTTGGTATGATTGCAGTTTATACTCTGAAGGTATATTTAGAATGTATTTTTATACGTATGGACATTTAAATGTTCTATAAATAGCGTTTAGAATAATAAAGAATATAATTGGTATATGTAACTTTGTAATGTATTTAAAATATTTAGTGAAACAAAGTGAAAAGATACCAAATTAATTGAAATTATTTCATCTTTGCATAATTTTCAAAAAAGCAATGAATGTAATTTTTTGCCATTATGTAAGAGGGCGGCACGGAAAATTCGGGAATCAAGGAAGTGACGCAACATTACTATTTAAAAATGTTTTTATTGCTTTTCGAAGTATTCTCCACGAAATTTAACACATTATTCCATACGATAGAACCAATCATTGAAGCAACCATTCCATTCGGAAGTTGGGGTCTCCAAAATGGCCGTTTTGTAGGCGTCCACAGCTTCTTCAGGTGATGAAAATCTCTGTCCACGGAATTTATTCTTTATTTTAGGGAAAGTATAGAAATCATTAAGGCTTAGGTCGGTGCTGTACGGCGGATGGTCTAATAATTCTATGTTTTCTTGCTCTAAAAACTCTTTTGTTCTGTGCGCGGTGTGAGAACTCGCATTGTCGTGATGGAGGATGATGCGGCGGTTGCCGTTCTCTTTACGGAGTTCAGAAACGACCTGTGGCAAACAAATACTAGCATACCATTCTGCATTAACCGTTCTTTGTCCCTCAAGAGGAATAGTCGTAACATGGCCGGTTTTGGAGACAAACGTGGCCACCATTTTTTTTGCAACACTCCGTGAACGAATAATTTTTGTTGGCTTTAACTCATTTTCGAACACCCAAACTCGTGACTGGTTTTTTATTTCGGGTTCGTACGCGTACATCCAGGATTCGTCACCTGATACGATGTTGTATACAGCATTTGAGAATACTGCGTGGAATCTTTCGAGAGTTCTGACGCACCAAGTATCGCGAGCCGCTTTTTGCTCTTCACAGAGCGAATGCGGTATCCATCGGGAAAACAACTTTTTTACACCTAATTGTTCATGCAAGATTATTTGTATTTGACTCATGCCAATGTCTAAAGTTGCCTGAATTTCGCGGTATGTCACATGTCGATCTTCCTCAATCAGCTTACGCACAGCATCAACGTTTTCTTGGGTGACTGCAGTTTTTGGACGACCTTCACGAGGATCATCACTGAGCTTGACACGTCCACGTTGAAATTCAGCAAACCAGCGATAAATTGTGGTTTGGATGGGGCTTCATCACCAAATGGTTATTCACTGGATATTAACAGTTTATTAAAATAAAGTTAGCTTTTCGTAAATGACGGTTAACATTTAAAATGATTTTAGTTGAGTATTCTTAACGCTTACAACGGAGATTGAGGTGAGGGGAGGTTTTTATTTAGTTGCTGTTTTTCATACATGAAGTCGTGGGCACAGCTAGTACATAAAAATAATAATATAGTAAATAAATAAAGTAAAATAGTATACATACATACAAGAATATATATACATACAAGTATTATTTAGTATAAATAAAAGTATTATATAAATCGTAAAAATTTTACTCTTTAGGTAGGAATATTAGACACAGAACTTAACATATTCGTGGCTCAAAAACCTCGTCTTGTCCGCGTTGTCCGTCTGGCCGCGCGGCGTCGAACCCGTTGCCTCCAGGTACACCGATAGAGATAGTATCACTGTGCGGAAATTTCTATTAGAAGCCCTCCTTCGACTGTAATGACTCGACAAATCAAATATATTTTGGTCAATGTGAATCAAATAAAATATATTTATTTTAGTATGAGCGACAATATTGTCTCTGGAGGTACAACACGTTTTCCAATTTGCCATGTGGGTATACTTGTTGAAGGCTGCGAGGTGAGGGGGGTGGGGGGTGGGAGGGGATTGGGTAAGGTGCTGAGTTACTTGAGAAACGAGAAGAGAAAGTTATTCAAAGATTGTAAAGTAGAAGTCGCCCGACGCGTCTCGCTTTTACAAACTTACAATTTGGACAAATTCACAGGAAACTTTATAAATATCTTTACTGTCTCAATAATGCCTTCATTCCGTAAATACTGTACATTACAGCCTGTATTAATTTTAGTTTGAGAACCTTCCCCGAGCCGAGACACCGCGTTTCAAGATAATTAATAAAAGTGTGTTTGATTCGTTGTTTACAGTATAGAGATGTCAACGCCGCCGCCGCCACTGGATTGATTGTTTGGAAAATGGGTTTCTAGTTTATTACAGTTATCAATCAACAAAATCAACTGAAGGTAACTGTGGCCCACCACAAGAATCACGCGAAATACTGTATGCACGTTAGCGAAACTAAAAATTACTTATTGTTGGTTCATCAGTATAACTTCAAAAGTAATTAATTGTCGATAAATATTCGTGTTTATCTTCGTAAAGCTGCCATTGCTGCATTACTGCAAAATATACCTATAAGAAACTATTTCGTTCAGGATTATCAAAATTTGTTGAAATGGTTTCTTTAATTGGACGAGTATCCACATCACTACGTCTAAATATTAATTTATTCTATATAAAAATCGCTATATTGTGACAAAATATTATATTTATAAAATAAAACTTACCCCGCGTCACGGGGAAATCTATGAAATCTTAAATCCTTATTGTATTTTGCTTTCGAGATACATCTTAACACAGAACACGTTGATTACATTATAAATAATGTAATCAACGATTATACAGAAACTTAATTAAAATATATATAAAATTATATATTATAATTATATATATAAATATATATATTAAAATATGTATAAATAAAGGTTATTTAAACAACGTAGAAATATTCTTGTAATTATTTGCTATAATACCCGATTCAGGGTCCATGTATAAGGACATGGCATGTACTAGCATATTAGAACAAAATGTATATACCTGATTTCACATAAATAAATAAATTCGCTCACAATAAACACGGCCGTATCTGCCATCAACGTTAGAGTACACAAACTTTGCGAGTTTGGTGACCGCTGCCTGCGCCTCGCGCGCCCTGCTCCCCGCGAGTTGATTTATTTTATTAAATAGGTACAATTACAGATAACAGATTGATAATTACATGAATAATGAAACAATATTATAACATGACATTTCTGACATCCAATTACAAATTGTACACGGCATTCACATATAAACATAAAACATAGTTGGCTTATCGTAAACATGTCAATAAATATATTTTAATAACTTAATACACACATTCTAGAAGTTACAGCTGAACTAGTGATTTCTTAAATTTATTTACATTATCATAAAATATGTCTTGGTGAACACATTTACTTTACGCATGTACATTCGATTTCTAACTGTGTGATTGTTATACTGTGTATAGACTCTCATAATAAGGCTAAACCACTCACCTTGAACTCTGATTTCTTGTTACTTTGAGGATCTCTTGCGCTGGTTCTCAATCACACGAAAAGTTTCCAATTAGAATTAGGTTTATAATTTCTTTATCTCAATAGTAGACATGGTTGCGGCGCCGCAGACACACACGGCGGTAAAAGACGTATTAACACTGCACCCCCGCATGGCGCGGGGTGTGGGGTCTAAAGCAATGAGCAATGCCTAAGGACGCGGAAGAGTTTCTGGCACCGTCATTCACGGGAGGGTTGTACCCGATCACGAGATCATCGAAATGCACGTCATGTCGTGCAAACAGTCCATGTATGGGCTTAAAATGTAAATTGAATTCAAAAGACGCGGACACGAATGTGACATCACTCAATATTTACATTCATTATGTTTACACGTAGAGTTTAAAAATTATAGAAATTATGGCGTCAAAGTATTACAAAAACAATAAATGCTATAATTAAATATTACTTTAAAATTAAAATATTATAATAAAAAGTTTTTTAAGAACAACCCATCGGAACAGAAACGCAAAATATTTATAATTCTATTTACTTATTTGTTTGTCACAACACCATTACTCAAAGGCTTACTAATCTATTATGTATTGTCCAGCTATTGGGACGACCTGAATAGTGATAACTCGGTTTTTTTTTGCAATGAAGTAGCTGGTTAAAATAAATAAAACAATTTATACCTGCCAATGCGCTGTGTGATCAAGAGTAAAAAATAAATTTTATTCAGGAGACGTCACATATTTCGGCCGACACAATAATGGCGCTATGTAATTGGACTCCGGCGACATCTATTGATCACATTGTTAAACGGTCATGAACATGTATAGTGTAGCGACGTGATAGTGCAAAAGTACTGTTAGTACAGACCACCAGCATTGCACCGGCATGTTACGCACCAGTGTCGGTCCGGTCGAGGACGCACTTACCTGTAATTAAGTCTGTATGTAATATTTTGTGTGTATCAAATATAATCAGTGAAAGTAGCTATTGACTTTATATTTTATGAAACCTCATAAAATAACGATTAATCTAAATATATCGAATATG
Source organism: Saturnia japonica (assembly GCA_033032175.1). NCBI lineage: Eukaryota > Metazoa > Arthropoda > Insecta > Lepidoptera > Saturniidae > Saturnia > Saturnia japonica. The sequence goes on from CM065318.1 coordinate 19,246,375, forward strand.
CTTAATTGCAATCGCGGCAACAGCCCAAGCCGAGGTCCGGCCATTTTGGCACCCTCGCGAGCTTGTTGCCCACGCTTTCACGGCTCAGTGCCTTAAGCACTCGCCCCCAAGCCCGGTAAAGCTGTAAAAGCCATCAGCGGCTTTGTTTTTTGATAGGCCCCTCAGGCTAACAGTGTAGTCAGTTTAATAGCATTTTCCATATTACTCTTTAATGCCATGTTATCTATAGCATTTAAGCCTGTTAATGCCTCAGTGCAGGGCAAAGGCCACTTGCCGAGGCGAAGGTATAGGCATATAAACATGCTTGTCCTCGACATATTGGTAATTTAAAATGCCAAGAAAACTATAGCTCTATATTTTATTCGCGTATAATACCATTTATTCAAAGTCAACATCTCCTAGCCGATAATGTTACAAATTATAATATCCTGCTTTAACCTGCGGACTTCAGGAACCCTATTAGTAGTAGGTACCATAGATATATTATATATTAAACTAGCTGTGCTCGTGGCTGCGCACACGTGGACTACAGAATGCCCGCACGAATTTTGCTCCCCCGCTCCCGGCTATTTTAAAGACAAATGCCTGTGTAAGAACTATTGCAAAGGGAGGATTCTCCGACCAGACGGGTGTTATGTCTGGCGGGCAGCTGCCCAACGGTTGTAGTCGGGTTCTTGTATATACACTCAATTGAAGAGTTAATTTCTATAGCGCGATGTAGGATGCGTCGTATGTGGCTCGATAGATGTCGCTATGTAAATGTCGCTACATGCCTATTGTGGGTTTTCCTTAGAAGATAAATGTATACTCTCCCGGACTTTTTTGTAAGTTTTTTAATGCCTATAATTATGTAGTACATTAATTTACTCAGCATAAGCTATTTAAGCGCCCTTATTGATTCACCATGACCAGTTTTTTTTTTTATTTGGGCGGAATCCTAATTATTTTTCTAAAATAAAAGTAGCCTAAGTTACTCCCTATATCATCAACTATCTATCAGTGAAAGTCCCGTCAAAATCGGTCCAACTGTTTCGGAGATTACCCGGAACAAACAGACAGACAGACAAAAATTACAAAAATGGGCTTTTTGTTATAGGTAACGAACGTATATACTTTCATATTATGCATTTAGTAAAAAACTGTTTATTTTGACATTACAAACAGACAGTTCAATCTTATTAATTATATAGATATGGTAGGTACATATTGTAGTAGTGGAACCTTATTACTTAACTGCTATAGACATATGTCACTAGTAATTAAGAAGAAAAACTATATGATTTAGAAAAAGGAATTGTATTAATACGAGTAATATTATAATGTTATGGCTGCAAATAGTAATAAATAATAAAACACATATTATTATTCTATATTATAAGTAATGTATTTTTGACGATTACTACGCGTGCACTTAATATTATATTTAATTTATTTATGTAGTGTTCGGAGTTTTTTGATTTAAGCTTTGGCAACCCTGATTGCAGCGGAGTTTTGGCGTTCCCGCGCGGCTCGGGAGGCGCGGCGAGGCGTGATGTCCTCTCGTCACGGCTCGGTTGAGCGCGTCGCCTCCCGTGCCCCCACGCGCGCGCGCCCCCGTCGCACCGGCCGCGGCCGCCCCGTGCGGTTGCGGTGTCGGGTGTACGACAGCTGTATTGTAGCCGTTGTCGGGTGTCGTGTCGGTGCTGTCCTCACGATTACAATTTATAATATGCTTATGTAATATGAAAGGGGAAATCGCGGAATGGGCGAGTAAGGCTATTATTTCTATATCTGGGTTTTATTGTTTCAATTAATAATTATTGCACTATGTATTTTTTTATTGGTTATTTAAATCACAAGTCAATTGAATTCAGTTTGATTTAATATACAAGAGGAGTAATTATGTTCAAAATTATTTTCATGTAAATAGGTAACATATTGAATTAGAGCAGCCTGTAAGCAAAACCGACTTCTCGATAAAAGGGTTTCTCCTTAAACAAACTAATCAAAATTGAAGTCAGTATGTGAAGCCACTGCAGCTTGGCCATTTCAATCGGTAAATCAATATGATGAGATTGAGACGGGACACCTCGCGAGTGTTGATGTTTCCTCGCGATATCTTATACTGGTAATGTTACACAGTGTCAGATACCCCTTTGTCCGATACGTCACAAGTCACAGGTGTTAGTAATCCGAGCATAATGACCACACAATTACCAATCAGGAAACAATCAACAAAAATACTAGTTACAATATCTGTTGTTGTAGAAAGAATCGCTTCGTGTAGATAGGATAATGTGTGCGAACATTACGCTGAGTTCATTATTGTTATTGGTGTAAGCGCAGAACAATTGGAGACTCCAGCAGCTGTTACTGCAGTGCGACTTCTGGAATGATATGGTTATACATAAACGGTCCGAATGACAACTAGTTAGTGTGCAGTGCATCGCTATTGGAGTGAACTCAATTTGAATTTGTTAAAACTATTTTATAACTCAGATTAATGAGGTTTATTTAATACTTCATGGAAATTGTCGTAGTTTGTTTATTTAGTAAGTTGTTTTTGGTTTTCCACTATTAATTATAGTAGGTACATTACAAATAATTTTAAGAACATTCGGTGCAGTTCACACGCGTTAGAAGTGAAACCATCAAAAACACAAAATTATATTATTTAATATCTCTTTTAAAAAAATGTTTAATCAGCGAGACTGGAAGTATCCACTACTCGGACTCTAAATGGACTTAGATTAATCTATTAAAAGGTAAATTTATTCCATCTCATTCTCACGCAGGGTAAATCCTGTATGCGTTTATCACTTTTCAGTGTCGCTTTTTCTTTTCATCGCGTTTAAAATTACAAAAGTACTAAAGAGGTTTTCACTTCAAAAAACAAACAACAACCCTGTAGACGATCTCAGCCATGTAACCTTGTGTTGTGTTCCTGCGGTGCGTAGGGTCCAGAGCTCCTTGGCGTAGGGGAGTTCAAGATCGGCAACGCGTTAGTAATACCCATGAAATTACAAAAGTCCATAGGCTATGGTAGTCGCTTACCATCAGACGGGCCGTATGCTTGTTTATCATTGTATAAGAAAGTACAAAATCTCCCACTATTTCTTTCATTAATCCTTTGTAGTATAAAAAATACTTAATAACAGTTGGGTTGTAAGTATACTCTTTTGCTATGTTATAGTTGCATAGATAATGCGTTGCCTCACTGATTTCTCATACACTGTGTTACAGCTTCCGTCGCGCGCCACCGTTTCCGGTGCGAGGTACCAACAACTCTCTAGAAAATGTAATAATGTAACCCGTGCCGCTCTACACACACACACACACACACACACACACACACACACACACACAGCTCGACCGACTGGCTGCAAGCTTATCGTTTGCCGAGTTATAGTTATTAACTAAACATTTCAATGTGACATAAAAGAAATCGTTCTAGTATAAAAACCAGAACAACTTTTTTTTTAATTAATAATAATTGTAGCAGGAATTTTATAGCTAAAATGCAAATAATGATGCAGATAGGTTACACGACCACCGAGCTTGTTGTGTGCTGGCTGGGGGATATGTTTCTAGATCAAAACTGAGTAGTCGCATAAACTACAGTATTCAAAAGGAAAACAAACCAAAACACTAACCTCCTTGCGACCGCAGTCTATAACAACCGATACCTACATACTTGTTCTAAGACAAAAGCACGCAAACTCAGACAGAGGACAGGTTCTCAGGCGCAGTTGCCGCTTGTTACACAATAACTTGGATGTCTGTCCTTGTCTTGTAGAAGGAGTAAATTATATAAATAAGTACCACATCCATAATTATGTTTATTAAATAATTTTTAAAATTTACAATAGATGAGAACTGAAGCTCAGTCGCGTTCTGGCTTTACAACTACAGTATGTATCAGAGCTCGTCTAGTACAGTACAGTCTGTGGTACAGTACCGTGCAGTACCGTGCAGTGCCGTGCAGTGCCGTGCAGTACCGTGCAGTGCCGTGCAGTGCCGTGCAGAACCGTGCAGTACCGTGCAGGGCCGTGCAGTACCGTGCAGTACCGTGCAGTGCCGTGCAGTGCCGCGCCGGACACTTTGTAATTAAGCGTCGGCTGTTACGACCTACAGGTGAACTTTCTCAGGGTTTTAGTATCGTGAGTAACTTTAACTCACAGGAACAAAATAAGAACCGTGTGAAAAGTAAAAAATCATGCGATTATGAACCATTTACATAATTTTGACATGCAATTTTGAATGATGCGAATAATCTACACATTTACGTATTAAAGTAGGCGATTATGAAATATAAAATCATTGAGATGTGTACTTATTACTAATAAAAAGCTCGTTCGGTCATAATAATTAGTAATCATATCAAATTAGAAAATACTAAAATTACTAATTATCATTAGTTATAATCAAGATATCTCGAGTTATCTTCATAATCGAATGATTGCATTAATATACAAAGGAACACTTTCTACAACACGCTATTTCTTCTAATCTTCATTCGTAATGTTATTTCACCGGAACTATGCGAGGATGTAGATTTTTTCCATTTTTTTTCCTTGTTTTCATAGGCGCTCGGCTGAGACCATTCCGCTTTGCCGTATTTGCGAATATTCTTTGTTTTTGTACAGCTTGCTTTGTGTTTAGTTTAAACTTTCAACGTTGAACCTTAAGCAAGCGTTGGTAAGGTAGTCTTTCGATCGTAATCCCTTTAATAATCCAAAATAATTCTCATTTTAACCCAGTTTCAACCGGTGTGAAGTGTCCTTGGGATAGCCGGGAAACCGGGACGCTCTGCTGTAAGCATGTAGATACCTACCTACCAACAATCATCAGCATTGTCCCGGGGCTTGTGATATTGTTACTTGCATGTGTTTAAGAGAATAATTGCTTCTATTATTTTTCAGAATTATTGATAGCTAGATCCAATTATAATCAGTTCCGAAAATGAGATCATAACACAGTTCATCAACATCAAGGCACACTCCCACTATCTGTAAATTTCTTTAAGTTTGTTTTTGTTAGCAATAATGTTAATAATTAAAAAAGTAAAGCGTCATAACATAGATAAAAGCAGAAAGAATCAAAAGGTATACAAATGAAAATGTTTCGCATAAAAATTGAAATTTCTCAGTTTATTTTGATTTTAGGTACTATTGCTGGATGAGTCTGATTGTTTTTTTTATGGGGTCTAGTTATATTACATGTTGTTATGTTGAGAGCCACACGTTCGTAAGTGATGATGTGGTCTACGATGGAGCGCGCTTGCCTAGAAGGTACCTATTCACTCGAGACTTGAATATACCCAGGTTATAATTATCGGGAAATATAAAGTCCGGCAAAGTCTTCCATTCTTTAGCGGTGTGCATTATAAATGTGCTAGCAAAACGCTTTGTGCGCACTGGTGGAATATCTACCATAAATCGATGACGCTTGCCGGTGTCTTGTCGTGCGATGGTGGAAAGGGGATGGGGGAATTAAGTTGTGCAATTACAACGCACACTCGCCGAAATGTATCCGGTATAAAACCGATAAACTGACAACTTTCCCCCGATATTGAAGGCTCTGTAGCCTTGCCTTAACTAGTGAATCGTTTCCAATGAGTTTTTTGGCACGCCTCTCGATTGCCTCCAATGCCTCTAGATGTATCCGGTATAAAACCGATAAACTGACAACTTTCCCCCGATATTGAAGGCTCTGTAGCCTTGCCTTAACTAGTGAATCGTTTCCAATGAGTTTTTTGGCACGCCTCTCGATTGCCTCCAATGCCTCTAGATGTATCCGGTATAAAACCGATAAACTGACAACTTTCCCCCGATATTGAAGGCTCTGTAGCCTTGCCTTAACTAGTGAATCGTTTCCAATGAGTTTTTTGGCACGCCTCTCGATTGCCTCCAATGCCTCTAGATGTATCCGGTATAAAACCGATAAACTGACAACTTTCCCCCGATATTGAAGGCTCTGTAGCCTTGCCTTAACTAGTGAATCGTTTCCAATGAGTTTTTTGGCACGCCTCTCGATTGCCTCCAATGCCTCAAGATGTATCCGGTATAAAACCGATAAACTGACAACTTTCCCCCGATATTGAAGGCTCTGTAGCCTTGCCTTAACTAGTGAATCGTTTCCAATGAGTTTTTTGGCACGCCTCTCGATTGCCTCCAATGCCTCTAGATGTATCCGGTATAAAACCGATAAACTGACAACTTTCCCCCGATATTGAAGGCTCTGTAGCCTTGCCTTAACTAGTGAATCGTTTCCAATGAGTTTTTTGGCACGCCTCTCGATTGCCTCCAATGCCTCTAGATGGTACTTGGCCGAACTGTCCCAAAGATGAGAGCAGTACTCCATGCACGATCTGACTTGTGCTTGACGTAGATTAAGCAGCTGACCCGTCGTGAAGTACCGTCTCACCTTTGCAAGGATACCTAGCCTTTTGGCAGCCAACTGAGCTTTATACTTAATGAAGGAGCCAACATTGAGGGTTGAAGACATCGTAACGTCTAGAAGTTCTAGTTGGTCGGTTATCGGAATGGACACATCTCTGAAAATAGGTATTAGTTGGAAGGGACTCCGTTTAATGGAAAATAGACACGCCTGAGTCTTGGTGGCATTAAACATACAATCTTCAAGTTGATATAACAACCGACCGACCAATCTGCTTCTAGCTCCTCGTAGCTAGTTGTTCATTTGTGATCTTACCCTTACCCCCTTAGTAAAATCGTGTTCGATACGTCACACGTTTACCTGTGACACCAAAAGGCTGAACAGTATTATTGACGGGATAACGCTTTCGAACACTCGCCCAAACCAAAAACACCCTAATACATTATTTGTATAATATTTGCCTATATTGTTATAGCATATATATCTGAAACATTATAAGTTAATAGAACCTTAATGAGATTGAACCCGTTTCAAATTCCCTGGCAACTAGCCCGGGCACGGCACGCGGCACCCGGCGGGTACGGTACCTATTGGATAGGGTTCGTCTAGGTGAAAGAGCGCGGCGCAGTGCGGCGGTATAGGCGGCACCTAGCGACCGGACCTCTGCGTGTCTGTGTACACGTCACGAGCGCTATGCGACGCTTCGTTAATATTAAACAGACATATACAAATATGTACATATATTTTGTTATTTATCCCATATAACGTGTTTAACGTTGTATCTAGTATGCACAGGTTACGTGCTGTGGCTGTGGCCTGCATAGTGCGGTACCAACCACGCGGTTCGGGGTGCGGGGAGTCGGGTACGGGGCATTGGGCGCGAGTAATTTACCCGCTCATGAGTTTAGGTTTAACACTCGCCTACTAACTATAAATAATTTATCTACTTTTCCAACAATATATTGAAACATAAGTTAATTTTAATAATTTCCATATATATTTAATTAAAGTTGACTTGAGTTGTGATCTATTTTTGACACGTAAATAGTTGGAAGTATGTATAAAACAGACCGCAGTTTAAAAGTTCATTTTAATGTCGTTTTGTGATCGCGTGTGGGCGCGTGGGCTGTAAACTCGCCAAATGATGTTATAAAAACTGCGGTAGATGGCGCTGCGCCAACTAACACTACGCGCTAAACTATACACAGCTATGGACTTGGCAATTATTACACAACTAGCTCTGTCCTCTGTCGCACATTGGGCTGAAATCGGTGCCTCCCTTTCATAGGATTTAAAAAATAATTAAATATGTTATTTCATAGTTTTAAGTATACAGTTTTGTCAAAACAGTGATGGTATTGTATAATTTAACAATTTCAAGCTTTATTTTTACCTTCTATACCATATAATATGGACTTGTAAATTTCAAATGTATGAAAATGGATTTTCTTTTCGTCATAACTTTTTTGTGTTTTGAGTTGTAAAGCTGAAACATATACATATCGTTACTGGGGTGGTAATGAACCCTTAGGATCTTCCACCTTGACCCCGGGCGTCCCTGTTCAACAGATATTTGTTGATGAAAATTTCATACTTTGATGACATTGTATTGAGGTGTAAGTCGGAAGTCAAGGCTCTCCCGAACGGCTTTATCTGCGTTCGCTGGCGTAATCGTTAATAGTACGAAAGTATAATGTTCTACAATAATATTGTATATCTCTTAAACTTACACATAAGCTACAATGAGGTATTTTGTTTGGAATACGGGTTCATTGGCTGCATCGTACGATGCCGCGGTCGCTGTGATTAACGAATTATCCAGCAGGTGCATCGTTCGGCCGCCCCGCCCTTCGTCCTACGGCTCTGCTAGCATGTAAGACAGTCTGCATCGTGCTTTGGCCGTGAGCTCGCGTTTGTTTGGTTTGTACGCGAACGTCATTCCGGACGTTCGAATAGCGCTGAGATATATGTGATGCATGGTGGTTGAAATTTTTGCATTTTTAATTGGTGTACCAGGAGGTTTTGATAAACCGATTGTACAGTTGTGTAATTGACTAATGCGCTCTCTCAACAATGACAAGCCGTTTTGAGAAACAATCCGTGCTATTAATACATTCGTAGGGTCTCTCGATAAATTAACTCACGTGAATATGTTGCCACGCTTTCGCAGCTGAGAGCCTTAACCGCTTGCCCACAAGCCCGGTGAAGCTGTCTAAGTCTCTGAGGTTCTAAGGACCTTATGGCTAACAGTATAGTCAGTTCTAAAAAAAGCTCCATGAACCAGAAGTTGTCCTATAGCGGAGAGGGCACGACATCGACCGCGACCGCGACAGAGTTGCTCTGAACTGTGTCTATATACAATTTATTATTCGCTCCCACATACTTACAGAACTAGACGACATTATATAGTTTATCTTATTTAATACAAAACAGCAATAACGTAAAACACTTTACGTAAAATTTATTTACTAGAAGAAAAAAAAAACATTATCGAACCTCTCCAAATGCCTAATTGACCCATATACAGTATTGTGGATTTTAAGGAAATAAAACTGATAATATGTTGTATGTCTTGAGAATAAATACCCAGCTTCGTTACGGGACGGTATCAGTGTTATTGTGTTTAAGCGCTGAGTGCGTGCCTGTTTATCCGAAGAACTTTAAGTGAACTCGTCAAGTGCAGCTTGAGATCTCGAGAGCGGACACGAAGCCGACTCTAGCCGACGCGACGCAACTCGCGCGCGTTATTGTCAGATTTATTTGTTTGTTTGCGAACACTCAATGTAGCTAGTCCACCGGTCTAAGTCGGTTCTCGATTTTATAAAAACTTTTTCTTTTCGGATAATATTGGATTGTGAAAACTTATAATATTAAGTGTAAAATTAATATGATGAATTGCAACGTTTCTGTATTGTTTTAGGGTTACTCTGTTTTGATTTGATATGACACTCACTGCCACTTGTGAACACTCCATTCGAATCGGGATACTTTCGCTATTGGGATTTTAAGTACATGTCCCGAGATGAATTGTTTTCAGTATAACATATAGTCACTTAGTATGTATCGAGGCAAAACCCCCGGAAATATTGTTACGTGTAACCTGAAACAGAGTTATCACGGAGAGGATGTAAGTTTGATTTGGTATATTCTGAGAAACGTGTCGTCATTACGTCAGTTCAAAGCAAATCTAGTATTGGATTATTCCGATATAGTTCGAGTTAGCAAGAAGTAACACGGAACTCCCGGAAACTGAGCGGATGACGAATTATATTAGTTTGTATTTATTCGTTAATTATAATTTTTGTCGTTTTCTTTAACTTCTTATTTCGTCTTTATTTTTATCTCATACGTGCAAGTAAGATTAGTGATTGGAAAAGTTGTAGAACATAATTTAGTTTAATTCTGACTGCTGTAATCCAAATCCTACAAGAGATCGCAGCCAAATAACCTTGTGTTGTGTTTCTGCGGGGAGTAGGGTTTCCAGAGTTGCTTGGGGATGTAGTGTTCAAGGTGAAGGTCAAGGGCAAGGTTGACAACGCGCTGGTGATAATAACATCTATAGGCTACAGTAGCCGCTTACCATCGGAGCCGTTTGCTTGTTTATCGTTTTAGTTTAATAAACTTTCATTAATTTTTTTCTCCGTATTTAGTGAATTTGTTTAAAAACGAATATTTTCATTATCGAAAAAAACAAAATAAATATGTTTTATTGTATCGCAACGAGGTCGTACATTGCGTCAGTCTTCAGTTTGTTTCATATTAATAAAGTGGTAACTCACTGAGCCATACAAATGTGAGTTAGTTCCGTAGAGCCACTCCACACATACTAAGTAATTAATTATTCTAAGTTTTCTCACTTTAAACTTTAGACCGCAGCTGCTTTTACAATAAATGGTTGGAATCTTTTTAAGTATATGTAACTATTAGTTAGTTACGAAGCTCTCACGCCCCCACCCCCCACGTTCCTCCCCCCCCCCCCACCCCACCAGCGCACTCTTGACACCCACAACGAAACCTGACAGTTACAGTTACCTTCATCATACAATGACAGTTCATATATTGTTCAACCGTGTATATTATTGTACATATGTTTAATACTTAGGTTAGTTGGTTCAATGAAATGGTCTTTTGTATTTAGTTTATGGCGTACACAATAATTCAATGTAGTTATCAATGTATAGTATGTCATATACACATTAGTCAATACACCTTTCTACAGTAAATATTAATATAAATATATTTGCGTCCGCAAAACATATAACTAGAACTTGGATTTCATAAATTATCTAATACTATCTATAACATGAACATTTTAATGTAAATCTTACACACACCTCGCTGACTCTCCTTCCCTAGCCGGCGACTGTTTAGTTGCTCCGTTCCTACTCATGAGCGTTCAGGTACAACAGCTCATATGCAAAAAGTGCGTGTGCTAGTGCGTGCGCGTGTCGCCTATAGTATGAACAAATAGTTTATATAACTAGGAGCAATGATACGAGGCAGCCTCGCGCCGCCTCGTATCATTTCACAGCTACACTAATGAACCGGATTCATATCCTCTCTATCGCTTAATTATATTTCCGAGATACGGATAATGCGTTATTCTTCTCTATACATATATCTAGTTTATTCATACAATTGATCTGTCTGTTTATTTAGGTTTTGTTAACTTTCTACAAATAATTATTCCATTGTTTCACATAATACCATGACTAGCGTTGTGCCCTGGCTCCACACGCGTTTGTTACTACGCAGTAGTTATTTACATCCCGTAATTATATTTTTACTCATATTGTTGATAATTCATGTAACACGTAACGTATTAATTGAGGAATAGCATATATTATCCGAGTACAACTTCCAACAACATTGATTTAAAAAAATTGTTCGATTCTACGATTTTTAATGTAATAATAACGATTCATATAGCCTCTCAACTATTGTATGCTGTATAGCTTCGCGTTTACAAAACTTGCTCACAATCTGTTAAGAACTGATGAAAATTTAATTTTGTGAACTTCTTTTTTTACGATATCTTGAAATAATATTGACAATTATAATAATCTATCAATTTTGCGATTACTTAAACTTCCCGTGTATAAAACTTCATCAAAATTCGTTATGAAATAATGACATTTTAAATATATGGAAAGTCATTTTTTATTACGTTTCCTAAAAGTGTTATTGAAAATTTTCATAAGCCATCAATCATGGAATTACTTATACTTCCAGTATACAAAATTTCATAATAATCGGTCGAGCCATTTTTCGGATATAAAAAGGCATATTCGTGATCAGTCTTGTTCATATAGTATGCCTTTTGGGAAATTTGGACAAAAAACTAACTGTACAGACAGAACTACAAATTTATTAATATAGATAATATAAATGTTTATATTAGATCATTACCTAATATGAAATTAGCGTTTTATATGGAAAAGGTAAAACGAAAACAATATTATGAAATTATACGTGTTCGAAGTTACACAACCGAACCGCTCTTTACGTAATATTTTAGGTTATTGTGCACTTCATGCACTATGTTATTATAATTACAAACTAATATATGTATAATGTCGTAAAGGATCAATTTTTCGTCACAAGTAACAATATGATTAAAGATTCCCTCGTTATTGTGACGGTTGAGTAATGTAAAGCAACACTCAATGCGAATTTGTTGGTGTGCATTCCTCACCTTTTCAATTTATTTCAAGTGAATTAAAATTATTTTATCACTCACACCGAAGCCTGCTACTCACTCTGACGTGGTTTGCAATAGATCCGCTTCCACGATCACCTATAATTGTTCATTATCAACTAGGGTCTTCGGCCGTCCACGGGGTTTGTTTCGTAGATCAAAATTTGCAAAATGAAAACGTTGGATCCAAAAACGTATCGTTCTTTCTTTTATAGTAGCTTTCCCATATACATCATTAATGCTTCGAGCTGTTTTTGCAATGCTGTTGACACGGTGGAACTCATATTCGTAAATAACGCGATATATTAATTTTTCCATTTTATGAAAAGAACAATGTCAAAGAAAAAACAAATGAATCACTAAATTCGAAACACAAATACACAAGCTTAAACTTGAAATAAATTTGAATTTGTATTTTCCAACCAAACGCCAAATATTTGAGATCAAAGTGGCTAGTTGAACAAAATGCCAATTTCATATGTAAGGACCTAATTGTAAACACAAGTGATTGCTTCATCTGATCTTTTGCTATGACTACAAAGTATGTCTTAGTAGTCGCGCTACGTTGCTACATTCGCTACGATACTACGCTTGCTACAAGGTTACTATCGCATGCTACGCTGGCTACGGTGCGCCTGTTTTTCAAATTAAATTCCTCGTATCCCCTAACACATATCAGACTCCTTGTTATTTCTGTTCTTGTTTTTATCATACTTCATTCATAGTCAAATATCTATTACTAGTATATTCCCCCCAAATTAATTTTATTACACAGATCAATATTCTTACAATTAGCGCAGTGCGCCCGTTGAGCTGATAAGACTTATTTACTGAGAGGAAACGATAGATTTTTTCATACATCCTTATCGAAATCAATATATAGAAAAGCGTATCAGGACAAAACTCTTGCGTGATAAATAAGTTCCCACAGAATACTCTGTCTAATGATAATAGCTTAATACTTGTATAAAAACAATGTTACACTACGAATATAAAATTGTGAAGTTTAGGGCTTGTCTTCGAAATATGATATAAATACAAGTGTATATTATTTTTATGAAAAATTTCATTTTTGTTATTCATGAAGTTGTTTAATTCTTATTAATAAATAGTTAATTAGTTTTACGACTAAAACATAAAGTGAAGCGTTGATACATCAACGAGAAGTCATAAGGGATTCTCTAAAAACTTACTTCCTAAAGATTACAATAAGCAAATAAGCAAAAATATAGTACTCTGGTATTATAATATACCGATCCTTTTTTAAAATCTATGTCACAAGAAGCCAAGTCTCTTAGATGGCTCAGCTTGTAGAATATACATTTTACAAACTGTTTATTTATTTCAGGAAATCTACAGCTGTTAAATTCTAACTTACACATTTAATTAAATTGACATATTGGCTTAGCCAAAATGATTTCAATCGTATTACAATAAAGATATCACAATCTCATATCCCAACGAAATTATTAATTAATGTTATTTGCATCAAAAAGAACGATGTAGTGCTTCTTTTTTACCATCATTCTAATTAATAAAAAAAATTCATTAATATTTTTAGATATTAATAGGAGTGCGGGGCGAGACGGCGGGGTGCGGGATTCAGGGGTTGTTTGTTTTACCCTAATCCAATAGCCCTGAATAAATCATAGCTTGCGTAGGGGTGCTTTTGAAAAATAAACAAAAACAAACTAATGACGTCATGAAACAGATTCAACTTCTTTTTTATACTAGTTCAAGAAATTGAATGATATTCATATATCTAAAAATCTTAGTAAATACATAATTTACTTTGGGACATAATTGTTAAAATGTAATTGCGATTATAGCGTTTACATTATCGCGGACGCAACACGCCACAGACTAAACAATATACAATTTAACAAGTTAAACAAACTTTAACTAATTTGTTGTCAAACGTTATCGCGGCCGAGGAGCGGTCCGCGTGCGCCTGCGCGTGCCCCCCCACCCGCATACCCAACCGGGATTAACTTCGGAGTTGGTAGTGGTTGTTTACTTTGTACTTAAAGCGATTAGTTCCACGTAGGTTTATTCACGAAGGAATTATTTTTAAGATTGCTTTTTCTTTGTAAAAGCACGACTTTGCGTAGCAAGTGGTCTTTTCTTACCTACAGGTGAATATAAGAGTTAATGAACTTTGTTTTTAAATAACATAAAAGAGTAGATAGAAGATATTTGAGAATAAATAATGCGAGGGGGGGGGGGGGGTTAAATTATGGACAGAACACATTTCAACAGTTTTGAAATTTATGTCTATCTGTCTTTACGTCTGTCGGTGTGTTTGAACGCAAATCACGCAAAAACTACAAACCGGAATTTTATGAAATTTGATATGATTGTAGCTTATAGTCTGAAGGTACACTTAGGATGCATTTATACACGTATGGACATTTTTATGGTATGTATATATAAGAAGAATGTATGTGTATTATTTAATTCTGTATTATATTTAAAAGTAAATGTGCCCGTGGCTTCACTCTCGTGAACTACAGAATGCCCGCGCTAATCTTGCTCCCCCGCTCCCGCCTATTTGAAAGACAAAAATGCTTATTGTGGGTGTTCTTTAGAAGATAGACGTGTACTCTCTCGGACTTTTTTGTAGGTCTTTTTAATGCCTATGATTGTGTGATATTTTAATTTGCTATATCTCTTATGGTTTACTCAGCGTAAGTCATTTACGCGCCCGAATTGATTCACTATGACCAGTTTTTTTTTTATTTGTGCGGAACCCTAATTCTTTTTCTAAAATAATAGTAGTAGCAATTCAGCTATCTATCAGTGAAAGTTCCTCTAAAATCGGTCCAACCGTTTCGGAGATTACCTGGAACAAACAGACAGACAACAATTTTAAAAATGGGCTTTTATTATAGGTATTGTATAATACTTTCATATGCATTTAGTAAAAAACTGTTATTTTGACATTACAAACAGACATTTCAATTGTATTAATTGTATAGATTATTATTATTCTAAACCCTGTTTAGTGCAGGCTCATGCAGTTCTATGTCACTGCAACCAATGAGATCTAATGTATTCGCCCCACGCTGCTAAAGCTTCCCATCCAGTCCTATAGCTTTGATGAACTGCAGGACTTTATTGACAGAGAGCAACTGAACCTCTTCTGGAAGCAGCACGTGCTTACCCAGAATCCGGTTACGTTTAGATATTAGTGGGTCACAATCACACAAGAGGTGCTTTGGAGTTTCGTCCAATTGATCGTCGGATTGTACAGATAGTAATTGAAATAAAGTGAAAAGATACAACATTATTTTATTTTTACATAAACTTCATTAAAATCAATCAATAGAAACGTAAGTATTTTTATTAATATTTTTCAACAGTATTCACAGATGGCGTTGTATGGTTTGGTTAAAATTATCACGAAAGTGGTTTGATATTTGATAAACACTCATAATTAAGTAATTTGAGGCTCGGCTTTTATTTCAATTTTTAAATATTTTAAGACATATTTTAATGTTACTTTTAAATGTTTCAATAAGTATGAATCTCTATTCTATCTTATTTGGTGTTTTTGCGCAAATACGATTTTATGATATGACACTATTACGACTACATACGAGTACTATAAGGCGCTATTATTATTCATTATATAATAACGGTATAAAAATAATAAAGTTATAAAATAAACTTAGCTTTTCGTAAAGGATTGCGTATGCCTTTATGTATATAACTATATACATACATCACGCCGTTATTCCCCGAAGAGGTTAAGCAGAGTTGTACTAATATATATACCCATAGTTCGCCGTGTATGTCTTTAGGTCCTATGTAATAAGTGGTGAGCCTATTGCCATTAGTCAGTTGCAAAGCCAAACTCCGACCTGCTACTGAGAATTGCATAGAAAATCCCAATAATACTTTGCTCAACCTGGGAATCGGACCCAGTACCTCGACCATAATAGTTAATTATTATGTATTTTATATAATATCGGTATGATTGTTAAACTGTGATATCGGTTAACATTTAAAATTATTTTAGCTCGGTGTTATCAAAGCTTATACGGGTCAAATACAGTAAGGTGAGATCAAGGTAAGGTGAGGTTTCTATTTAGTTGCAGTTCTTCATTCACGAAATATACCACGTGGACGTAGTCAGGGAAACAGTTAGTAAAAAATATATTGAGAGTAGTTGCGCCGCTTTTATATAGTATATATTGTGATCGGTTCGCAATTTTTTCCATCTCCGCTTACCCCCTCCCCCCCCCCTTCCTTGGCACATGCATGCAGTACGATAAGTCGCGAGTTCGTCGCCGCGCCTCGTCGGAAAAGGTTGATTTTCGCTCGGTTGTCGATACATTGACTTTAGTGCTCGTCAGTGTTATGACGGAGAAGAATTTGGGCAGTACGTCGAAGACGACCACCTAGCCGGCTAGCCAGGTGAAACCGCAACCCACCACGAGGTATGTGCCAAATTCCTATCCTATATCCATATAGCTGATCACAATCCCCGCAAATACAGTCCACTCAATTAGTATTAAATGCGCTGCGCTTCCAACAGCGCAAGCAGAGAGAGAAATATACTGTTCGGGCTAAAGTTGTTATTAGACTGCACGATTTGTCGCAAACGATTATTGGTGCGGGGGGCGCGGCCGAGGAATCGCGCATGGCTATTGGCTCGATTCTGCGGCCGACTACACCGACTACGAACTAGTCCATATTAATTACAGACAATAAAGGCAGCCTGTAGCATGTCGGTGCTGCGGCCAGCTGCCTGACTACCGTTTCCGACACTGCTTCACATTAACTGTGACACCAACCACCTCGCCAACACCGGCTGAGAGCACACTATGATCAGGATATTGCCGCCGTTGGTGTTCAGTGAGTGCTTCCACCAGGCTCCAAGGGCATTCTGCTCTTAACGAGATGCACATCACCTTAATGTATAGTAGTGTAACAGCCGACACATGTAAACACAGCGTATTCGTTTGCTGCTGCGCCTCACCACCTCGGCTGCTCGCCGCGCCTGTATCCAATCAAGTAACAGGTTATCGCCAATTTTAAAACTTATAAAGGAATTGAAATAATAATTCCAAAACCCCCACAGCTTGCGGCATGTGGCAAGGCATGCGGCATGCGGTGGATAGCGTAGCAGGCGGTGCGGCGCGGCTTTACCGGCTCGGTCATTTATGATAATAATATTGTGTCGTTACAATGACATTTTATAAATAGACGCGTCATACGCCAACATCAGTGCACTAAAAAACAGCGTAATTTAACTATACATAAAAACTATAAATAATGCTTCCAGTAATATAATACGCAAAAGAAGGAAATAATATAAAATACATTGATACTGATAATTCGTGACTAAGAGAATGACAGGCAATTACCTGACTTTAATATTGGCGTAATAGACCGCGGGTAACGAACGCATCTACACTTATAACACCTCTTAGTATTGTTGTTTTTGGTTCGATCTGCATTCACTCAAAATGATGAAGTTTGCTAGTATAGTATAATAACTATTAAATCTATAAAATTAATAAAATTGAAGTTTCTGTTTGTAATGTCAAAATAATGGTTTTTACTAAGTTCATATGAAAGTATATACGATTCTAATAACAAAAGCAAGATTCGCGCGGGCATTCTGTAGACCACGTAATCGAAGCCACGGGCACAGCTTAAGGTAACGCGCCTCGAGTTGTCCTTTCTTATCTTATTAAAATGTGATTAGGGAATGAGTGTGTCGCCGTTTATATTCAGTTATTTGTTCAAGTATGTTGTAGTAGTTTGCCAAACGGAACGGAACATAGATACTAGAAACTTTAAAGTTTCATACAAACTGTGATCGAGCGTAAAGTTTCTATTGAGCGATTCAGAAACTACACTGGCACAGTTTGACTCAATGTTTCTTGTTTGCGTTTCAATACAGTTTGTTGAGACCGAGATATAATTTATTTTTTAATGTTTAATATACTAGTGGTGCCCGGTGACTCTACACGCGTTTTTTCAAAAATAAAAATAGTTTATTTAGCAAACGAAGAAAGATACAAAGTAATTGTTTTCATCTACCAAACTAGGGTAACCACTTATTTAGAAGATTAAATGAATACAAATAAAATTAGAATAATTATGATTGGGTGCAAGCTTGTGTGTGTGTGTGTGTGTGTGTGTGTGTGTGTGTGTGTGTGTTGGGTGTTTGGTATTTGAGTATGAGTGTATGTATGCAGGTATAGCGTATTTTAGTGAAATATATTATTTATTGGAATAGGGCAAGGTGCAATTTCAAATAAATTTTCAGTTTCCTGATAGATAAGATTTTGTAACCAGTTATTTGTTATATTTTTGCATTTCAGCGGAGTAATTACTTTAGCATTATAATTTTAATAGCAATGTTCGCGTTGGTTCCGTAGAAGAGTTTCCAATAAGACGTTTAATTTTCAATTGGCCGCCATTCTAAAAGTTGTCATGAGTCAACCTGTAACTACTTGACAGGTGACAAGTAAAACTTAATGCATTAATAAAAATGGAGCGATACAATTTACTACATAATTAGTGAAAATTTTGCGGTCACAGTTTGCAAAACTAATGCACTTTGGATAGTTGTGAATCACCTTCTCATGAAGAACCTTCTCGGCCAACAATTGTGAAACTGGTGAAATAAGTTGGTTAAGAATCGAACTCGTGCACGTCGCTCAAAAACAACTGAGAACATTGCTGTTGAAGCCCATACTGTTGAGGAAAACCCAGGTAAGTTTTCTTTTCTCGTAGATCTTAGGAATTGAGCATTCACGTTACATTACACGTTACGTTACATTACACCGTATTTTGCATAAAGACTTAAGTCTTAAGATTTAAAAGAAACCAGTTAACACAAGAACTCACGCATACCGATCATTAACAACGTAGTGTCTTTGCTGACTGCGTCCATTAAATGCATCAAACTAATCCAGAATTTCATCAAAAAATCATTTAGAGTGGATCAGGCCTATTTTCATCTCGGAGGTTACCTTAACAAGCAGAGTTCTTGCATTTGGGGCTCGGAAAACCTAAGAATTATTGTCGAAAAGCCTTTCCATCCTCAACGTGTGACTGTTTGGTGCCATTTTTGGTCCGGCGGGGTTATTGAACTTTACTTTTTCGAAAATGAGGCTGAAGCAGCTGTTACGGTGAATGGATTGCGCTATAGAACAATGATTAATTATTTTGTATGGCTAGAATTAGAAGATATTGATGTGGACGACATTTATTTTCAACAAGATGGCGCTACGCTACACGCTACACAAGTAACGATACCATTGCTCTTTTGCGTGAAAAGTTTCCTGACCGTAGGAATGTGCGAATTGGTGATCGAAGATTAAATGAAAAAAGTAAAGGTGCCTCCAAGCGAAGCCGTGCCGGTCATTTGACTGATATTATTTTCCATTATTATTAATGGCATACCCTCCTCTTTACTATTAAATAAACATCCTATAATTTCGCTTAAAAATACTCTTTATTTACATATCAAATTGAAATCTCTAATTGGAAGACCCGCACTACATCCGGTATCCAATATAAAATTCTGTTCATGCATATGTCACAAAAAATCCTTTCATTTCACGGATTTTACGAATTATTATGGTAGTAATAAATTTAATATAAATAAAAATGTAATTAATATCATCCGTTATTATCACGATAGATAATATTGTATATTCTAAATTTTTAATATCTATTTATAATCTATCGAATAACTAAACAATTTAATGTAAATTATAGATGTTCGACGTCATCCAAATCACCGCCAGATGGAAAAGTACCAAGAAGGCCACAATACCTTGCTGTGTAGCAATGCTTATTCGTTGACCGAGGTATTGGCTAGCACTTTAATTTTGAGATGTTTCGACCAGTCGACTTGCGAGTTCTTTGAAGAGGCTTCTTCAAATTAGCCACGTGCACTGGATCTCCATGGATCTAGGGTTTCGACTCCAAAGGGCACAACTATGTAGCCTCTACTACCAAGGGATGCATACTTGCGCTGCTTGAGGTCCTCTGCTGAGGCAGCTGCTGCGCCAGCCTTTGAAGAAGTAGCTGAAAGATGGGATGGTGCCAAAGCATCTATCTACGAACGTGGCATCCCATACAAAGGGCCGGCCCATCTTACAAGGCATGAGCGTCATACCGTCGGATCTTTTGCCATCGTCACGCACTAAACCGACTGGTTCCAAGGTTGCCAGCACGTTGACACTGACATAAGCCCGACGTAAAACGTCATTGAGGTTAGCGTGGCGCGATATATGAACTGCACTCTTAGAGCATACTAGGCCTTGATGTTCTAGGGGGTCGACTACATCACTGCAGTGTCAGCGATGTGAAGACACCCAAGGTACTCCTAAACGCAAACAAACGGACAGTCAAAAAGTGGTGTTGTTTTTTGTTTTGTTCCAATATTAGGGGACGGTAATGCTCTTAAACAGAGACCAGACTCCCATTCCTGAGTGACAAGGAAACGAGCACGCTCTTCAACACTAGGTAATTCAGTTCTAGTTTACAAAGCGGCTCATCCCACTGTCTCTGGGAGTATGAAACATTCTATGATTTGCAAAATATAATTAAGTGAAAGTTTCAGTAAGTTATTCAAATATTACTTCGTTATGTAGATTCCGTTAAAATAATTAAATAATAGTTTTCGTCTTAACCAACATCATTTTAGATCAATTTCCAAATATTCTGTTGAAATTGAGGACTTTCTAATCCTTATAAACCTTACATAGATATAATCATTTATCAAATATTATTATTTGTGTTTAAATCATACGAAACGCTTGGAATTAGCAGTTCCCGTGTCCCGGGGAAACTTCGGGATTCAAACTGTATTAAAACACGCTCATATGAAAATACAATGTTTTGTACAAATTTCAATTGAATCCATCCACTACTTGTCGAGTTTTGCGAATATAAAAAAACATACGGAAGGTGAATTTATATATATATATATATAGATTTAAGAACTTTAACTGGGTGTTAGACTTTATCTTAAAGTATCTTCCACAGATAAATTAAATTGTAATTTATTCTTATTTTTTTGTAATATTACAGCCTCTGTACACTTTTTTCCATCAGAGTGGATTTATTCTCTCTTGTTTACAATATTACAAACAGTATAACGTGTGACGTGTGGCGTGTGACAGGAAAACAAATCCGAGAAGTTTATTTATCGCGGAGTTGTACCTAAGAAATAATTCATATACGAGTAAGAAAGTTGGTAACGAGGAAAAAATGTCCAATATCTGACAGCGAGCCGGTGATAACGAACTCAAAGGAAAACTTATTGAATTTATGAGCCCCTCTGCTCCGCGGCCCCCCAGCTCGCCCGACGCCCCCGACGCTCCCGACGCTCCCGGCTGTGCGGTAGATTCAACTCGTTTTAATCTTTACCGAGGAGTAACCGAACATCAGGAAATCTCTTTAAATATTTTCACATTCTTACACGTGTATTTATTTGTTTTAAGTAAAAATATTATTTCATTAAGTGAATTGCTTGAGAAAGGCTTTTGGTCTTTAACCAATCCCACATAGCCATTATCACATGATATTATGTAGTTATTTAAGATATGTAAGGAGCACCAGACCTGCAGGACCCGTAAAGCACGTGATACCCGTGACGCTGTATGAAGCTATGGGACGCGACTACAACTCATCAACTCAACAGGATTTACTACCTTTTATATAATAAAAATAAGGAAGTAAACGTAAAATTCCGTGTCGTCCTCCCCCAAAAAAACAGTAACGACGAAGCTATAGAATGAGAATAAATGGGAGATTTTGACGGGATCTTAATCTGTCACATTGTATTGGCTTTTATTTTAACTAGCGGTCACGCGTCGCCAATCATCGAAATTCGAACAGCGACTTTTTGATCATAGACTATTTTCTGTTTGACATTTGCAGTATAAGCCTAAACAATGAATATTATCTACGGGAAGGGGCTAAGTTCAATGGCACTGGTCAGTTTATGATTAGCAGTATAATTTTTTTTTAAATATATTAGTAGCAGATATCATAAATAAATTTTAGCTTTCTGCACTCCTTCTCCATATATACTTTAACCATGCCAAATCTCACAGTCTTCCGTGCATGCAATATGCTTAAAAAGTGGTCCGAAGTTTTCTCCTTACGTATTAATATAATGAGTTACAAATTTGTGTTAATTGATCCTATCTTATATAATATTAGCTTTTTCGCGGTTTCGCTAGCGCTAAGTTTGAAAAATATAATTCTTGTATTATTTCTCTATATACGTTTTGATCCCCTTTTCACCCCTTTAGAGGTTGAAATTTAAAAAATCCGTTCTTAGCACATGGTTACGTCAAAATAACCAAATGTCAGCCCAAACCGTTCAGTGGTTCGAGCTATGACTGATAGATCAGTCTGTCTGTCAGTCACGGTTCCCTTTTATATGTATTTTGATTATTGGCATTTTACATGACACAGTTTGATTATTGTGTAAAAGTGAAACGGATAATAAATAATAACTTGACACATGCGTTTTGTGTTACCAGACAAGCTCCTTGAATATTTATTATTTATCATAATATTTGGTAAGGTAGTTGTAAGTTTGTTGATAATAATAGAGTAAGTAGTTTTAAGCCGTCACTGCCTTCCTTCCGTTAATAGACGCCTTATAGAACGTTCGAGTTTCATTGTGCTCCCTACATTAATACCTTGTTTGGACATTTACGTCATTATTATCTTTATTTTATTAAAGCATTGTTTAAAATTTGAAGATTAATAAAACATTCAACCATATGACATTGGCAGAATTGTGTATAAACACACATTGCTATTTTATAAGAATAAGAAGAGATAGATGGAATTCGACACGAACCACTGAGTTGTCGCGTTGCTGACATCGGTACTGACGTCCTGGAAACAATTCTGTTGGAACTACGCAAGACGGATTACGAATACATGCACGTTTCACTCTTTGTGTCCGTTAGTCCGCAGCGGCAGCGGGGGATGGCGGGGGACGGCGGGGCACGGCGGGGGACAGCGAGGGATAACGCGGGATGGCGGTAGAAACATTCACTGGAACATAAAGTGCTAATGACTTCATGAGTGGGGCTATGTACTGCGTAGTGGATCCGCTCCCCGCTCTCCGCTCCCCGCTCTCCGCTGACTTCTTGTAATTTGCATAAATTGTGTCGGTGTAGGCTACTTCATAATTATTCAAAGATGCCTCAGTTGTAATATTGTTGTTTTCATTAGAAACGGTGTAAAAGTAAATATACAGGCTGGAAAAAACGAACGGAGCATGAAGGAAAAGTATATAAAATATTGAAGATAGAAAATTTACTTAAAGGAAACTTTTTATATTTTTTTAAATAATAACAACAGAACTGCATTCACAAATTTTGGAATTGGAATTTTTGTATCGGGAATTGAACCAAGTAAAAAATGCAATAAACTGATATTCACTAAGTTATTGCACTTACTCGATAGGGTCTATGATAAGAATACAATCATTCAATCAATTAAATCATTTCTATTTAAAGTAATTGACAGGATTATTGTTACCTACCTACTTTTAAACGCTTATTTAGTTTATATAAACATTTTACGTTTATTTATATATATACTATGACAAAAGGTTTCAGTTTAAATTTAAAGACCTTAATTTGATTAGTAGAGTATTTTAGAAGAGTAATTTTGAAATTGGAATGAATATCTCTGTAATCTCTTGTTATTTTAGAAGAGTAACTTTGAAACTGGAATGAATATCTCTGTAATCTCTTGTTATTTTAGAAGAGTAACTTTGAAACTGGAATGAATATCTCTGTAATCTCTTGTTATTTTAGAATAGTAATTTTGAATTTAGAATGAATATCTCTGTAATCTCTTGTTATTTTAGAAGAGTAATTTTGAAATTGGAATGAATATCTCTGTAATTTCTTGTTATTTTAGAAGAGTAACTTTGAAACTGGAATGAATATCTCTGTAATCTCTTGTTATTTTAGAAGAGTCATTTTGAAATTGGAATGAATATCTCTGTAATCTCTTGTTATTTTAGAAGAGTAATTTTGAAATTGGAATGAATATCTCTGTAATCTCTTGTTATTTTTTTGTTTGTTTGCTGTTTGTGTTCATTTTACTGTCATTTCATAATAGTCATTTATAATGACATATGAGGAATAATTTGTTGACTCAGAAGCTATCTTTTAAAACCACAAAGTCTAACATTATTAGAGAGACAAATAATAATAGAACAAAACTGATCAACAAGCATACGGTCCGCTTGACGCTTGCAATGCTATGTGGTATCACTAGTTGGAATCTCAAGAGACACGAGTAAGCGAGTACATT
Organism: Saturnia japonica; assembly: GCA_033032175.1. Taxonomy (NCBI): domain Eukaryota; kingdom Metazoa; phylum Arthropoda; class Insecta; order Lepidoptera; family Saturniidae; genus Saturnia; species Saturnia japonica. Next base: position 19,270,778 of record CM065318.1, read on the forward strand.
TAGACATCTCCACTTTTAAGTTAAATATGTTGATATACCTTATGTACTTTGATATACTTTGATATACTTTCCTGAGCTGCTGAAGTGTTTAAACACCTGTTAAACTCGTGTACAATGAAATACAATATACAGTCGTAATCTGTGCATACAAGATAATGGATCTTTTTTCGAACAAATTTACAGTTAATTTGTTAGTATGCATGAAAATAATAATTTTAATTTAATATCTTTTTTAGATACAATTTTGCTTTCATGTTAGTTCGATATGTACAAATTGTTAAATTTCATTTTCTCCTGTACATAATCATAAGATACAATGTTTATTCGAGAGATTGTATCCTTATCATAAACTCTATCGATTGGTGCAATAACATAGTGAATATCAGTTTATTGCATTTTTTAGTTGTTTTGGTGCTCAGTACAAGTAAGCTTATTAAAAATACATGAATGTTTCCTGTAAATAAAATTTGCTGTCTTCAATATTTAATATACTTTACCTCCAGGTCCCATTCGTTTTTTCCACACTGTATATGCTGAATGAAATGTTATTAAACATATTATTAACATTTAAATTAATTTATTAGATAGTGGAGCCTCTGCAGCGGCTCGACTTGGTTCGGCTCGGCACAGTGCGGCTCCACCGAGACACGCATGTTTCTATCGCAAACAGTACTGTTCACATTTTATATAGTCTTTGACTTCGATTCATTAACAACTCTAACAAATTTTATAGCCCTTATTTAAAAAAAACATTGTAATACAAGAATTACTCGCTTAATTGTATTGGATCTAAATAAAATAAAAAACATTTTTCTTAAACATAACGGCCTCGAAGGTAATTTAGGGGGAAGGTTGATTAAACAAAATACTATATATTTGAATGAAAAAAAAAATTAGTTTCATTCAAACTATAATGAATAAAAGCAAAGATGTGTCCGCGCGCCACGCGCCACATGCCACGCGCCAACCGCCGCACAGTGGGCTGAAATCGAAGCCTCTCTTTCATAGGATTTTAGAAAAATTAAATATGTTATTTCATAGTTTTATCGATTAATAAAGTTACCCCTGATTTACTCTACCGCTTCATTTTCAAAAATACGATTCAGAATTCGTTTTAAAATGTCAATATACGTATTTTTCTATATTAAAAGTTATACATTACCTATAAATTTGGACTATCTACTTAAATTAACACAAATTATCATTAATAAATTATTAATTTAGCAATTTTAAGCTTTGTTTTTACCTTATATAACAAATAATATTTATTTATTTATTTAAGTCATAAACACATATAATATTTACAGTAAACCAACACATATTATACGCTTAAACAATTATTAAATAGCTATTTTAAACTAACTACTAATATTTCCGCATTTTCTGCGAGTTTCATCAGACTATCACTGAAAATATAACTTTCCTGAGGCAAAAGATTCACCATACGTATGCCTCTCGGGATTGGAGCATATGCTAATAAATTAGTTCGCGCTGGCGGCTCGTACAGCAGCGCATAATTATGTTGCTTCATAATGTATTCGTTGGGCACAACTTCAGATCGGCAAGAATATCTGACTGATGTATTTTGCCTCGCAATATCTTTATTAAATAAATAATTAATGCGACGTTTCTCCTCACCTCCAACCGATAGTAGCCGACCATACCCAATACGAATAACGTTGGATACATCAAAGGAAAGTAAGGATAAACACCGTATTGTTTTAAATAGAGAAACCTAACAAATTTATTTTGTAGTTTCTCTAACATATGGACATATTTCACTTCGTAAGGGTTCCAAATTATTGGACTCGATTCCAAGCGACTGCGAACCAGAGCATTATATAATACTTTCATCGCACCAATACTCTTTATATCGTTACGATAACATTCTCTCAAAATAAAACCAAGAGACTTAAAAGCTCTTTTGGAAATATCCACTATATGATGTCTAAATCTTAAGTCTAGTACCATAATAACACCAAGATCTCGCATCTGTGCAACCCGCTGCAGTGCTGAATTATTAATTATATATAGGTATAGTAGTGGATTGCGAACTCGGCAATACGTCATTATAGTACACTTTTCCAAATTGAAATATAATTTATTGTCATTGCTCCATTCCGTCACTCTATCAATGGCACTCTATAGTAGTTCACAATCAGATGAACTCTTAATAAGAAGAAAAATCTTAAGGTCATCTGCGAAGAGCAAACATTGTGCGTTATGTATAATGCTTGGAAGATCATTAATGAAAATTATAAAGTGTAGGGGTCCCAGATTACTGCCTTGACTTATACCCGAGTATGAATAATATGTGTTAGAAGTATAACCAGCGTATTCAACATATTGTCTACGTTTTCTCAGGTAGTTTGACAAGAATCTTAGCAAATGCGGTATCTTAGCAAAGGTGGTAACGAACCCTTAGGCCTTTAGACATTGAGCCCAGGCGTCCCCGTTCAAAAGATATGAATTAATGAAAAATGCATAATTAGGCACCACTTTCTTTGAAATTGAATTCACTACCAGTAGACATATTGTCAATTTTAGTACCTAGTATAGCTATTGATAAAATAAGAGTTATTTAAAATGATGCCAACGCCTAATTTACTCATTACCTACCATCAAAAATTCGTTTTGAAACTTCAATAAATCTATTTTTATTTATTAATTAAGTCGTACATTACCTATAAATTTTAAGTACCTTATTTATTAAGCCATAAACTACTACTTTTGTTCATTGTTTTTGTTTCACATTTTTAGTAAAATATTTTGGTTTTGCTAATTAGGGCAATTAGTTTATTTGTTTTGCTGTACATTGTTATTGTTGTTTTTGTAGTAGTTGTTGTTGTATAGATTAGTTCTAGAGATCGATTATGATTCTAAATGAAAGTGGTATAAATACCATGAGTAATTATATTTCATTTCATAAATCATCAAAACTCCGTACCCTAAAGTTACCCAGCGTTAATTTTAATTTGTTCAATATGGAAGGACTGGTGTTAAATATCGTCATTTTTGTGTTCATGAAGCAAAATTCTTTTGATGCAGATAAATTATTTCAAAGATTGTTAACTTCTGTGAATTTTGCTCTGTCTAAAGAAGAAAAGACCGAACTTAAATCGTTTTGTGCAACTTATTCAAGTAATCTTAAACGAAAATGGAAATCGGCTAATTATACAGGAAGTAAATTTTTACAAAAGTTTGCAGAGTGGTTAGACATAGATATCAAGTAGCCAGCATTTATTGAAACATACATTGATCAGTTGAGAGATGAAGATGCATCAACGAATGTTTCCTTAGCATTACTACCTAGTACATCAGTAGAATACACTGTGCCTGATAGTGTATTTTTGTCACCCAAAACAAAGTCACCGAGAAAAGTATTCGCGGACCTGAGTCCACTTCAAAAAAGGAGAAGAACAGAAAATATTATTAGCGAAAATGATTTTGCTACATTAGCGTACGCTCTGGCCAAGAAAGCCGCTGAAAATGAAAACCACACTGACATTTCTGAGTTACTAAAGCATTTAATTAAACACCCTGAAGATGCAAAAATGCTTCGAGCATGCCTAAACCCTACAAAGCGAACTTATTCTGCTGATGCAGCACTGGGTATATCAACATCTTTGAAGTTAACAAAATGGCAATACGTAACACTAAGGCAGAGTACAAAATACATGGGGTGTGATATTTTTCCATCATATAATGTAATACAGTTTGCGAAAAAGGAGTGCTACGTGGAAACAGAAGACATGTTTATAACAGATAGTGAAGTCAAGCTAAAAATTCAGTCTGTTCTGAACATTACAGTCAAGAGACTCTTAAAAACATTACCATTTCCAACAGAGGTTAGCGGTAGCAATTTAACTCTCATCAGTAAATGGGATTTGATGGTGCATCTGGACAAAGCAACTACAAACTTTACTGTAGACCTATTTATTTTAAGTTCATAAAGGAAAGTAATTTAAATATAAAAGAAGAAATGCTGGCAATTGAAACGGAAATTGCTGCATTGCAGTCAACTGCTGTCAATGATACAAATGTGAAACACAGACTTCATATAACCATGATAGATGGTAAGATAACTTCATATCTTTCAGATACCTCAACAGCAGCATGTGATATTTGTAAAGCGAAGCCGAAAGATATAAATGTCATCGACTTGATATCGCGAAGAATTCATTCTGAGGATATTTTAAAGTATGGCCTATCATCCCTCCACGCCTGGATTAAATGCATGGAATGCGTATTGAATATTGCGTATCGCCTAGATTTCAAAAAATGGCAAGCCAAAGGAGACGATTTAAAGCAACTAGTAGATAACAAGAAAAGTTTCGAGATGAAATGGGACTGCTTGTAGATATAGTTAAACAAGGTGCGGGAACGACTAATGATGGGAACACTGCAAGAAGGTTTTTTGCAAATCCTCAAGTAACTGCATTTGATAGATAGATAACTGCATAGATCACTGATGTTGATGAAGAACTCATCAGAAGATTTGCGGTGATTCTTCAGGTAGTCTCATGTGGAAAGTTTGTTGATGTGGAAAAGTTCCGGCAATATTGTTCTAAAACAGCTCATAAATATGTCGAGTTATATCAGTGGTATTATATGCCTTCTAGCGTGCATAAATTACTCATGCATGATGCAGATATAATTGAGCATAATAACTTTATCCCAATTGGCAAACTTTCTGAAGAGACTTCTGAAGCACGCAATAAAGATTTAAAAATTTTTAGAGTATTCCACTCGAGAAAAATTAGTAGAATTGCAACAAATGAGGATATTATCCATAGTTTGTTAATAACTTCTGACCCATACCTGTCCAGCATCAGACCTAAGATAAGTCAACTTAGCCATAAACCGCTATCAGATGAAGCTAAATTGTTATTGGTAAATTCTACATCAGATAAAGAAAATATAAAGTTTGTAGATGTAATAAATTTGTGTGTCTCTGACTAATGTATGAGTGTAATTAAGTAGGTAACATCGGAACTATATGTATATCATAATTTATAATATCATAATTTTGTTATAAAATATTTTTATATATTTGGAATTTTAGAGGTACTGTTGAAATCGATAAGTTAAAATGAATATAAGATCTCATGTTATTTACACTGCTTTCATTTAGAATCCTAATCTAGCCCCAGAAATAACTGTTTAATCTTTTATGACAAACATCAATATCAACGAAACAAAAAACTAATTACCCTTATTAGCAAAATCAAGACATTTTGGTACAAATGTGGAACAAAAACAATCAGGACTAGTAGCAGGTAATGATAATTGGTGTTAATTTAAGTTTATAGTGCAAATTTATAGGTTTCAATTTACAACTTTTAATAAAGACAAATAGGTATATTGAATTTTTAAAATTAATTCTGAATCATATTTTTGAAAGATAATGAAAACGAAGGGGTAGGGTAAATCACGGGTAACTTTATTAATCGATACCTGTAGCATTCAGGTCGAAAATAAACCTACAGATTGATGATTTCACCTCAATACAATGTCATCAAAGTATGAAATTTTCATCAACAAATATCTGTTGAACGGAGACGCTCGGGGTCAAGGTGAAAGGTCCTAAGGGTTCATTACCACCCCAGTAACGATATGTATAAGTTTCAGCTTTACAACTCAAAACACAAAAAAGTTATGACGAAAAGAAAATCCATTTTCATACATTTGAAATTTACAAGTCCATATTATATGGTGTAGAAGTTAAAAATAAAGCTAGAAATTGCTAAATTATACAATGATATGACTGTTTTGACATAACTGTATACTTAATACTATGAAATAACATATTTAATTTTTCTAAAATCCTATGAAAGGGAGGCTCCGATTCAGCCCAATGTGCGCCGCTTCACATAAAACATGTATTTCTTTTAAAATGATTTTTAAATACACAATTTAAAAATCTTTATAATATATTCTAGAATTGTGGTCTTAATCTCATATGATGTTAAGTGACGATATGGTCCAAGATAGTAACAAGTTAACCGTAGTGGAGGGCTGGCTCTTAAGTTCAGCTGCCGGAATACACCTTAGTGGTGTGCGGAAAGTACTTGGCGACAGATTTTTAATTTGAGGGTGGTATCAACACGCACCGATGCATGAATAATTTTACCTTCGTGTTGAGGAGTATCAACTGTCCACCCCAAGACTGTTCTGGCATAGAACTTGTATCCGCGCTTTATCTTATCGCTCACTTACAAAGTGATTTCTCAGCAATTGGATTATCTCGAGCGAATGACTCGCAGACCTGCATTAGTTCTCCAACACATGCATTTATCAATAGGTTATTAAGGTTTCCACCGTAACATGTGCCACATGACACGTGACGCGTGACACATGACACGTGACAAGAGGAATCACGTTCTTATAATTTACATATTCCAACCAATATAAAGCTAAAATCTAAAGAAGATATTCGGAATGATGGCAAGAGAGCGCAATATTGAACGTTACTAATTAGAACAACGTTAAATAATAATTGTATGGTATGGTATGTGAAATGTTATTGAAATGATTACTTGTGTATATAATGATAAATTAATTAAATTGTCTAAGTAAAACCTTATCGTAATGAAACTAAGATTTTCATATAATATAATACTCTATACATACAATAAAGGAGTATAAAGATCTGATTATTCCAACCCAACTTCAATATTACACTCTCTTGCAATCATTCATAAAGTTTTATTTATACTTTACCTATTTTTAACAAATCATCCTGTTTTGTCAACACCGCTGTTTCAAACCGACTATATTTTCGCACATACATTTCTTCGTAGTGTTACACACTGACGCTACAGTTATTACAGTGAAAAATTGTAATGATGTTCACATGAAAACAACAATTTTTTTTAAATAAAATTCCTCGTATCCCCTAACATACATCAGGGCCCTTTTTATCTCTACTCTTGTTTTTGTCATACATTATAATTCATATTCAAAAACTTATCACTAGCTAAATCCAAAATCATTTCATTAAACAGGTCATATTCTCACAATTAGGTTAGTTAACAGGTCAATAAATCAAGCTTTTTATTTTAAACTAATCTTTGTTTGTGTCTTAGATGTGAGTGTAAATGCAAGGTGTAGATGTAAAAATGAAATTTTGTAAAATATAGTACCTATTTTCAATATCATTTTGTGCTACTAAGCCTCTAAGCCTAGTCCCTGTCCTAACCTCGAGGTGATGCCTGTACGAGCCTAATCTGGGACAGTCTCGGAGAAGATGGAAGACTGTATTGGCGGTATCCGGGTCGCAAGCAGACGCGGGGTTATCTTTAACATTGAATCTATGCAGGTACGCTGCGGATTGTTCGTAGAGTGCAACGCAGCTGTCTACTTTTAAATAAACCACTTTTATATTATAGCGAGACTTTTATTTAATTAAAGCATTAGAACACATTTATAATATTTTTATCTAACACAGAAAAGCAGACATCTTGTATTTTTATATAATAGTGTTGTGTCACTCTAAATAGGGATGTGAGTGGTCGATTCATATACATAATTTTTCAACACTCCCCCTCACGAATATACCTATTTTAATTTTAATATAAAACAATGTAACATTATGCATTAATTTAAATTGTTATCACATAAACCAAGTCTTTCACGACATATCATAAATTTGTTTGATGGTAATGCTTTTGTGAGGATATCAACAGGCATATTCTCCGTGGGCATGTATTTCACTTCGATGTGGCCTTCTTGAATGCCTTCCCGGATGAAGTGCTGCTTGATGTCTATGTGCATAGATTTTGCACTCACAATAGGATTAACACAGAGCTTCTGTGTTGCTTGGTTATCATTGTAGATAAGGATAAGATCTTGTTTTAACTTTATATCCGCCATTAACTGTTTTAAATGAATAGCTTCTTTTGCACGTTCTGTCAATGACATATATTCCGCTTCAGCGGTTGATAAAGCAACTGTCTTTTGCTTGCGTGATTCCCAGCTATTAGTAGCTCCACTCATTATAAAACATTGTCTAGTGTATGATCTTCTGTCAATGGTACATGATGCCCAGTCAGCATCAGCATATCCAATCACTGGCTTATCACATTTTTTGTAACATAGTTTCAGGTCTATAGTACCCTTAAGGTAACGTAGAATTCTTTTTGCAGCTGTCCAATGTTCCTTACTATAACCATTATTAAACTGGCTGAGATAGCTGACAGCATGACATATATCTGCTCTTGTAGAGACAGATATGTACAGCAGTGCTCCAATTAAGTTCTGATAAGGTAAGTTCTTATCTTTTGTTTCTTCTCTTTTTAATTTTAGATTAACTACCACTGGAGTACTAACTGGCTTTGAGTCTAGCATATTATATGTTTTTAATATTTTATTTATATATTTACTTTGACATATTGTTATACAATCTTTTTTGCAATTTAATTCTATTCCCAAAAAACTTTTTAATTCTCCAATATCTTTCATCTGAAATTCTTTCATTAATTGTCTTTTAATATATTTTTATTTTTCTGACTTTTGGATATCAACAGGATATCGTCAACATAAACGCTAATAAGGGCAGTTTCTACCCCTATCGTTGATGTGTATATGCAAGGATCAGCAATAGATGGAGTGAACTTTAAATCTTTTAATTTTAAATCCAACTTTTTAAACCATTGTCTTCCAGCTAGTTTTAAGCCATATATAGCTTTTTGTAGAAAACAGACAGCACTATTTCCATGCTTTCTTAAGTCTATTAACATATTTCTCGCCAATAAACTGATTTCTTCGTTGTCCTCTGTCATTATTTTGCATAGATATAAATCTAATCCTTTGGGAATTTCCATATATATCTTCTCTTCTAGAATTCCATTTAAATATGCTGTAGTTACATCTAACTGATTTATTTTCATATCTTTTTCTACAGCTGTAGCAAGAAGTGTTCTTATTGAGCTCATTTTTGATACGGGTGCAAATGTTTCTTTGTAGTCGATTTCAGGTCTTTGGGAAAATCCTCTGGCAACTAATCTTGCTTTCTTTTTCTCTTCACCATTTATTCCTATTTTTCTTTTTAATACCATTTTACTTGTAACAATATTTTCTCCTCTTTGTTTTTGTACTATTTTCCATGTACAATTTTTCAGGTGAGCTTTTATTTCTTCTTTAATAGCTTCTTCCCATGACTCATTATCGTTTTTATCTTCGTTTTCATTCTTATAACAATATCCAGTCATATCATAGTCTCTCATCCATGTGAGTGGTTTTCTAATTCTTTTATTTATTTCTTCATTTTCAGGTAGTTTTTCACTTTCTTCTGGTGATAAATATTCATCTTCTTCATTTACAGATTCTTCTCTTATGGATGGAATTTTATTTTCTTCCTGATCTTCATCATCTTGCTGCTCTTCATCAGACTGGTAAGTATCTTCATGCTCTTCATCATGGTAAATATCATTAACTTCTTTATTTTCTTGTATGAGAATTTTCTTTAGAGGTTTTCCTTTAAAATTCTCTTTCTCTTTTTCTTTTTCTTTAAAATACATCTTGCTTAAGAATTTTACATCTCGACTAACAGTGATTCCATTTTTATGAGGTAGCCAAATTCTGTAACCTTTTGTTATTTCAGAATATCCCATAAATATACCTACTTGTGTTCTTGGCGCAAATTTTCTTTTGTGCATTTTGTTTAGTACAAATACTTTTGATCCAAATATTTGGAAATGTCTTACAGACGGAGCATATCCAACCCATTTTTCATATGGTGTTTTATTATCTGTATTACTTGTTGGAAATCTGTTTGTTATGTAATTAGCACAAAATATAGCTTCTGCCCAAAAATTTTCAGGAATGTTTACTTCAATTAACATACAACGGGCTTTCTCAACGAGTGTTCTGTTTTTTCTTTCAGCAATGCCATTTTGTTGTGGCGTGTATGCTGCTGTTAATCTTCTCATTATACCATCTTGTTTTAGATATGTATCAAATTCTCTATTACAGTATTCTTTGCCATTATCTGATTGCAAGAATTTTATTTAATTTCCTGTAAATCTTTCCATTTCATTTTTGTATTCTTTAAATTTTTCTAAAGCTTCATTTTTATGTTTCAGGAAATATACTCTACAGTATCGGCTGCATTCATCTATAAATGTTATGAAGTATCTGTTTCCTGCAGTAGATGTTACAGGCATAGGTCCACATATATCGGAATGTACAGTTTATAATTTATCTGTAGCCATTTTTTCTTTTTCTCTTTCAGGAAATGGTAACCGTGTAAATTTCCCTTTCACACATACTTCACACTCCTTCATATTTTCATTTTTGTTAAAGTTTAGTCCTCTTACAGCCTCATTTTTCATATCCATTTTTAAATCTTTTTCATTTATGTGTCCAAGCCTTTGATGCCAGTTGTCAATTCTATTTGTATTTATTAAGTTTGATATTTCCTTTCTTTCATATTTATTTATTTGGTTTTCCTTTGTATTAACATATTATAATCCATTTTCTTTTGTAGCTGTTAATATTATTTTTTCATTTTTATCTTTAATTGTGGCATAATTTTTATTGAAGTAAACCTTGTATCCATTATCAGTAGATTTTACAACAGATATTAGATTTATGCTCAAATTTGGTACATATAATGTGTTAAATAAGTTTAGTTTCATTTTACCACATATTATTGAAACTTTTCCTCTGCCTTCTATTTTTTTAGTTTTATCTGATGCTAATTTTAACATGTCATTTTCTTTTGCAGGGATAATTTTTTCAAATAGATTTTGGTCATTGCACATGTGCGAAGTACACCACTATCGAGTATCCATTTATTTTCTCGAAAATTTGGAATTTTTGATGATAAACAAACTTCTTTTGCATAATTATTTGTCTCATTTTTATTTTGTTCTTTGTTACTGAACCAACAATTTTCTGTTTTGTGACCTAATTTTTGACAATTTTTGCATTTTATTTTATATTTATTTTGCTCTTTATTATAATTTTTATTTCTGAATTTATTACTTTTTGTTTTGAGTAAAATGCTTCATCGTTGTTTGGTTTTCTATAATTATTTCGAGCTTCGCTTTCTTCAATTATTTTAGTTTTTAGGTCATCGGGTGATGGTAGTGAATCTGTGGATTCAATCGCAATTCTGAAGTTTTCATAGGATTTTGGTAATGAATATAATAGCATTATGCTTAATATATCTTTGTTTATGTCTATTTCCATGTCTTTTAATTTATCTACCAGATCCATAAACTCAGTAATATGTTCCCGAACATGAACTTCATTTGTCATTTTTGTAAGTAATAATTTTTTTAATAATGTAGCTTTCCGGGTAGGGTCTTTGCTTTCATATGCTGTTTGTAAAGTTTCCCATACCTCTTTTGCTGTTTTACACGTTTTTACCTGTTTCAGTTCAGATGGGGAGATCAAAAAAATAGTTCCCATCTTCCTAATAAATCTTTATTTTCGTCTTTGGACGACTCGGCGCTTGGTTCTATGCAACCCCATAATCCAATCTTAATTAGTACAGCTTGAGCTTGCACTTTCCAAGTGTCGTAATTTCCTTTTCGTAGTGGTTCAATTGACGAATGCATTTTTGATGCCATATTTGATCATGCTGCGCAGTTGGTTAGCAAATCAGTGATCTGGGCCCGTAACCTGTTCGTAGATTGCAACGCAGCTGTCTACTTTTAAATAAACCACTTTTATATTATAGCGAGACTTTTATTTAATTAAAGCATTAGAACACATTTATAATATTTTTATCTAACACGGAAAAGCAGACATCTTGTATTTTTATATAATAGTGTTGTGTCACTCTAAATAGGGATGTGAGTGGTCGATTCATATACATAATTTTTCAACACGGATCATCCGTCACCAGTTAAGATATGCACGTGGGTGGGTGACAGACCGGTCATCTTCATAATATGGAGAGCTTCCTCCACCTTCGGGTAAAAGACCCGCGTCACCTCCCCCGTAACGGAGGCCTCATAGTGTACCTGCCATAAACTAACAGTTTCCCGCGTGTACAGTCAAAGTCTGTATAAAACGGAACGAAACACATGCTTCAAAAAAGGGCCAATTTGATTGGAGAATCGCAGTTGTCAACTGTTTTTGGTATCCTTTTCAACCCCCAAATCCTTGCTATTCCAACCGCCTCTTATATCGCGCGCGTACCGTCTCGAACATCGTTGCTGATATAAAATTAAGAAAATCCAAATAAATTGTGAATCTGGTGGAATCCAAGTAGCTTGACCCTGACCTTAACAAAACTGGTGAGTAATTGTGATATTTCCAACACCGCGTATGAGTTTCATTACGTGTGATACCGGACACCGATAGTAAGCTGTCGCGGTTTTTTGTGTGCGTCACGCTTTGTTAATCGTCGCTAGGTTCGTTGCCAACGGTTCTGATGTCTGTCCGCACACAATGCAGGTGGACGGAGTCCCCATCTGTACTGATCTCCCGGAGAGTCTGCTGCGCTGTGAGCACCAGACGGTATTATGATATGGCTGGCATCTCGAGTAACGATTTCGAGTCGCTGGAGTTGCTGACATCTCGGTCTTTCGCTTTCCGAACCACTTGTATCGTCGTGTGCAGCGTTAGCAACTCTGACTGAAATACCGGTTAGTAAGACCCCAAGTGAAATGTAGAGAACCCGATCTCACGCCCCTCCTTCTACCATCTCAAGGCAGCTCTCACCTCACTGCCGATCTTGCAGTCTTCAGTTAAGATTCCGGAGCTGCCCGACTCTCGAAGGACATCCAGCCTGGCCATAGGTTTCGCCCTCGCAGTGCGCGGAATGCGGTAACTCACTGAAACTTACGGGCTGCTCCAACTCGCTGGCGACCATGATCTCGTTCATTTGCTCACCCCGTTTTATACGGTATAGCCAGTAAACCTCACGGGCCCGGAGTTGCAGAGTCTCGTTCGTAAAGCCCTGCATGGGTCCGACCTCCTTTTCGGAGAAAATCAAGATGACATCGTCGGTGAAGGCGTGGCAGTATACTCCTGTGGACTCAAAGCTCAACCAGCAAAGAGTCAAGGCACCGATGTAGATGAGCACTACTTTTCTGCCCGCAAGATACAAATAAACTATACCGTAGAGATTAATAATAATGTCTTTTATAAATTCTTATTAGGCGACTGAACTAATTGAGCCCCGGCGCTGGCGAGTGCGCGTCGACCGACCCGAATATCACCACTCATTGAGTCTTTTTATGAGTAATAAATTAATTTTTTAAGTTATATTCTAGCCTATGCTACTTGATAATATCGTAGCTTTATATTGATGAATGAATTTTTAAAATCGGTTCAGAAGTTTTTGAGTTTATCCATTACAAACAAATAATCAAATCTTTCCTCTGTATAATATCGGAATAGACAATTAGCCTGAAGCCTGAATTAAGATATTAAAAAAAAAATAGGGCAAAGTCCTCAAGTTGTGAACCATTGTCTAATTCATGAGACTACAGCGCAGCGTGCAGGAATAAACAACTCACTTGTATGAACTCTTAGTAATTGTATGGAACTCTACAACTAGTCCACTCGTGTTGTAGTTTAGTTGCTTTTACCACGATACGCCACACCAACACGCCACATCGTACTAACTTATTTTTGTAAATACCTGCCAATTATATTTGTATAGTATATTCACATTGTAATTATTATTTAAATTATTTTACTTACATAGTATACCTATACTAATCATTATTATTTATAACAATGGGCCTGGTTAGTATGTTTGGTTAGATATTCTTTTTTCTTCTCTATATATGTATATGAAGTATAAAATGTAGTTGTTTTGTGGGCTATGAATAGTGCACTTTTTCTCACTTGTTTACAGATTCGGCAGTCCCGCAGGCGCAGACCGCAGTGAAGGTGCAAACAATCGGACGCGTCCGTAAGCCTCGTGGCACAGTCGCTAGTCGCTTCGGACGTGGCTTACGGACTCGCCGAGTACATCAGTTTTGCCTTCTTGGGATATTTAATGCTAATTTTAGCAATTTTTCTTCTTATTGAGCATGTAAAATTCGTACGTATCTTCGTACATCTTTTTTTTATTTTTTATTTTTTATATATTATAATGTATATTGTAACGTGACGAATGTATTGCCTGTTATTAAGGTTATAGAGCCGCGGCCGGTACTTTAAGGACTTGTAAAACCTGGAAGTTATTACTCGTATAACGTATAATATTTTTAATCTTCGAAATCTTCTCAACTAGATTACTAGGGTAACTAGGTAGATCTACCGATTTTTTATTTTACAGTCTACTAATTTTTAGCACTTTATCTACCAATTTTCTAAAATGTATGTTGGCAACGACATCCGCGAACATTTTTGGCTGACAAAGACATCTACGAGCCAGATATCTATCGGACGTCCGAACGCTCAAGGACGGCCCAAGGTTACGTCCGATATGTTGCACAGATCAGTGTACATTCCATTATCCATAGTTTGTTTGTATTTACGCTGCACCGGCGCGAGCGCAGTGCGGACGTATTGTTGTGTAGGAACATATTAAGATACCATACTCTGATAGAATGTCTTATAATCCATCTAGTATAGGTAAGCTATACTTTTAATTTTATATTAGAAATCTTAAAATACGTTGGTTCGAATAGAAATTGAATTTGTGCAGAAAATTTAAAAGCACTTCTATATTATGTTTACAATGTTCATGTGTGTGTGGCGCGGGGTGCAGCGCGGGGTGCGGTGCGGCGCGGGGTGCGGCGCGGGGTGCGGCGCGGGGTGCGGTGCGGCGTGGGGCGGGGTGCGGCAATGTGACGCTACAACTCACTGGAAACAGTAAGTTCGTTCAGCCGTGACAAGTTATAGCCGAGAGAGTTCAGGGAGCTTTCATTACCTAACGTGAAGTTACCGGCGGCGGCGGCGGCTCTGAGAGCTATAGCGTCCGCTGCTTTTCCCCCCTCCCCTCCCCACCCACTCATCCTGTTCCGTCTGACTTCACGATATAAAAACAAAAGTTTGATTCATAAAAGTGCATTTTATGAAAGTGCAATTAACGCGGATAAGCGTTTGCAAATAACTTGTTCTCACAAACATTTTAACTGAAGCGGTTTGCTTTTATACAATATTTAAACTTGTACGACTACTTAGTATGAGACAGCTATTTGTGCTCAAAGTTATACTACATTCCTTAATAATACTACTACTCGTAGCGCTAAAAACATTTACCATGTAAATAAACATCGTACCACATTTGCCTCTCGACATTACAACATTATAAGCTCACAATTATATATTGCAATCAAATAAATAAGTCAATTCATATAGTAAACTTAAATAAATATGTAGTAAAAGAAAAAATGACAAGTTGGTTGCAAGGTTTTGACCACACAGAAACTGAAAAACTAATATCCAAAAATACATAGCCCTAAGTTATAATAAACTAAGTGACTGACACACAATCACATAATCACTCACCCACATGCATTTCTACTTAACCTACATACTTACTATATATACAATAAAACGTACACAAATATTAGATTTACATGCTGAAGTATTACACGGACCCTTTGAACGTCTAGATTTCTAGTCCGGCTTTTCAAACGAGTGTTTTTTATATGCATGAAAAATAAACTAAGCACATCGCTTAAAACAATAACTGTCAGTAGTACATTTAGCTCACTAAACAGTAGAGAAGGATTTTTGCTCTTGCTACTATAATTAAAAATGGCGTTTTGTGTATTAATAAATGTTATTATTTAAACTTTGTAAAAAATACTTCCTAAAACAAGATAAGGATAAGAAGATTAAATTCTATAAGTAAGTATGGTGATTTTATATAAATAAGTCATTTAAATTTATCTGTACAAATATCATTTTTTCATAAACGTGAAGACGTCATTTCTTGTCAGTGTTGCTGTTATAAATGCATTGAAATTCCCTCTGACGGTTTTTAAAATTATAACAATGTAATTTAATCGTTTTTATGTACAAACAATATAAATCATATTCTACTATATATACTGTATAGGTTGAAATTACTTGGATAAATGTACTTCTGGAGTAGTTGACTCTATCGGTTACATAATAATCGGAACTCCACATCGCCTTAATGTAAAACCATTGAGTTTGTAGTCCTTAGATTCGTGTCAATGGGTAATTGGCTCATAGTACCTGAATGATTTTTTTAAAATCTGTAGTTTAATTATATATATTTTTTAAGTTTCCCGGAGATTCAGTACTTGCTATTCCTATCATGGAGTCACTAGTTCGTCTCGACAACCGACGACTAAGAGTATACAAGTATTTGAATAACGACAAAAGCGATACTAAGAAATCCCTGTTGGATACAAAATCCCGCTAATTGCTAATGCATTAATAGATAGTCCTTCTTTAATCCTACTACAGATTGTAAATTTCACGTTGCGGCTTATCAATATGTGAAATCGTACATGAAAAACAATTTCAATGATTCTATATATTAAATCGAAGGTCCAATGCCAATTAAATAAAAATTAGTCAGTGAGTCCGCCCTTGAAGTGTTTCCTTTCCAACGAAAAAAAGAACCGTCTAAATCGATTCATAAACAAAAATGTTATGCCTGAACATTTGTAAAAAAATATACATTCGAATTGCGAACTTCTTCCTTTTTTCGACTTCATCGATTAAAAATGAATATAAATACCTCCCCCCCCAATCCTCAGCCCCTTGAGCACACCGCGCAGAAAATTAAGCTAGCTTCGCGTTTCCTGTTCGACTAGCTACTGAGTTTCCCCACTAGGTATGAACAGAGCTACGGAGCACAACCGCGCCACCGTACTCGTGTTTTAATTAAAACTTTAAACTCTGAATATCTCTAGAGAAAAACTTAATTAGTGAAGGGGAACTGCCAAGTGCCGGTTGAGTGAGGTGGGGCGCTCGCGTGATTATGGACCTGTGTGAAAGGGACGGGTAATGATTTGCGGATGTGCATCAATCTAAATAGTATATGCAGTGTACACTTTGCTCTATTACATAGATTTCAATGAAATTGTCCCGGCGAAACGCTGCGAACGTAGCTGGAACATTATTGATGTGTTTTTATATTAGTTACAAAAATATTAAGTAGATTACACAACAAGTGAAAAAAGAGGGAATTTAATTCGAGGGACTGAGTTGGATCCCGAGAGCAGCAAAGGATTCTAGAGAGAGATTCTAAAGAAGAATCCAGAGTGGAGCAAGGGATACAAGAAACGAGATTTTTTTTATCACTAGTTATATATTCTACTATTTACCATTAACTGCGAGAAAAGTTCTTAGATTCACAATATCATTTTCAATTAATGCACATTTGAAATATCCATGGTAACCTAACACAATATAAATCAGTAACAGAATGACATAAGTGTTACTAGAGGCACTAGCGAGGGTATGTACCTACTAAAGTCACACTTGCATGTGACGCGTCTCAGCTTAGACATGTAGTAGGTATACTAGATACTTACAATGAATTTGTTTAAGGAGTTTCTAAAACAAACTTCAAGAGCTTAAAGAGGAGCCGCCTTCTTGTTCTGCTGTCATGTGCTATGCTATGCTATTCTATGGGTGGACTTATAATTGTATTGCAAAACTTACAACTTTTGTATATAGATATAATAAAATATATACACTTTATAATTATTCATTAATTAGTGTTGTTTGTGTTTAAAATTGTTTTGTATTTCCTAAAGGTTCTATAAATTATCTGAGAGTTTTAACTTGGTCGAGATATCAGAACGCCAATCAAAACAAATGAACCATGAAAGATAAATTAATCACGAACGAACTATGGTGTTTTAATTAAAGGCCCGTCAGCAGCACTCTCTGTGCCAGTTGCGCGCCTGTTCGTGCCTGTCCCGAGGCTTCGTCGCGAACAGTCGTACTATTTACGAAACATTTTATATTGTTATTTAAACAATTCACGCTTTATTCACGCTCTTCACGCTCTACACGCACTATACGCTCTTCACGCTCTACACGCTCTATACGCACTATACGCTCTACATGCTCTATACGCACTATACGCCCTTCACGCTCTGCACGCTCTATACGCACTATACGCTCTACATGCTCTATACGCACTATACGCTCTACATGCTCTATACGCACTATACGCCCTTCACGCTCTACACGCTCTATACGCACTATACGCTCTACATGCTCTATACGCACTATACGCCCTTCACGCTCTGCACGCTCTAAACGCTTTACATGCTCTACACGCACTATACGCTCTTCACGCTCTACACGCTCTATACGCACTATACGCTCTACATGCTCTATACGCACTATACGCCCTTCACGCTCTGCACGCTCTAAACGCTTTACACGCACTATACGCTCTTCACGCTCTACACGCTCTAAACGCTCTACATGCTCTACACGCACTATACGCTCTTCACGCTCTACACGCACTATACTCTCTTCACGCTCTACACGCTCTACACGCTCTACACGCTCTACACGCACTATACGCTCTTCACGCTCTACACGCTCTAAACGCTCTACATGCTCTACACGCACTATACGCTCTTCACGCTCTACACGCACTATACTCTCTTCACGCTCTACACGCTCTACACGCTCTACACGCTCTACACGCTCTACACGCACTATACGCTCTTCACGCTCTACACGCTCTATACGCACTATACGCTCTACATGCTCTACACGCACTATACGCTCTTCACGCTCTACACGCTCTAAACGCTCTACATGCTCTACACGCACTATACGCTCTTCACGCTCTACACGCACTATACTCTCTTCACGCTCTACACGCTCTACACGCTCTACACGCTCTACACGCACTATACGCTCTTCACGCTCTACATGCTCTATACGCACTATACGCCCTTCACGCTCTGCACGCTCTAAACGCTTTACATGCTCTACACGCACTATACGCTCTTCACGCTCTACACGCTCTATACGCACTATACGCTCTACATGCTCTATACGCACTATACGCCCTTCACGCTCTGCACGCTCTAAACGCTTTACACGCACTATACGCTCTTCACGCTCTACACGCACTATACTCTCTTCACGCTCTACACGCTCTACACGCTCTACACGCTCTACACGCACTATACGCTCTTCACGCTCTACACGCTCTAAACGCTCTACATGCTCTACACGCACTATACGCTCTTCACGCTCTACACGCACTATACTCTCTTCACGCTCTACACGCTCTACACGCTCTACACGCACTATACGCTCTTCACGCTCTACACGCTCTACACGCACTATACGCTCTTCACGCTCTACACGCTCTAAACGCTCTACACGCTCTACACGCACTATACGCTCTTCACGCTCTACACGCACTATACGCTCTTCACGCTCTACACGCTCTACACGCTCTACACGCACTATACGCTCTTCACGCTCTACACGCTCTAAACGCTCTACATGCTCTACACGCACTATACGCTCTTCACGCTCTACACGCACTATACGTCTCTTCACGCTCTACACGCTCTAACGCTCTACACGCTCTACACGCACTATACGCTCTTCACGCTCTACACGCTCTAAACGCTCTACACGCTCTACACGCACTATACGCTCTTCACGCTCTACACGCACTATACTCTCTTCACGCTCTACACGCTCTACACGCTCTACACGCTCTACACGCACTATACGCTCTTCACGCTCTACACGCACTATACTCTCTTCACGCTCTACACGCTCTACACGCTCTACACGCTCTACACGCACTATACGCTCTTCACGCTCTACACGCACTATACTCTCTTCACGCTCTACACGCTCTACACGCTCTACACGCACTATACTCTCTACACGCTCTACACGCTCTACACGCACTATACTCTCTACACGCTCTACACGCACTATACGCTCTTCACGCTCTACACGCTCTAAACGCTCTACACGCTCTACACGCACTATACGCTCTTCACGCTCTACACGCACTATACTCTCTTCACGCTCTACACGCTCTACACGCACTATACGCTCTTCACGCTCTACACGCTCTAAACGCTCTACATGCTCTACACGCACTATACGCCCTTCACGCTCTAAACGCTCTAAATGCTCTACATGCTCTACACGCACTATACGCTCTTCACGCTCTATACGCACTATACGCTCTGCTCACGCTCTTCTCACGCTCTACAACGCTTTAATTTGAAAACAGATAGGTACGTCATAAAAATCGAAAATTACTTGCAGGTTTTTTCGTGAACGCCGCCTCTAATTCTTTTATGTCGCTTGCAAATTTAGTACCTACACCAGCGTGTGTAGGTGTGTGTGAAAAATGAACGACTAAATTGCGAAAGTGCGAAAAACCTAAAGTGTAGTACTGTAATACATAGTGATTGTTTCGTACTGAGTTAGATAGTTAGAAAAAATGAGGAAATTTTACGATTTGTATTTCTGAATCTTACAAAACAAAACACACCAGTGACAATAATTAATTTGGTATGTGCAGATGCTACGTCACAAGGTTCAATTTGAACCTTATTTCATATGGCCATGGAGGATTTAAATGGGTAAGCTGTTTCATACCTAATTTTTTTATAAATCAGTACTGAACTGATCTGATTGATACATAATACATCAGAATACTACTAAAAATACAAAATTTAATTTAAATTTCATTTATTCAATTTTTTCATTAGTGGGAAATCGGACCCGGTACTTTGATCGGATTGAAAGCGGCTAGGTAGAGACTAGCACAGTGGCAAAGTAGATAAGTTAGGTATTTAGACAAATATTGTAAATAAGTATTTGTGCGATCGTAAATAAGTACTGGCGCCGCGCCTGCGCTCGGTCGACCATTGACCCGACGTCAGCTGTTTTTGATTTTGTGTTTCATTGCTAGTTTTTTTTTTAGTAAAGTAATGTATTTTTTTTGTTTAATTATCGTATAACATGATGGAGGGTGAATAATTCTAATAAAATGTTTTAAAAATATAATATTTTTTTTATCAGGATCGATTTTTTTTCTGACCCATTATCAAAGGTGTCATTAGTACTATCATCTGTCTTCGTTTTCGGGAGCGGTCTCCTAATACCCAGTATAGTTACTGGTGCTTACATTTTTATTTAATTAACTAGCTGTGCTCGCGGCTCTGCTTGCGTGGACTACAGTGTTCGTCAGGGTTGTTGTTGTAGTAGGCCAGTGATACCTATCAAGACTTATTTGTGGCGTTTGGCTTTCACCTCCTAGGATTCTACGCCCGGGTGCCTCGCACCCCTTGCACCCCCGGGTACAGACTGCCCTGGTAGTGGTGCGAATGAGCTGTATGACCGGTGTGACACTTGTCTTTGAACCCCCGAAGAGAATTCTGCTAAAAATTATTTTTCTATTTTATAGCCTATTTATTGGGAAATGTATTATATAATATATGCTTTTTAATTCACGCTAAGACTCTAAAATGAACACGGGTGAAACCGTGAGCCACGGCTAATAATGTATAAGGAGATACGGGTGATAACAATTTAGATAATATAATGTATTACGTACAATATTGAATCTGTTCCCATAACATACAACAATTAAATAGAGGATTCTTTCTGTGTAAGTAATTACCGAGCACCAAACCCAAGCGATGGTAAGTGCACTGCGACCCACCTGACCGGCATCCGGGTACCGGCCACCGGCCATCCGGCGACGATGTGCGGCTGCGCAGTCACTAGTACTGCTATTATAAGTTTTAACATTCTTACAAGTTTGATAAACTTAAAGGAAAACATATTTGCGGAATAACACAAAGCGTCGCGGGTAGGAGCGGGGTGGGGCGGGGCGGAGCGGCGTTAATAAATCATAAGGTTATACGCGTTAATAGAGCGTTAAACGTGGCGTCACGGTCACGGCTCATTGCGAAAGCGGATGGAACACACTTAAAGTTTCCTTTTCACTTGTCATTAGTTCAAATATTAGGGCGGTCTAGTTATAATATGACGTGGTTACGGGTTTGCGGGCTTGCGGGGGTGCGGGGGACGCGTTCGTGATCGAGCGACATTAAGTTTTATTATTATTCTGGAACAGCCAAAGGTCTACTAGGTTTTGGTGCTTCTGGTCTAGAAAATATAATAATTTTAAATATCTCATTTGGTTCAGGATTTGCTAGTGATTCACATAACTTTTCTGTTGAGTCGAGTTGAGTTGATTTTTCATTACAAAGAGACTATTATCTACACGTAGTGCATCACAATCTGGTGACAATACTTCTGGTTGTAAACATAAAGATATGTTTCCAGCTCAAAGGACCATGAAATAGCCCTGATGGAAATGTACAATAGCTCGCATCGTGAGATGGCGAGACCGTGGGAAGGTCTGTGATAAGCGGGCTAATGGCAGGTGCAATAGTTCTGCGCAGGCGCTGCGCCACCACGCCTCCCTAACTCTGCTGGCATGTAGGCCAGACTACTTCGTGCTTTGGCCGTGAACTCGCGTCTGTTTGTTTTGTACGCGCTACGTCATTCCAGACGTTCGGCTAGCGCTGAGATATATTTTATTTACGGTGATTGAAGATCTTGCATTGTATAAGTTTGAGTTGGTGTACCAGGAGGTTTTGATGAACTGAGTGCTTGAGTGATAGTGTCCTTTGGGATCTGAGTCTGCACACACACTTACATGCAGTTCACTCTACACACACATTCTTCACAATCTGCAGTCCAGATCGACGGGGCAAGGTCAAGGTCACCGCCCGCTCCTGACGAGGTGACGAGAGGGATTGATTCGCGATTGATTGAATTAAGGGCCCAGCACATATTTCGCGAACCTTTCAAACAAGCCCTTTAAATGATTTTTAAATTATAAACAAGTCACTGGAACAAGTTAGTTTCGCAAGCTCTCGTTGATAATTTTAGATAGCTGTTGTCGTCGTAGATTCAGAGCGATTGTCCATTATTCTTTTGGTATTCTTATAGTTGGCGACAACGGCATATAGCATAATATACGCCAATAGCTGGATTGTGACCACCATACACATAGTAGGCGAGATCAGCTATTGTATATTCAGTAATCGAGGCGAGGTGGTACCCGAGTGGGTCGCGACCACCATACACATGCTTATAAACCTGTCATAGTTACTGTTGAAATGAAACATCTTATGCGAGGGTCAGACCGGTTTTTGATCCCAATGTTGGCGTAGCGACGCATTGACCCCAACGTTGGCAGTGTGGGACCGCGCACAGTGGGGTAAAACTTGCCGCTAGAGGAAATAGTTAAATAATTATATTTTTTTGTTTTTGACAAAAACTGTTTATGTTCTTTGATTTAGACCATAATTATAAGACTTTTGATATACATGTCTTTTTAAAATAATGATTAGTTAAGTAAAACATCTTCTTAGTAGGTCCTTATTGTATGAAAGCTGAACTTCAATTAGACCCTGTTGCTTCATCTTAACACATCTAGAGCTGAATGATGAGTTATCACTAGACCTATCAATCCATTTAAGTTTCAGCTCCAGATGTGTTAAGATGAAGCAATTATTCGATACTTCGCGTGTTCTTTTTCGAAAATAATGACAATGTTACCATGCATGTTTGAGAAAAATAATTTATACTCGTGAGAAGTGACTACTATAGGCAACATGGGTGCGTCGGCGGCGTGGTGTTTGTCGGATAAAATTAACACAAGGGTATCCGTGGGGCACAGCTAGTAATTTAATATTCAAGCCAATCTCTTATGGAACTATACTATATATAAAATAAACATAAGAACAACCAACTCATAAAATATCTCGGTATTGAATAAATTATGAAAAATTTATATGAAGTAAAAATATTAAGTAGTAAACAATTTTGTTATGAAATGTGTTCATCGCATTTGCGTAACAGTGTGGTAACACATCGAAGCGCGTAAGTAATGCTGGGCGAGGGGCGCGGGGCGTGGGGCATCAGTATCGTCTATAGAATGAAGTGTCAAGTCTCAATCAAGTATATAGAATCTACTGAAAACATTAAGTTTGTAAACTACTTGCCACCGTAGCCGCGTGGATACGAAAGGACATCTTTGCTCACTCAGATGTTCAACGCTTATCGCTCCGATTACGTAATCAAACAAACAATATTTTACAAATAGAACACTTCCCCTTATAAACGATAACGTAAAGTTGAAAACTTTTCTAGTGATTTCGACCCTTTTTTTATTAGGTATTTCACCCGTGTTAATTTTATACAACAAATATCGCAGACGTACTCGTGTAGGCAATTTTTTATACTTTGTGTAAAACTTTCGACATTTTTATGAGGAATATTTTTTTTTTAATTATAAATATAGCATATGTTACTCGTTGATACCATAGCTTTATATTGGTGATATAATTTTTGAAATCAGTCCAGTAGATTTGGAGTTTATCCATTACAAACAAACAAAAATGAAATCTTTCTTCTTTATAACATTGGTATAGATATAATCGAGCAGTGTTTCGAGCCCGGACAGTTAAAATAATAAGTGTCGGCAGCTTGTTTGTGGACTGTATATTGTAGGTTTGGTTGCATGTGCGTGGGGTGGTAAATTATAAACTAACACTTCACAATATAACATTTATTAGTTTAGGAACAGCAAATGACAATGTTAACACAAACACGTATTTTATCGAACAGGGAAAAATACAAACGACAGATAACAAGCCGTTTTGACAAGCAAACCGTGGTATAAAGTAGGGCTTCTCGACAGATCAGAAGTTGTCTAGTTGCGGACACGGCACGTCAGTGTTCCGAACTGTCTACATTGTTTATTTTACGCTCCTACGTATACTTTCATATGCATTTAGTAAGAAGCTGTTATTTTGACATTACAAACAGACATTTAAATTTTATTAATTGTATATATTATACATATTATATTCGAAATTTAGAACAGAAGAAGTAATGAGACTGAATAGACAAGTGGCATTGGGTGATTTAAAATTCACGTCGGAGCATCCTGTCGTTGTGATTATGGAATCCATACTAATAAAACAACATTATTAAATACGTATCCTCTTCATGTATTTTCAAGCACAGGGGCTGGAGTTAGTTTCGAGATGTGGAAAAGGACTCTGATTTCTTATGGTCAGTGTTTATCTTGTAAATTGAGTTTGATATTTTTTCTACGATTTTGTAGGGTCCAATTCTCAATTCGTCGAGTTTTTTCCTATTTAGTTTGTTTCCATTGTCCACAAAAACAATATCACCAACTTTAAATTCTATGTGTCTTCGATTTTTGTCATAAATTGTCTTGTTGTAATTATGCGATTTGATTGTATTTTCTAGAGCTTTTTTCCTATCTTAGATCATATCATAATCGGTCTTCTTAAGTTTCAGCTCATTTGGCAAAATTGTAACATCTGTACCGTTTAGTAGATACTTTGGAGCATATCCAGTGACAGTGTGCTCTGTGTTATTATAGTTTTTTACACAATTATGTGTGCTATAGTTGTCCATGCTATTTTTGTGTCATTTTCGTTTATCTTGCATCTGATTTTATTGACCAACGTTTGATTTAGTCTTTCATTCAAACCATTTGAGAAGGGCGAGTTCACTGCAGTAAAAATTATTGGTATATTCTTTTCATCCAAAAATCTTTTGAATTCTCTAGAATTGATACCTGGGTATTGGTCTGAGAGAATCATGCCAATGTCGTCAGTTTCAGCACAGTTTTTCAGTAGTTTAATGAAATCATTTGCATTTTGAGTACTTGATGTCGAAATATATGCGTATCTAGTAAAATGATCTGATAGCAGGTGCAAGTATTTCTTTGTTGACTTTGAACCCCCAAAGCCTCCAATAGTATCAATGGAACATATCTCAAAAGGTTTTGTAGCAGGACCCAATTGGGACATTAATCCATTTATTTATTTTGTCCTCTTGATTTGTTCTTTACACATACTATACAACTTTCACAGATTCTTTTTATGTTTTTTGTTATGTTTTCTGCTGTATACAATGAGCTGATCATAATTTGAATTTGTTTAATTCTTATATGACCTAGGTCTGTATGTACATTTTTTATGAATTCTATACTGAATTTCTCTGAGAGAATTATTTTTTCTTTTTTCTTTACTTTTTTGTAATAAACGTTGTTTTTTGTTATTAACTTCTCTTTCTTGCACTGTATGTTTTCATTTTTATCTTGATCTTTTAAGATTTCTTCTAGTTGTATTACGTTAACTACTTTTAATTGTTCGTCCAGGTTTTCATTTGGTTCTAAAACTGGGTTCCTGCTTAGGCAATCAGCTTCAATGTTGTACCTTCCTGGAGAATACTTAATTTGGAAATCATATTGTGATAGGTAGTATGTTATATCTCCTAATTCTTCATCCGTTCTTGACTTTATATTCATATTCTCCAATGGCTTGTGATCTGAGAAGACAATGAATTTCTTACCTATCAACAGATGCTGCCAATACTTTACACATTCTTTAATTTCTAGGCATTCTAGATATACAGCTTTCTTCCTTTTTTGAACTTCATTCAATTTTTTTGAAAAGTATGCTACCGGTTTCTCTTCATTGTTTTCTTGTGGTTGTTTTAGGACTGCGCCTACTCCTAGTATACTAGCATCTGTGTATATGTGAATAGGCAAATTAGGATCAAAAATTGTCAATATTGGTTGTGAACATAATATTTGTTTCATTTCATCAAATGACTCTTGGCAAGCCTTAGTCCAGTTAAAGGTTTGTTCTTTTCTCAATAGGTTATGCAATGGTTCCAATTTTATTGCTATTTTTGGCACATATTTATGATAAAAGTTTATTTTTCCCAAAAACTGTCTCACATTTTTTTGTGTTTTTGGAGTAGGAAAGTTTTTTATTGATATCAAGTTATCTTTCAGAGCTTTAACTGAATTATTCTGTATTATGTGACCTAGGTATTTAACTGAGTCAGCTGCAAGTGTGCATTTTGAAAATTTTAGTCATAAACCTTCACTTTTAATTGCTTGAAATAGCTGTTTTAGATGTCTGACATGATCTGAGAACGATTTTGAGAATAATAAGATATCGTCGATAAAATTCACCGTGAACTCTCCGAGCTTATGTTTCCGTGTTATATTATACATTATTCTCTGAAATATTGCTGGTGACGTTTTTAAGCCGAATGGTAAGCAAGTCCATTGAAAGTGACCCTCTTGTGTGATGAATGCAGTTTTCTGTCTATCTGTGACACGCAGAGGTATTGACCAAAATGCTGAATTCAGGTCTAATGTCGAGAAAAACTTGCAATCTCTTGTTTTTACTATTAGGTCCTCAATAAGTGGGAATGGCTGTGATTGAGGGACAACAATTTTATTTAGGTCTCGAAAATCTATGCACAGTCTTGATTTTTTTATTTTCATCTCTTTTATAAGCTAGTGTAACTGGAGCTGCAAATGGACTATATGATTCTCCTATTATATTTTTTTCCAATAATTTTGCAATCTGGTTTTCAATCTCCTTTTTATCTTCAATTGTGCAACAATATGGCCTTTTACTGCAATATTTTTCTACTAATAGGTCAATGTGTGCTTCATAATCCGTTACCGTCCCGATGTCATATTTGTCCTTTGCAAATACAGATTTATTGATCGATATTAAGTCATCAATCACTGTCTGTTTTTGATAATCTAGATGATTTATCAAAATTTTGAAGTTTTCTGCATTGAAGTTTTCATTGAAGATTATTAAATTATCAGATTTTATTTCCCTAGAAATATCAATAACTGATTTATTTGTTTCCTTAGAAACTATTTCACTTTGAACAGGAATTTTCTGATGGATTTCTAAGTTTTCATTTTGAATTAAGTAAAACTTTTTTATACAATCTAGTCCAATTAAAAATCGTAATCAAAATTTTCCTTGTCTATTACAAAGACATCCATTTTTTTCTCAATATTAAAAATAGTTATATCGAGTGTTATTATGCCATTTGCCTTTTTAACGCCATTAATCGTTTTTAAGTTAGTATTGTTAGAATAACTCAATTCTTTATTGTTTATTTTCAACAACCTTGAATTTATCAATGACACATTAGAGCCTGAGTCATAGATTCCAAATATTTCAACATGTTTATTCAATACTAATTTTACTTTAATTAATGGCGGAACTATTATTTTTTTGGTTTTCACATTGCAGTTCGCATTCCAATTATGAATTGTTGACGAGTTTAATTTGTTACTTATCTTTTTCACTATTTATTTTTGTTTTAAACCAACATAAATCTTCTGAATGATAACGCACACCTTTCTTTAACCTTTCACAAATGTTACATTTTTCTGTTATCATCTTAGTATCATCTTTTTTTTTTTATAAACTTCTTCTTTGTAACTAAATGTTCTAACTTGCCAAGTTCGTTAAATAAGTCTTTTGTTTGTACAACTTCCTCTTTGTTGATCCTATACGTTATATAATCTGGTAAGCCGGCAGCAATTATATCAATTATAGTACCTTGATCAAATGTTCTTCTTACTTCAAGTAAAAGTTTTTCTTTTCTAATAGCATATTCTAATAAAGATCCTGTTTGATACTTGAAAGATAGAGCATACTTGCTAGTAGCCTAACCGTTATTAGCATAGGCTTGCAAAAAGTTTGACTTCCATTCTGACCACTCTGATTTTAAACCATGCTTAATTATCATGGAAGAATACCAATCATTAGATGATTTTTCTAGAAATAATCTGAAGATTTCTATTTTTTCTTCGTCTTTTATTATATCAAACCTTGCACATTCTTTTTCAAATACTTCCATCCAGTGATATGCACTCAAATTTTTTCCATTAAATTTTTCAATAACAAACCTGTCGGCTAACTTTTTTATACTTTGTTTTTCTTTGTTTTGTTGACTTTCAATTAACTTTTCTAAAATTTTCACTATGGGATCTTCTGATTCTTTTTTATTGACAATATCCAATTGTTCTTGGGTGATTTCCTCAAGGAATTGGTCTTCAAAAATCATGTTTTCATCCTCATCAAGGTATGTTTGTAATATACCCTCTGTCACTTTTATCCATACACTTCTAGTTTCATGTCTTTTTTTTCAATGTGTTTTTTACTGTTACGAAAACTTTAGAGGCTTGAACATGTTTGTGAAGTGATACTGCTTGAAAGTTCTCAGGAATCAGGAAAACTTTGTTATCTTGTGTGACAATTGAGGTTATGGCAATATAGTTTGACTTTCCGTCTATTGTTGGTTTTGATTGAAACGTAAATTTCAACTTTTCCATTTTTCTTTTTGACAATAAATGTCGTTTTATAAGGTATTTTCTTGTGATTTGGGCGACACAGTTATTCAAAACACAATTGAGTTTCTCTGTAATAAAAGTTTTATTGTATTCATTTTACATATTTTGATCCACTTAAACAGTTTAGTAACAAAATCTTACCTGTAATAAAAGAAATGACATTTAATGTTATTAATGACAATGTCAATTCCTAAATCACAACTGGGGAACAAAATTATTTTTTATAAATTTTCAATTGACAGCTAGCTAGTTTGATGCTTCATAGATTGTCATCATTCGACCACAGATTACAGAGCGACCAGTATTAGTCTATGTCGCGGTCTACCACGATGACGCTTGATGCGTGGAAATCTTAAAATTAAAGAAAATTACATTTTTCTTTACATACTTATAGTAAACATATGTAGAGATTTTGTTACATCATATAAAAACAATAAAATGTAGAGTACACCCGTATACCTACCTAACCTTAAGATCTACGTGTTATCCAGACACGAGGTGCTTTATTATATACACTGTTATCTCGTAACGTTTAAAGTTCTTTATCTTAGTTCGAGTGGGTTCGTTAAGTACCAGGATAACACAAGTGAAAAGGGATTCATTATATCTATCAACTAAACCACTATACATCTAATGTGAAGGGGCGAAACACACACACACACACAATTAAAAGTAGGACAGTACATACTCGTACATACATAGATTTATCTGTATTGCATTTAGAAGTTGATGATTGCTGCTTAGTGCATAGTTTATTTTTATTCAGCGGTTGCGCTGAGACATGACTCTGAGCCCGACGTGGCATGAGCAAATATTCAAATCTTTTAAAAGTTTCTTAGACTTGGAAAAATTATCATCCAAACACCTATTGCGCGTTCCTCTGTGTTTCTTGTTTTATATGGGCCTTTTTATAATTTTTAAAAGGTCTCTAAAAAGTTAGAAATAAATGAATTAAAGAAGAATTAAACTTTGATTTTGAATAACATTTGAAGAAGTTAATTTATTGTAGAAAAATCAGAGATCTTTTTGTATTACATTCAGTTTTCTACTGGACTACATGTGTACTAGTATTTAACACGTGAACTGAGCTGTTCATAGGTTATTAGATTATTAATTTTATATGAGAAATGAAATATCTTAATAACAGTTCAAACTTTTAAAGTGTTTTTTTTTGTCATTATAAATAATATTTTCGATATAATTACTTACAAAAAAAACAATTTTAACGCAGTCTAACGTATGTACCTGCTGCGAAGAGGTGAGAGGCGACAGGAAGAGCGAAGAACTAGAGTTTTGCACACGGGCGACGCCTCTGCTCACTCCATTACTAATAACTATTTTATAATAAACTAGGGCTTACTCGACTGTGACTTGAATATAACAAAAAACTCTTATACGAAAGAATAAGTATTGCAGCTACCTACGTTAATGAAGTGAAAACGATATATATTTATAATAATGTATTTTACAAAGTACCATCAGAAACAGTTCAATAATTTGTAAGATATGTTCAAACTCTCTGCCCTCTGTAATAATATCAGAATAATTCCCGTAATTCAGGAAATATTTGCGATTCAGTATATTTATTAAATTGTTCTCCACCATGGATCGTAATTCCGAGAACAGACCTGAGCGCCTCAGTCGGCGTATCCACTTCGCCTTTTTCGTATTTCAACTGGGCACATTCATTAACTTCATTTCGTAAATACATTTTGATAATTTTAATGAAAATGCAAATGCTATAGAATCCATAGCATACACAAAGATGTGTCTACACACACACACACACACACACACGTATAATCGTACATACGACTTATAGTACCGTAAACTATAGACGCTTGTGATACGATAGATATCACTAGCGCGCTGCAAACCTTGAACCCCCCTACCCCAAAGAGCTCTGGGAACCCTACTCACTGCAGTGGACTGTCCACCAGTCGAGTCGGACTAACCCCAAGTAGAGAGAAATCTCCAAAAAATTTATCTGTTGCAACTCCAACCTTCAGCGCGATGAACGGTTCTTCAATACACATTCCTGAACTATCTATAGCAGAACTTAACTTAGTGGATACAGTTTTAAATACTGTTGTATATGTGTTCGCCACCTTATAGCATTTAGTTTGACATTAATAAGGGCAGTGCGTTACCGGCCGCTATCGAGTATCATTCCACACTCCGTATTAACAAATACTAATTAAACTTAGGAGTCAATGAAACTTTATAAATTATCTAGACGGCATTAAACATGGGTTCTACTAAAATAACATCGATCTCTCCTTCATTTCTTCAGGACTCCAAGAGCACAAGTTGCCTTCAAATGTTCTGTACCAATTATCCTTATCTTTAGAAATCCTATACATGTGTTTTCCCACATGATCGAGCAAACACGAGTCACTCACAGACTGGCTTAGGCTACCTTTATTTAATTTACATATATTGTTATTATTTGAATAAGCATATACAGTGAAAACCCCGGATAATTTCAGATCGTACTAATGAAAGTGGTAAAAAGAATTAATTTTACGTTTACGAGTGCGAGCGTTTCGTGATGTACATACACATAAGAGACTACGTTCTGTGCTACGATGCGCTACGTTCTGTGCTACGACGCACTACGCGCCGTCACGCTAGTTCTGCTACGTTTGTTACTACACGATGTTACGTATAATGCTTCGTGACACAGAACGCCTACGTTACATTCACTGTGTAATTAAATAAAAAAGAGTATGCAGTAAAATTTTTGTTAATAATAGGTCTTTACCTATGAAATTGCCGTTCTGCAGTACTGGCCATTTCAAATCAAAATAATTTTTGTTTGGCTAAGAATTCTAATTTGAAATTAATTTTATTTTAAAAACATGGAATTCTTTTTCCAAAAGAAGTCATTTGTTTATTGATTAGTGTTACATTTTCATCGCATTTCAATCTTTTTTTGTCAACATGGATAAGTTAAAAATTCGAGTAATTATGGAATATGAGTACCGTCGTGCAGCACTAACACTACAAACAACGCACCACCTTTTATTGGTTTGCTCACTTCCGTTCTGGGAATTTCGACCTGAAAAATGAACCTCGCGGTCGTGCGAAGACTTTGGTCGACAATGACGAATTAAAGGCGATTGTGGAAGCTGATGATATACAATCTACGCCTGAATTAGCAGCAGCTTTCGACGTTAGCGTCAATACAATATTGGTCCATTTATGTCAAATTGGCAAGGTAAAAAAGCTTGACAAATGGGTGCCCCGCGAACTCAATGATCGCCAGCGCGAAGTACGCGTCGAGACGTGCCTTGCATTGCTCAACAGACACACAAATGAAGGAATTTTGAAACACATTGTTACCTGTGATGAAAAATGGATTCTGTTTGATAACCGCAAGCACTCAGCAAGTTGGTTGGATCCTGGTTCAGCACCTAAACAATGCCCTAAACGTAAACTTACCCCTAGAAAAGTGATGGTCACTGTTTGGTGGTCTAGCGCCGGTGTGATTCATCACAGCTTCTTACCAAACGGGGTGAGCATTACTACAGATGTGTACTGTGAAGAACTGAACACAATGATGGAGAAGCTGGCACATCTCCAACCAGCATTGGTCAATCGCTCGTCTCCGCTGTTCCTGCACGACCTGCAAGAACTGGGTTTGGAAGTTCTCCGCCATCCACCCTACTCACCAGACCTTGCGCCTACAGACTACTACTTTTTCCAGAATTTGGATAACTCCTTGGCGGGAAAAAAAATTCAATACCAGAGAGGCAGTACAAAATGCCTTTGAAGAATTTGTTGCCTCCCGTCCAGCTGGATTCTTTAAGAAGGGCAGCAATAAACTGCCACTGCGCTGGCAAAAATGCATTGATTGCATGGGAGATTATTTCGATTATTACAAATAAAAAATACATGAAAAAAATTCGTTTAAATTTTTTCATACAAAACGGCAATTACATAGGTAAAGACCTAATATAATTATTATAGATAACTATTTACAGTAGAACTCTATAAATAAAATTATAAATATTTAAACTATTTTAAGAGTTAATCGCTTCAAGTATTGTAGTAATTGATAGAGTGCTCGTTGCGATCGTGACTCCATAGAGCGAGGCGAAGCAAGGCGAAGTGAGGCGAGCTGAGGCGAGGTCAGGTGAGGTAAGGCGATGTGAGTTGAGGTGAGGTGCGGATAGGCAGTGAGTCAAACCGACTGTAGTTTTATAATAACAAAACTAGCATTGGAATAATATCGGGTTTATGCTTTTCTAGATTTAATGTGTATTTATTAATGCAGAAAGGGAATTTGAGGAGTTTCTGCATCAGTGGCTATGTACTCATCGTGCTACCATTCCGCATTCTGTACTCCGCTCTCCGCTCTCCGCACTGAGCAGGACAGCAACACTACGCAACCAGGCTTGTTCACCGCGTCGCATTAATGTTATTGACTAATATAATTCTAATGACTTAAACGTAGTAATGAACTGTCTGGACTCAGATGAATTAACTCATAGTTGAACGTGCGAGTGAACTGTAATCACATCTATGACGAACGGTCAGCTCCTCATCGTCGCGCGGCTTGGTGCCCGTCTAGTTCACGTGACACTATGACGTCACTAAAAGCTTGTAACCCGCCGCCCCCATCCCGCACTGCCCTCACCATGCCGCGAAACTCTTCAGCTTCAGTGTACAGTCGATAAGGACGGGCGAGTGCACCGAGAGCTAGCCACCGCGAACCGTCCCACGCCGCTCGTACTGACACGAACTGACCGTATCTCCCTTATTAGGAATCAAAATTTTTTTATGATATAAATGCAGGACAAACAATATATTCAAAAATTTATAAAGTACCTACTACAGCTTTCTGACGTAGCAGTTAATACATTTGGCCGTATGTTTTATGACTTGAAGCGACGAACTTGTTTCCGGCGAGAAGTACGACTCTCGGCCTATACAAAGGCAGCGTTCGTTTTGTGAGAGCAAGTTCGCGCATCTTCAGTCGCTCGGCGTCCGTCCCCGCGTGCGGACACTGCCTGTGCGCTCCGCCATTCACGCCTCGCACCCCGCACCCCGCACTCTGCGCGCCGCCCCGCTGACATTTCCAGTACGGCATTATAGTGTAGCACGCACGGAGCTGAGTCTGTTACAGTACTACACGCTTCCGCGGAGAACTAGTACAGATATGTGAACAGTGGTGCGTTCTCCAGGACAGAGCTAGCTGCCTCACAACAGCTATGAGGCTCCTCGCGGACGAGTGCGCCTCTCCTCAGATACAATTATTCATTTCAATGTATGAAATATTATTAATAATAAACCACACATACACATAGATATGTGCGGACAATCCGATTATACAGAACACCTGCTGTTATACATACATAAGAGAAATAACATTTATTACATCATAAAGTATATACAGAACTACATAAATCGAAACTACAACAAATTAGAATTTAATAATATAACAATATTTTTAAATAAATTCCTCATTCAACAAATAAAGAAGTATTTAAAAGGAAACAATAATCCCGACTGCAGTATAAAAAAAACAATTTTTGCTTTTTATTTGCTAAATATTATATAGCCTATGTCCCTCCCACAATTAACACGAATTTAACGACACCTCGCTAGCTAAAATCTATGAAACCGATTAGTCTAAATAACGTGCCAAAGAAATAGACATACATACGCTCGAAAAACATCACCCTCTTTTTTCGCAGTCCGGTTAGAAAAACTCAGCTCATGATGTGCTACGACAGAATATTGCCGTCACAGAATACTAGAAGAAAGGCAGCTCCGGCCGACCTTCAATCCAGTTACTTACACCCGATTGTAGCGCTAGAGCTGGCATATCTACAACGTTGGATGAATATATCGATTTGGGAATTTCTGTACTAAAACATTTATCATATAACAGCTGTGCCCGCGGTTACACTCGCGTTCAATTTTATTATTGAAATCTATACGTTGTATAATAATTGCTCCATTTTCTAAAGTCAATAAATTGATATTATATAGCATATAACTTTCCTCAATAAATGTTCTAATTAATTTTTTTTACAGATCAGACCAGTAGTTTCAGAGATTTTCGCGTACAAACAAAAAAAAAGGGGAATACATTAATTTTTCAAATTATATTGTATATAGCCTATGTTAACGCTGATACTGTTGCTTTATATTGATAAAAGAGATTTTTTTTAAATCGGTCCATTCGTTTTTGAGTTTATCCATTACAAACAAACCAACAAAAAAAAAAAAAACTTTCTCCTGATAATAATGGTATAGACTATGGGTTACTTAATCGCATTTATTTTTATTAATTAAAATACTATATATTGGTTTCTTCCGTCGATTACGGTATTTAAAAAATACCGTTTATTACATGTTAATGTATAATAAAATTTAGGGTGTAAGAGTCTTAACATGACTTACATATAATATTTTTTTAAAATTTTTAAATATGTTTATATTTATAGGACGCTCGAAAACACAATAATACTACATAATACTTAGCTACATAATAAATGCGTGACAATTGTAAAAACCCTAGTTTTTATTGTATATCGGAAAGTGTGAAACTATTAGGAGCTGTCATTTTATAAATTATAATTGATTATTATTCTTTAATAATTATTGATCAGACACAATCGTATTTTTATGTATGTTTGCTCATTATATTATTAACAATTCATATAGCTTATTGATGAAAGAATGACGTGCAACTTCCCTTGTACAAAATCCCGGAAAATCCGATTACATTTTTTCTAGACAAACCACTTAAATATTGCTACCTAGTATAAATGACATGTATATTTTAAATAATATTTTGTTTTTATTATACTAACACGAACCTGCAAGACATTTTCTTCAACTGCTTGTTCTAATAATTAACGTTTCGGAAAACTTTTTCAGAACATATTTTCTAATGGTTTCATTTCACGAATATATATCTGATTGCTTCTATAAATTCAAAATTTAATTTTACATTGATTAGTGCAGTTGAAATAGTAGGACTTTCAAACAATTAAAGTTGAAACACTTTGAAGACATTTGGGAATGTCGGTGACAGTCTTTCAGTTTTTATTAATTATATTTATACATTCCATAGAAACTTTCCATAATGTAATGAAAATACGAAATTAAAATGTAAAATTAGCAATCTTGTAAAGTATAGAACAATTTCTGTACTCCTATCTATTAGAGGTATGGTTTGATAAGGTCAAAATCTACCATTTACACAGACGCATCGCAGGATGCAATTGGTGTGTTCTGTGACCTCTCAAAGCCCTTATGCTACCTTATACTACATATACTGAACCTAAAGCACTATTGTGTCTGTGGAACTTCACTCGAACCTCGAGTCCCTTACATACCGGCGCATTTCAGAATCATTGTCTAGAATCGGTGTCCTCAAGGCTTGATTGTGAGAGCATTTTTGTCTTTGTTGGTAACTATAAATGATCTACCATTAGTGACTGAGAACAATGTTGACATGATTCTATTTGTGGACGAAACTTCACTTATATTTAACGTTAAAAGAATTACATTCAGTGGTTAGACAATTAAATAATAGTTTTCAAAGGTTTACTGTTAAATATAAAAGAAATAACATGTATGCGATTTGCGTGAGTATCTAGATGGAAGGGAAATAAATAAGCTTAGTTGATAATACTGTGTTCTTGAGTACCTATTATATTTAAATCAAAATTAATTCAAACCTTATGTCTTTAAGCAACCGGCATAGTTTTCATAATAGAAATAAGCACAAATTGGTTATCTCATGTTTTAGACTCAGTAAAAACAATAAAAGATTTTTAGATAATATTTTTAAGTTGTATAATAAGATCTGATCACATTACCGATTTGCCGGACAATAATTTCACGGACCATCAATGAACTTTTCACAGTAAAACTGGTTTGACACGATTGTGTGGATCGTTATGTAAATTATGGTGATATCCCGAAATGACTCCCTCTCTGCCCACCCACTTCATTAATGTGATTTTATTTATTTAATATCGACATCAGCCGGTCTCTTGACGCACCGCATTGCATTTTCTACATCAATAATTCGCTTTCTACTTTTAAGAGTTTGTATGTGATGTATGTTCAGGTTCAGGCGGCAGCAAACAGTGAGCTAGGTGAGGGCAGTGCGCTCCGGCATGCATGCGCTCCGCCCGGGGACGGGGACCCTCGCTCTCGGCGCACTGCTCACGCTGGCGATAGCTGTCCCTGGAGTGTGCGCTCGTTAGTATCCCACCTCCTGAGACACACATATACACGAACAAGAGCTCCACACCACGCGCGTTGCCTCTATTGCGATAACCTGTCACTGTGTTCGCAGCGCAGTGGCCGGAACACGTTATCCGCGGAGCGGAGGGCACGCCACCCGCAGACACTGCAGCGGAGCTAGAGCTGGCTGATTTGGCTGAAGTGGCAGGCATACCCGCGTGGCGCGACCTGTGGTACGGCTCTTTGGACACGTTGCATAGAGAGCCGACCATCAACAACACGCAGGAGGATGTCGTGGCCCAGCTCGGCGCGCTCGCCTTCCTGCACTGTCCCGTGCGCAACCTCGGCGAGAGAGGGGTGAGCCGCGACCGCACCGCCTCCTAACCCTACCCCCGCCTCGCACCGCGGTCACTCACTTAGTACTCGGTCGTGTCACAGGTGTCGTGGGTGCGGCGCCGGGACTGGCACATCATCAGCTCCGGGGTTCTCATGTACACCAACGATGAGCGTTTCCAGGTGAATATCAGCATCGAGTTCACCCGGCGAACGGCAGGACGGCAGGATGGCAGGATGGCAGGATGGCAGGACGTTAGGATAGCTGATCGTTTATTGTTTTTGCGCAGGTCCTGCACGGCGAGGGCTCAGACGATTGGATCCTACAGATCAAGTACGTTCAGAAGCGCGACAACGGCACATACGAGTGTCAGGTGACGTATCTTCCGACTGAGTACTGTGCTCGCACGCATGCTCGGCGCATGTCCGACGCGTGTCGATTAAGAGAACGCATGTGTGTGTATGGTCGCAGGTGTCGACCGGGTCGGGCACTTTGTCACGGCTGGTGCACCTGCACATCGCAGTGCCGGAAGCGTTCATCCTCGGCGCCGACGAGCACCACGTCGACGTTGGCTCCACCATCAACCTCGTCTGCATCATCGAGAAGGTGAGTTCAAGTCACCGTCCTACATGCCCCGCATCCCACCTGCCACATTAACCAAACGGTTTCGTGTCCCTTACAGAGTCCAGTGCCACCGCAGTACGTGTTCTGGTATCACAACGCACGTATGATCAACTACGACGAAGCGCGTGGTGTAACTGTCGCCACGAAACCGGGACCCAAGACCCAGTCGGTGCTCGCGATCCGCTCGGCTGCAGCCGCGCACTCCGGCAACTACACCTGCGCCGCCGCGAACACAGAGCCAGCTCATATATACGTTTACGTCTCCGAGGGCAGTCAGTATCACTGCGCTGTCTCTCTCGCACACCTGCCAGGCACCATCACTCACTGTGCTCGATTTATATGCTGTTTCAGGTGACAAGATGGCGGCCACTCTGAGTCGCAACTCGAGTGCAGCGCCACTGCATCGAAGTGTTCACACTGCGGTACGAGCACTGGTATCGCTAGTGTCGTTGGTCTCGCTGGTGCCGCTACTTCATCGAGTGTTTGTTTGCGACGTCTCGCTCTGAAGGCATGCGTCTCCGTCCATAATGTTCGAAACCAGAATCCCTGGATTGGTGGAGACCCAGGTGTTTTCACACTTGGAACAATTTTTTCATGGTGGTTGATGATTCAAGGCCTGAGACCGCTCAAGTCCACGTCCTTAAGCTTAAGACGACACCTGAAGCTGTTCTCGATAATGTGGCAGTTCTGCATACACGACAATGACAGGCGATCCTATGAAGGCTCTGTACCTCGAAAAGAATACTACTTATCGAAAATGAGACTAGATGACTATGACCATACATAGGGTGTCAACAAATAAACTTAAAACAATCATCATCGCCAAGTGACAGATGTTCGGACTTGATGGTGAGTTTTACCGAGATCCTGTCGAGTTGAATCGCGTAACGAGCTGCGAGAGCGCCGCAGACAACATCTAGAGTCCGGGGTACGGCTATCGGTTGTAAATAAAAAAAAAAAAAAAAAAATGTACATAACTTTAATATAGTTGTAAATACGTTGGTGGAAGAAGGTAAAAACAGTATTAATAATAATTAAAAATAATTGTGAGATGTGATTCTCGAAATTTTAACACAAATTAAAGAAAGATACTGACACATTGACTAAAGAGTTTTATTTAAACATCCTGAGCCTGTTTTGCAACTGACACGTGCCCATACTGACACGTTCTGATAGAACATCGCTACGTACCATCCGGGCAGAGTCGTATCTGGTTCCATATTAGCCTACCCCTCTCACCAAGTAAAATGAAACAATGAGCTGTGTGCCTAATGTGAGACAAAAATCTTAGCATTCCATGGATTCACCGTGCGGATGTTGGGTTCATCGTGTGGCAGACAGAGGGAACACAAGCAGACCCCGGGAGTTGCGGCTCAGGTGTAGGTTTAAGGGGCCACCTAATGATGCACATCAGCGCTCACCTTGATTGCCCGCGATACCCTCCCTGCCAAGCCAATGCTGTTTTAGATACCCGTTCTAAAATAGAACATACTGCAGTTCTCGACAGGTCGAGGTATTTTAGAAAGTTATATAAATCTGTCTGTTATTATTATAATTTAATAGTCTGTTTGTCTGTTCGGTTCGGTTCGGTTAGGTTAGGTTAGGGGCGGGTGTGTACCCATGACGGGTATGTCCACGTTAAAAAAAAAAAAAAAAAAAAAAAAGGTTAGGTTAGGTTTTTTTTTTTTAATAAACATCCCTCCAGACGCGGATGAGTCTAGA
Organism: Saturnia japonica; assembly: GCA_033032175.1. Taxonomy (NCBI): domain Eukaryota; kingdom Metazoa; phylum Arthropoda; class Insecta; order Lepidoptera; family Saturniidae; genus Saturnia; species Saturnia japonica. The sequence continues at coordinate 19,310,830 of CM065318.1, forward strand.
ACTTTATTTTTCTAAATTTATTAATTGCAATTCAATATTCTAATTTAAAAAAATTTAAAGTAAAACATACAGTTCATAATATTTAAAGGTGTACATACAATTTAATATTCTAATTCTAAAGTAATCTAGTGTAAAAATAAACAATTTTTAATGTTAAAAGTGGAAATTCGTTAATGCAATTTAATAAATTCTAATTCTAAATTAAAAATATAAAAACAATCAACTTATAATATTAAGGGTGGAAGTTCACTAATATGCATTGTAATAAATTCTTATTCTAAGTTAATCTAAAATGTAGAACGACAGCTTACAACATTACAGGTGGAAATTCGCAAATGGATATGTAATAAATTAAATTTGGAGCTTTTGGTTTAAAAACAGACAACAATAAAACAAAGACAAACAATCACAGGAACAATTAACAACATATTAATTATTTATTTCTTGTTATAACGGCCCTGACTACTTTAACACAAAATTTTAAGAAAATATCACGATTTTTATTGTTCATCAAATGAGCAATATTTTCAGGCGTTATTCTAATATTCAATTCCTGTTCCAAGTCAAATCTGTCCCTGGCATGAATGTCACAGTTAAAGAGGACGTGGTGGACAGTTTCTTCAATGTTTATCTGGCAGGCACACAAGGGGCTGTCCATGCACTTGAACCTTGCCAGGTTACTCCGAAAAGCCCCCGTGTCCTGTGAAGAGTTGAGTATAGAGGTGATCCACCCCGATCTTTTTCACGGTCTTGAACGCAGACGCCACGTCAGGGAAGAAGAGTCTGGTAACCGAGGCGGTCCCTCCCATTGAGTACCTCTCTTCCCAGGTCTCAATGGTGCCCATACGGATAGCTCTCCTCACATACGACAATGTGCACTTGTCGTAATGTGGTTTCGTTTTAACCGTTAGGGCCGCCTCTTTAGCCAGTTGATCTGCTCGCTCATTCCCTCTGATATTAACGTGGGCCTTTACCCAGTAGAGGTGAATTCTCCTCCCACTGCTATGGCACTCAATTATGTTTCTCCTCGCCTCCACTGCTAAGGGGTGCACAGTGCGCCAGTTCGCGATCGCCTGTAGAGCCGACAACGAATCGCTGTAAATGCCATTGCTGCGGCCAGTGCTGCGCAGGATTACCTCCGTGGCTCCACATATCGCCAGGAGCTCGGCCTGGTAGACGGTGCAGTACGACGACAGCTTGAATTTCCGACGGTGTGTCTCCGCATCATTGCACCATACGGACAATGATGCCCCCATCCGGTTATCGATCTTGCTGCCGTCGGTAAAAATGCACAGATCGTGCGCGCTACTGTAGTTGACCTGATCCTGGTCCACCAGGCCCTTGAGCTCAAGGTCGAGATGCTGTGCCGGATGTGGAATGCATGCGAAAGCTGCCATACTTTCCACCCCTCTGTCTCCCAGCGCCGGCAGGCGCCTCCCTCTCTTGACCTCGTACAATGCAGCTGCCTCTCGTATACGCAAGTCAAAGGGGAGCAGCCCCGCCAGCACTAATACCGAGTTCAGAGAAGCGGTCCGGTAGGCCTTGCAAAGCTTCTGCGCGAAGTCACGTTGCACAACGTTTAAGCGCTTTTGCACTCCAATCCTGCCACACACTGGCGCCCAGGCGCTCGCCGCGTACATGATGGTCGGCTCTACGACCGCCGTATAGATAGTTCTAATCACCTCCGGGTGAAGACCCCAGGAGACCTTGGCGGCACGGGACAGCTGTCTGTATAGCGCCAATGCCCTATCACAGACGCCACCCACGTGCTCGCTGAACGTAAGACCACTGTCAATGGTCAATCCTAGGATCCTCATCCGAGGCGACACAGCGACATCAATGCCACCCATTGTGAGGCGTGAGGTGTCGTATTTAAGTTTTCTAGTTAAAACTAGCGAACTGGTTTTGTGTGGAGCAAACCGTAATTTGTTGCAGACACCCCACTCCCGCACATATTCCAAAACGGGATTGGCCTGCTGCTTTATTTCTGCCGCACTGTCCCCATCAAACGCGAAGAGCACATCGTCTGCGTACGCCTGCACGTGGACCCCCCGTTCCTCCAAGCCAATAGCGGGTCCAACAAAAGGTCCCACAATATAGGACCCCCGATCGAGCCCTGCACGCAGCCTTTAGTGGTTCTCCTTGACACCTTCTCCCCCGCATATCCCAGGTGGACTACCCTGTCACTCAGGTAACTACCCAAGATCTTCTGTATGCCTACAGAGCAGCCCACCTCCATCAGCCGGACCCTGATCTGTGGCCATCAAGCACTGTCAAAAGCGCCCTCTATATCCAGGGACACAAGTACGACGATCCGCTTCTGGTCGAGTTTGACGCGGATGTGTGTCACCAGATCATAGAGGGCGTCCTCGGTGCTTTTCTGGGGCATGAATCCGTACTGACGGTTGGACAGCGTAGGGAGGATGTGCCACTTGGCCCTCTCGATGACCATGCGCTCGAGAATCTTGCCCATCACTGGCAACAGTCCTATCGGCCTATAAGATTTAGGACTTGAGTGGCCTTCCTTCCCGGGCTTCCTCAGGACTACAACGGTGGCCTGCTTCCAAGCCATGGGAAAGTACCCCAACTCAAGGCACTTGTTTACCAGCGATAGGCAAGTCTCCGGGGCGCAAATTACGGCGCGTGCGCAAATATCGGCCGTCAGTCCGTCTGACCCAGGCGCCTTCTTTGGATTGAACCCATCCACTGCGGCCCTCAGTTCTACGTGCGTAAATGGTGGGTCATCATTATGATGTCCCTGACCATTTAGGCCCTCGGCCTGCGCTCTAATTTTTGAGTGGTAAGGTTCATCGCTCTGCAGGTCATCCTCCGGGTAGAATACTTCTGCCAAAAATTCAGCAGACTCTTTCGGGTCTAGCATCATGTTTCCCCGCCTGAGCAACATATCCTCGCTCCTCTTCTTTGTCCTACCAATTATCCGGTAGATACCCTCCCAGAGGCCTTCCTTATCTAGTTTTTCGCAGAAACTCTTCCAGCTACTGATCTGGGCCTTCTTTGCTTCTGTTCTATATTCTTCCTTCTTCTCCAGGTACTTCGCGACGACGGCCTGTCTACGAGCCGGAGCTGCGCAACGGAGCCTCCTCTTCCAGGGAATAACCTCCTTCTTCATCGTGGCGAGTTCATTGGCCAACCAAGGAAAATTTGATGTAACGATTTGCGTATAATGGGTCTGGACGACTCTGCCACGGCGGAGGAGATTTCGGCTTTAATAGCATCAAAGGGTGGCTGTTCGGCGGACCAGGTTAAAGTAGGTGAAATACGCCGAGCACCCTACGGTTCTGGCACCGCATGGTTGCGCTGCCCAGTCGCAGCAGCAAAGAAGGTGGCTGAGGAGAGAAGGCTTTTGATGGGCTGGGTTGCAGTACAAGTCAAGCTGCTGCAGCCCAGAGCTACGAGATGCTTCCGCTGTCTAGAGAGCGGTCATATAAAGCAGAAGTGTAAGGCGGAAACTGACCGTAGTGGCCAATGCTTCTGATGTGGCGAGATGGGGCATAAGGCCTCAGGTTGTAATGCTGCTCCGCACTGCTCTGTATGTGCAGACGCCAAACGACCAGCAGATCATCAATTGGGAAGCAAATCCTGTGCTCCCCGATCTAACAAAAAAAGCAAAGTTGCTGAGAAATCTCAGCAGCTTATAGACTCGGCAGATATATCAGCGCCTAAAACTTCTAAGAAGTCACAGGAGGAAGAGGTCATGGTAATGCTTTAATTAAGATGGCCCATAGGTTTTTACAAGTGAATATCAACCACTCGGCTGTGGCTCAGGATCTTATGATGCAAACCATGGCCGAGTGGTCGATAGAAGTAGCGGTGGTCTCCGAGCCCTATTATGTCCCTTCCAGAAATAACTGGATCGGGGATATGACGAGCACGGTGGCCATTGTAACTGCGAATAATGTTGGCTCACCCATAGCGACAGTGATAGCAAGAGATTCGGGTTTTGTCGCTGTAAAATGGAAAGAAATCCTACTCGTGGGTGTCTACTTTTCTCCGAACAGGGTTCTCGCTGAATTTGAAACGTTCCTGGATCGTGTAGGAACCTTAATCGGACAAGCTATGCCCTGTCCCATTCTAGTGGCGGGAGACTTTAATGCTAAAGCCTCAGCATGGGGATCTCCCGTTACTGATATGCGTGGTAGGGCTGCACAAGAATGGGCACTAGAAACTGGCCTCTTCATTATCAACCAGGGGACTGTTAACACCTGTGTTCGGCAATAAGGTGGATCCATCGTGGACCTCACTTTTGCTACTCCTGTTGTCGCACGACGAATTAGAGGTTGGAGAGTTGTGAAAGAGGTGGAATCCTTGTCCGATCACCTATATATTAGGTTTGACATCTCCACCTTTCCACCGACATCGACCCCACTGAACACAGGCATAGTAATGTCTCCTAGATGGGCGTGAATAGAATTAACAAAGATCTGTTGGTGGAGGCCTCTATAGTCGCATCCTGGCCGCCGCTGCCAGACGGACAGTAAACGTATACGAGGAAACCCGTTGGTTCCGAGATGCTATGACGCGCATCTCAGATGCCGCCATGCCCCGGGTCCGACCTCATCCACAAAGAAGACGCGTCTATTGGTGGTCTAGCGAGATCGCACAGTTGCGGGCTACGTGTGTGACCGCGAGACGTCAATACGACAGGTACAGAAGATTGCGGCGGGGTCGGGATGTGACGGTAGAGTTACAATTATACGAAGTCTATAAGGCGGCCAAGAAGACACTTCAACTTTCAATACGGATGGCTAAAGCTCGGGCGAGGGAAGACCTCCTGGAGACTCTAGACGGTGATCCGTGGGGACGCCCCTACCGTATGGTGTTGGGCTTTTTGCGCCCTTGGGCTCCCCCGATCACGCAGAGTCTTCAGCCGCAGCTCTTGGAGGATATACTGTCTGCACTCTTCCCGCAAAGGGCGGGGCACGCGCCTCCGTTTATTGCTCCTCCATTCTTAACAGGACAGGACAACTTGGATGAGGTACCTCCAGTAACTGAAGATGAACTGGATGCGGCCGTGAGACGGCTCAGAGCGAAGAATATTGCTCCGGGGCCGGACGGAATCCCTGGTCGCGCTTGGGTTCTTGCTCTAGAATATTTGGCGGACCGACTAAGAAGACTTTTTACAGCCTGCTTAAAATCAGGTCAGTTCCCACCTCAGTGAAAGGTTGGTCGCCTCGTCCTTCTGAGGAAACAAGGTCGCCCGGCAGACTCTCCGTCTGCTTATAGGCCTATTGTCCTCCTTGACGAAGCCGGTAAGCTTTTCGAGCGTGTCATTTCACGACGCCTTATCAAACATCTGAGTACGGAAGGACCCGACCTATCAGAGGTACAGTTTGGCTTCCGAGAGGGTCGGTCAACGGTTGATGCGATTTTGCGCGTTAAAGGCCTATCGAACGAAGCGGTTTCCCAGGGTGGAGTGCTACTGGCTGTGTCGTTAGACATAGCAAATGCCTTTAATAGCCTACCCTGGGAATGTATCAAGGAAGCGCTCAAATACCATAGAGTGCCTACTTATTTGGGCAGGATCATCGGGTCCTACTTAGAGGCCAGGCGTGTCACATGTGTCGGGCAAGATGCATGCACCCACCAAAGGGAGATGTCGTGCGGTGTTCCACAGGGGTCAGTCCTTGGCCCACTCCTGTGGAACATCGGGTATGACTGGGTGCTGCGAGGTGCTCTCCTGCCTGGTGCGGCATTGATATGCTATGCGGATGACACGCTCGTAACAGCTCGTGGAGATACCTTAAGGGATGCAATCCGCTTGGCGACTGCAAGCGTGGCACAGGTTGTAAATAGAATAAGATTATTGGGCTTGGAGGTGGCTCTCAACAAGACAGAGGCCATAGCCTTTCATGGCCCTCGTAGAGCGCCTCCACACGACACGCATCTGATTATTGGTGGAGTCCATATTAAGGTTGGCTCCACTTTAAAGTATTTGGGGCTTGTTTTGGATAGCCGTTGGACCTTCTGCGAGCACTTTCGCCAGCTGGCCCCAAAGGTCACGCGTAGTGCTTCGGCCTTAGCGGGTCTACTACCTAATGTCGGAGGTCCTGGTATGAGTTGCCGCTCACTATATACTGGAGTGGTGCGATCTATGGTATTGTACGGAGCCCCTGTATGGCACAAAGCCCTAAATGGTAGCAATTCTGCTGTTCTGCGGCAACTGCAAAGGGTGATGGCTGTCAGGGTGATACGGGGATATCGTACAATATCTTATGAGGCTGCGTGTCTATTGGCAGGCTCCCCTCCGTGGGAACTTGTAGCCCATGCGCATGCATCTATGTATATGCGGAGAGCTGAGAAATTTTCTCGAGGCGCAAGAATTGCACCCAGAGAGGAAGATATACAAAGATCGGACTTACAGCTAGCTGTGCTACAAGCTTGGAGGGAGAAACTTGACTCACCAAGCGCCGGCCTCAGAACCATAGAGGCAATCCGCCCTGTTCTAAAGGAATAGGGGGGTTTTTTTTTTTTCTTCTCTGGGGGTTCCTCCGTCGTTACATCCCTCTGATTAGCAGAGGGAGTGACTTGACGGGGCGATGGTGGGCCCGGCGTGCATTTATCCGGCCGTCGGGCAGGCGAGTGGGGCGACTCACTGCCTCCGTCATTCTCGTAATCCCATCGAAGTGTCGTGGTCATGTCTCGCGGCTTCGATGGGACCGAGGGTCTCGGCTTCACCGCCCGGACCGCGAGGAAGAAAACCTCTATAAAAAATCACCCCAATCCCAAGCGGCGGCGCACCGCGAGGGGATGCGTGGCTGGGGGGAGTCCAGTCACGAGTGCGACCCCCGTCAGAGAACCGGCCGACTCTCTGACGGGTTACACTAGGCTTACCCAGGCACAGGGGGCACTGCCTGGGTGGACCTACACTTCCCCCATTCTCGTGGGAATAAAAATGAGTGATCCATACAACCAAAAAAATTTTAACTCTTAGGTTTAAGGAAGGTAGTAGTAGCGCCAGAATTGGTGCAGCGTTGAGTGGATTTTGCCTGATATGCAATGTCAGCAAATCGGGTTTTTTGGACTTTTGACCCACTTCCCGTGGGAGGATCCGGGAGTCCGATACCTCTACGAACGCGGGCCGACGAGACACGTCAAATGACGTACGCCGATTGTAGGAGGTCAATAGAAAAATTTTGAAAAATCTATGAAAAACTGTAATTTTTAATCTAAATATGAAATTTTCTATGTTACAGGTGGTCCGAGACAGCGGTCACTTAAGGCAACGTGAACCCAGGAGTGCACCTGATTATGCTGTGAAGAAATTTTTGGAAAATACAAAAATTTTGAAAATTTACGATACAAAATGTTGTTAAAATTTTTCTAAGTCCAAGAAAAATGTTTTCCTGGAATAACTTCGAAATGCCTGGACCGATTTCTAATTTTCTTGTTGATATAGGCGCAGCAGCGTGAGACGAACGATCTGACACCAAAAACTTTGGTCTAGGTCGAAATTTTAGATCTTGAGTTTGAATAAACTATTTTCGTTGTCACCGCTTAGGTGGGTTTTGCAGCCGGTGCTATATATAGAAAATCGGGTTATTTACAGATTTGACCCACTTCTCGGCTGCGATGCGTGGCTGGTGGGAGACCAGTCACGAGTGCGACCCCCGTCAGAGAACCGGCCGACTCTCTTGACGGGTTACGCTAGGCTTACCCAGGCACAGGGGGCACTGCCTGGGTAGACTGTTACTTTCCCCACAATCGTATATATACCTAGCTTTAAGAAGGACGATGACGGTGGCTCCACTAGTGGAGTTGCATGCGAGGAGAGACAAGTGGATGGTCGCAAATGTGAATTCCACCCTGTTGTGGCTATCGTAAGGGACCCTTCACTAGACAGGCTGTCGATGTGTAGCGAGTCAAGCGAGGCCTCTATGGTGACGGTAGGGTCGTCTGAGAACCCTCTGTCTGGCGCTGAGGACGCTCCGCCAAGCTCCTTCTGGCAGAAAAGGAAGGTCGAAGGTGCTGACCAGACGCAAACGCCAGTTTCTATCCCCAAAAAGGGTAGGGGGCGGCCCCCAACTACAGGAGAATATGTGGGGTTGGCAAAGGTGAAGGAGGATTATATCCGGAAGAAAGAGGAGTTGCTTCGCCTAACAGCTGAAGAAGAGTTGGCGGAGGAGGCATCGCGGGCACGATACAACAGGTCCGCTAAGGAGATTGCCACTGCACCGGAGGAAGAGCTCTCCTCCCAATTAAGTGAAAGGGTGCTTGGCGACGTGGAGGTGATCCTCAAGGTCGCCAAAAAATCGGCGAACCTAAAGGGTACTTTCCAGAAGGCCCTCAAGGATGCGGCTGTGTCCATTAAGGATGCAGTGGAACAATACCGCAGTCGGACCACCACCGAGGAGTTGGCAAGGGTACAAGCAGCATACGCAAGGCTGGAGGAGACGAATGCCAAACAATCGGAAGAGCTGGCAGAGCTCCGGAAGGAGCTCGCGGAAATGAGGGCGGACCTGAATAAAGTCCGCCATCCATCGCCAAGAGCTGAAGTCTCCCCAGTCACAGCGATAGAGATAGGACTTGACCATTCACCTTCTCCAGCTCCACGGAGGAGGGAGGAGTTTACACCGTTGCAAGGGAGGCCTCGGAGTGAGAATTCTGACTTTGATCAGAAGTTGGAGCGAATACTCAACATAATGAGTGCTCGCTTCGAGGCCTTGGAGGATAGGCTCCTCCCTGAAAGACAACTCCGTCCTCCTTTAGCGGCGGATAGAAAGGCTGTGCAGGCTGCAAAAGTGGTAGCACCTGAAACTGGTCCTCCGCGGCAGCGTGAATCCCGGCAAGCAGCTAAGAAGAAAGGCAGACAAAATACAGGGAAAGCCGGTCCCAAGTCGATGACTACATCCGCCCCTCGTGCTTCCTACAGCGCGAAGGTGGCCACTCCGAAACCATCTCAGGAGAAATGGGTGTTAGTAGGCAAGGGGGGTAAGGCCATGAAGGAGAAGACTAAAAAGGCGGCTAGAAAAGCACCTCCAAAAAGTAATGCGGCCCCCAAACTTCGCACCTCCAAATCCACTGCGGTGGTTATAACACTGCAACCTGAGGCTGCGAAGAGGGGCATCACCTACAGGGAGGTGTTAACGAAAACATGGGAGCAAGTCGACCTTGGCACTCTAGGCATTGAGGGTGTCAATTATAGAAGGGCAGCAACAGGGGCTGCCCTTTTGGAGGTTCCTGGTGCCACCAGCGGCCCACAAGCAGACGCCCTTGCAGAAAAAATTAGGGCGTCCTTTCCAGCTGAGGATATACGGGTGACCAGGCCGATGAGGTGTGCAGACGTGCGCATCTCAGGCCTAGATGACTCCGTTACAGTGGAGAAGCTAATTTCCGCCGTTGCACGTGCTGGGGAATGCCCCCCAGAGCACGTTAAGGCAACTGATCCACGCCCCGGCTTTAATGGGGCTGGAACGGCCGTGGTTTCGTGCCCAGTGACGGTGGCCAAAAAACTCGGCGACGGCCGTAAGCTATTGGTGGGTTGGGTGTCGGCGCGAGTAAAAGTCTTGCAGCCCCGCTCAGAGAGGTGTTTTCGTTGTCTTCAGGCGGGTCATCTGGGGGCAAAATGCTCCTCAGAAGTTGACTGCAGTGCACTCTGCTCTCGTTGCAGTCAACCCGGCCATAAGGCGGCAGGCTGCACAGCGGACCCGCATTGTTTAATATGTGCCGGTGTGGGTAAACCAGTTGGGCACCGGGTGGGCGGCAAGACATGCGTTGCGTCGTCGCCACCCAAGAAGAGAAGGAGGGGGAAGAGGGGAAAAGCCCCTGCACAGCCCCTTGCCTCGTCGGCTGCTCCGGTAGCGCCGTCGACGAACCAAACGGAGGAGATGGATGAAGTCAATTAGTAATGGCCATCCGTCTCCTCCAAGCGAATCTAAACCACTGTGCCAGTGCACAGGACCTGTTAGTCCAAAGCATGGCACAGTGGTCAATCCACGTCGCCGTGATAGCCGAGCCATACTTCGTGCCGCCCCGAGATAACTGGGCGGGTAATCGAGATGGCTCGGTGGCCATCATTTCCCGGCCCGTCGCCGGCTCCCCGCCCTTCACCAACATCAAGGAGGGCCAGGGATACGTGGCGGCGCGTCTCGGCGACGTTGTGGTGGTGGGGGTGTATGCACCCCCTCGGTGGAGTCTTGCCGAATTTGAGGCACTCTTGGTGGAATTGGGCACTGTCGTCTCGGGCAGCCACCCTCACCCTGTCCTAGTCCTCGGGGACTTCAACGCCAAATCTACGGCTTGGGGTTCCCCATCCACGGATAATAGGGGTGAGCTGCTGGAAGAGTGGGCCGTAACATCTGGCCTACTCGTTCTCAATAGGGGCTCCGTAAACACGTGCGTGCGACCGCAGGGCGAATCCATAGTGGACATATCGTTCGCTAGCCCTGCAATAGCACGTCGTGTTCGGGACTGGAGAGTCCTGGAGGGGGTAGAGACACTTTCGGACCATCTTTACATACAGTTCGAAGTGTCCGCCCAGACCTCGGGACGACCGGTCCCGAGAGGCCCTGAGGAGGACAGTCCACGTTGGGCTCTGGGACGTCTCGACCGTGAGGTGTTCCTTGAGGCCGCCACCGTGCAGGCATGGGTGCTGGATGGAACACCGGAGAGGCCTGCCGATGTCGAAGATGGGGCGGAGCGACTGCGAGCCGCCGTGTCGCATATGTGTGACGCGGCGATGCCGAGAGTTGGGCGTCGTCCAGCTAAGCGCCAGGTGTACTGGTGGAACGCTGAAATCGCGCAGCTGCGCGCACTTTGCGTAGCAGCGCGCCGCCAGTACACCAGGATAAGGCGCAGACGACGTCATTCGCAGGTCGCAAGCCCCGGAGAGGCGGAGCTGCATGAAGGTTACAGAGCTGCTAAGCTCGCCCTCCGAAGAGCCATTGAGGGCGCAAAGGCTCTGGCCAGAGAAGAATTCCTGGAGACGCTCAATCGGGATCCGTGGGGGCGCCCGTACCGGATGGTACGCGGCAAACTTCGCCAATGGGCCCCCCCGGTAACCTAGAGTCTCCAGTCAGAGTTCCTCGAGGAGGTGGTGAGCGCTCTGTTTCCCTCCAGGGAGGAGTTTTCACCTCCCCACATGGCTACGCCCGCGGCCGAGCCCGACGTGGACCGAGACGACGTGCCCGACGTGACCCGGGAAGAATTGAGAGCGGCAGTGAAACGCCTCGCGGCCAAAAACACCGCCCCAGGGCCCGACGGCCTGCCTGGTCGAGCGTGGGTCCTGGCCCAAGAGGTCCTCGAGCCCCGACTATCGGGACTCCTCAGCGCGTGTCTGGAGCAGGGCCGGTTTCCGTCGAAGTGGAAAACCGGCCGTCTAGTCCTGCTCCAAAAGCCGGGGCGCCCGGCGGACTCGCCGTCCATGTACCGCCCCGTTGTGCTGCTCGACGAGGTGGGCAAACTCTTCGAGAGAGTGATTGCAAACCGCCTCGTCGGCCATTTAACGCACGTGGGGCCGGATTTGGCGGCGAACCAGTTCAGTTTCCGCAGAGGGCGCTCCACGATTGACGCGATCGCGCAAGTGAGGAGTCTGGCAGAGGAGGCCATTGCTCGGGGCGAGGTGGTGATAGCGGTGTCTTTGAACATCGCAAATGCCTTTAACACCTTGCCCTGGGCCACAATTAGAGAGGCGCTCCGATTTCACGGAGTGCCGTCCTACCTCCGCCGCATAGTCGGGGCGTACCTCTCCGAGAGGTACGTAGTCTTCCCGGGTCGGAGTGGAATGTGTCGGCGAGACGTCGTATCCGGTGTTCCTCAGGGGTCAGTTTTGGGCCCTCTTCTCTGGAACATCGGATACGACTGGGTGTTGCGCGGTGCGCTCCTCCGTGGCCTCGGTGTCGTATGTTATGCCGACGACACACTGGTCACGTCGAGAGCTAAGTCGCACCGCGAAGCCGCGATATTGGCAACTGCTGGGGTGGCACACGTCGTCGGTCGGATCCGGCGTCTAGGACTAAATGTGGCGCTGCAAAAATCTGAGGCTCTGTGTTTCCATGGGCCTCGGATTGCGCCACCGAGAGGGTCCCAGATCATCGTGGGAGGCGTCCCAATCGGCATCCAGTCGAATATGAAATAACTTGGACTCGTTCTGGATAGCCGATGGGACTTTGTAGAGCACTTCAGGCAGCTGACCCCCCGTCTTATGGGCGCTGCGGCCGCGTTAGCGCGGCTGTTGCCCAACCTGGGGGGTCCAAATTCCGCTTGCCGAAGGCTCTACATGGGGGTTGTGCGGTCCATGGCCCTTTACGGGGCCCCGGTGTGGGCTGAGAACCTGGCGGCCCGTAATATCACCGCTCTGCGCAAACCGCAGAGAGCGATGGCCGTCAGAGCAGCCCGGGGATATCGCACGATCTCCTTCGAGGCGGCCTCCCTACTGGACGGATCTCCGCCATGGGATCTGGAGGCGGAAGCCCTCGCGTCGCTCTACAGGTGGCGCGGGGAGGCGTTGGAGAGAGGAATACGACCTGCGCCTCGTGAGATCGAGGCGCGTAAGGCAGAGCTCCACCAGATCCTGGTCATGGCGGAGTGGGACCGACGACTGGAGCACCCCAGCGCCGGCGTGACGACTGTCGAGGCCGTGAGGCCTCATTTGACGGCATGGATACGGAGGCGGCACGGCACCCTAACCTTCCGGCTGACGCAGGTGCTCTCGGGACACGGATGTTTCGGGAGTTACCTGTGTCGCATAGGCCGAGAGCAAACAATTGGGTGCCATCATTGTGGCTGCGCGGTCGATAACGCGCAGCACACACTGGCCGCCTGTCCCGCATGGGTCTTGTCACGCCGCGACCTCATCGCGGCTATAGGGCCCGATCTCTCACTCCCGACCGTCGTTTCATCCATGGTCGGGGGTGAGAGCGGGTGGAACTCCGTCGCCTCATTCTGCGAGGACGTCATGCTCGCAAAGGAGGCGGCGGAGAGGGAGAGGGAGCAGACGTCAGAGCTCCCCTCCCGCGGTCGACGAACCCGGCGGCGCAGGGTCAGGAATGACCTCCTGCCGCCGTAAAAACGGCCTGTGGGTGTCGGACGCGGGCACGTCCTTTGCCCTTGCAGCTAATGCACAGGCCCGAGGCGTGGCGCATCAGTGTTCGCTGCGCCCCTCGTAGGTTCGTCGAAGGGTGTAACACATCTCGACCCCTCAGACCGTTGAAGGTGGCCCCTTATGAGGGGCCTACACCCGTCGGGCGAGTAGAAGTAATGCGTAAGCTGTCCCTACTCCCCGGCCAAATGGGTGAAGGAGGAACACCGTGGGGTTTTAGTCAGTAAGAGTCTGACATACCCCTCTCGAGCTGCCCGGCTTCCCCCAGGATTTCCCCACGTAAAAAAAAAAAAAGTTAGGTTAGGTTAGGTTAGGTTTTTTTTTTTTTTTATTTTTTTTTTTTTTTTTTTAATCATCCCTCCAGACGCGGATGAGTCTAGAACATTTTTATTTCTTTTAAATTTAATAAGTACAATTTAAGATTCTAATTCTAGGTAATTTAAAAATAAAATTTAAAACAATTTATAATATTAAAGTCAAAAAATTTTCTAATGCAATTTGATACAATTGATTCTACATTAAAATGTAAAATCAGTCAACTTATAATATTAAAAGCAAATCATCAATGTGCAATAAATTCTAATTCTCGGTTAAAACAAAACGGTGGATTTACAATATTAAGGGCAGAATTACACTTACATACAATTTCATAAATTCTGTTTCTAATAACTCTAAAGTGTAAACAAGACAGCTTATAATCTACAGGCAGAAGTTTGATAAAACAATATAGTGTTGAATTTGGAGCTTTTGATTCTATGACAAATAACGACAATACAGGAACAACAATTTTAATAACAGATAACAACACATTATTATTTATTTCTATCTATGACAGCCCTAACTACTTTTTTACAAAATTTCAAAAAACTGTCACAGTTATCATTGTTCATGAGGTGACCAATGTTTTCGGGCGTTATTGCAATTCCCAATTCTTGTTGCAAGTTATACCTCTCCTTGTCATACATGTCACAGCAAAAGAGGACGTGGTGGACAGTCTCTTCACTATTTGTCTCGCAGGCGCACAAGGGGCTGTCCTTACACTTGAACCGTGCCAGGTACTGCGCAAAGCCCCCGTGTCCTGTGAAGAGCTGTGTATGGAGTTGGTCCACTCCGATCTTTTTCACCATCTTGAAAGCGGAGGCTACATCAGGGAAGAAGAACTTGGTGACGGAGGCGGTCCCTCCCATTGAGTACCTTTCTCCCCAGGTCTCAATGGTGCCCATACGGATTATTCTCCTCACATACGACAATGGGCACTTGTCGTAATGTGGCTTGGTTTTTACCGTTAGGGCCGCCTCCTTGGCCAATTGGTCCGCACGCTCGTTTCCTCCGATGCCAACATGGGCCTTGACCCAATACAGGTGTACCTGTTTTCCGCTGCTCTGGCACTCAATAATGTTTCCTCTCGCCCTCACCGCTAGAGGGTGAACAGTGCGCCAGTTCGCAATTGCCTGTAGAGCCGACAACGAATCGCTATAGATGCCATTGCTACGGCCAGTGCTGCGCAGGATTTCCTCCGTAGCCTCACATATGGCCAGGAGCTCGGCCTGGTAGACTGTGCAGTACGACGACAGCTTGAGTTTCCTACGGTGTGTCTCCGCATCATTGCCCCAAACTGACAATGATGCCCCCACCTGGTTATCAATCCTGCTGCCGTCGGTGAAAATACGCAGGTCGTGCTCGCTACTGCAGTTGACCTGATCCTGGTCTACCAGGCACTTGAGCTCGAGGCCGATATGTCGTGCCGGATGTGGAGTGCATGTGAAAGCTGCCATCCTTTCCACCTCTCTGTCTCCAAGCGCCGGCAGGCGCCTCCCTCTCTTGACCTCGTACAATGCGGCTGCCTCTCGTATACGAAGATCAAGGGGGAGCAGCCCCGAAAGCACCAAAACCGAGTTTAGAGAAGCGGTCCGGTAGGCCTTACAGAGCTTCTGCGCGAAGCCACGTTGAACAACGTTTAAGCGCTTTTGCACCCCAATCCTGCTGCACACTGGCGCCCAGGGCCTCGCCGCGTACATGATTGTCGGCTCCACGACCGCCGTATAGATGGTTCTAATCACCTCGGGATGAAGACCCCAGGAGACCTTAGCAGCACGGGACAGCTGTCTGTACAACGCCAATGCCCTGTCACAGACGCCGCCCACGTGCTCGCTAAACGTAAGACTGCTGTCGATGGTCAATCCTAGGATCTTCATCCGAGGCGACACCATGACATCTGCGCCACCCATTGTGAGGCGTGGGGTGTCGTATTTTAGCTTCCTAGTAATAACTAGTGAGCTGGTTTTGTGAGGAGCAAACCTTAGTTTGTTACAGACACCCCACTCCCGCACATATTCCAATACGGGGTTAGCCTGCCGCTCTATTTGTGTCGCACTGTCCCCATCGAAGACGAGGACAACATCGTCAGCATATGCCTGTACGTGGACCCCACGTTCCTCTAGTCCCCACAGTAGGTTAGGTTAGGTTAGGTTAGGTTAGGTTAGGTTAGGTTAGGTTGGCCTGCAGTTGGGGTGCGTGTCAGGAACCTCCTCGTGGTGCACCCCGGGCAACGTCGACCAGTCTGGTCGGCGGCTGATACCTGACAAACTCCTCCCGGTATCCCTCTGATTATCAGAGGGGACTGTGGAGGGGTATTGGCTGGAGGGCCATTAAAAGCTCCTGGGTGTGGCATGTGCGCGGCGCACCCAGTACCGGGCTGGGGCCGATGAGGGCTCAATTTGAGCCCCAAGGGCCCAGTTCCGGACAGCGGCTGGCGGGACTGGTAGTTTTATACTGGTCCCGGCAGGCGTACCGCAAACTGACGGGTAGAGTTAAGAAGATGAAGGCAAATCCTAAAAAGAAACTACCCCAGGAGGGTACCCGCAAGGGAGAATCCCTCCCCGAGCAAGCCTCGGGCTGCCCCACGTTTTCTGGGGGGGGCAAAGATTTGCGCGATTTTGATAAAAACCCGACGACCACGGCATGTGAACGGACCTTGGATTCTGATGGAAATTTGACGACTTTGGCTTCGAAGATAAGGACTGATTTGCCCATTGTTAGGCTCGAGAGGATCTCCTCGCTTGACAATTTCACGATAAGGCATTGGACTGGAAAGGCAGATAGTTCAGCCCCAGTATCTGTGGCTGTTAAGCGGTCACATGGTAATGACGAGGCTGGGGCGGACGAGGTACAGGCCACTCCTAGTAAGGTCACGTCAGCTGGGCGAGGGAAACTTCGTGACTTGGGATGTACAAGTAGAGTGTCCCGTTCGATGTCGGCGAGCAAGACAAGCGAACCACGGGACTATGTCTTTGCCCAGAAGACAGGTAATGATGAGCTTGCTGTTGCGGATGTGGGGGTTCTCGAGGGGATCGAGCTTCTTGACCCCGAGACACTCAGAGCCCTCGCAAAGGAAAAAACGGACCAAATCCTTGACGTTGCCAAGAGATCTGGAAATTTAAAGGGCACGTTTGTAAAAACGCTGAAGGAGGCGGCGTGGACTCTTCACGAGGTTACCGCAACAGCTCTCGCTCGTACGGTGGCGGAGGAGAACCTTCTTCTGCGACGCGAGACGAGGAAGCTCCGTGAGGAGGTGGAGGAGCTCAAGGCTGAGCTCTCCTCGTTGCGTGGCAGGGTGGAGGTTCATCCTGTGCCGTCGTCGTCGCAGGTGCAGTCGGATAGTGATCCTGGTTCCCTGGTGCAGTTGGTGGTGGATGCGATGGGGGTCCACATGGACAGGATGGAGCGGTCGCTCCGGGTCTCGATGGGGGAGGTCGTCACCGCCCGCATTGAGGCTCTGGACGATCGTCTCCTACCTTCCAAGGTGGTTCGCCCCCCTCTAGCCACCGACAAAGTCGTTAGCGCTCTTTCATCCAGGCCTGCAGTATCAAAGGCTTCCAGCCGTAAACGCGCAGTGCCGAAGTCTGTGACACCTGCCCCTACACCTTCTGTGAAAGGGCTGACTGTAGTTGATAGTTCCCAGGAGCCCATGGACAGCGAGCGGAATACGCTCGGACCTGCTACACCTGCTCCAGACTTATCTACACCAAATGATGACGGTTGGACTACAGTGGCTCATCGCCGACGTCGACGCAAGAAGCAGGCTAAGGCTTCCACGGCAGTGACTTCTGGCCCATCTGGAGGTGGGCTTAGATCAAAATCCAAGCCCAAGGCAAAACTCCCCTTGACACCGCGCTCGGCTGCGGTGGTCATTACGCTGCGGCCGGAAGCTGTGGCGGGGGGATTAAGCTACAAGGACGCTCTTATGGAGGCGCGGGACCGAGTCAGCATGTCAGCTCTCGGCATAGAGAATTTCTCAGTGCGCCCCACTGCCACTGGTTCCCGGATCATTGAGATCCAAGGGAACCAGAGCTCGGGGCAGGCTGACATGCTGGCGGAGCGCCTCCAAGAGGAACTGTCGGGGTTGGCCACGGTGGTCCGGCCCATTAAAAGGATGAACATCCGTGTCGTCGGGCTAGACGACTCCGTGTCGATAGAAGAGGTAGTTGCAGCCGCAGCAGCAAAGGGGGGTTGCGAGCCGGCTCTTATTAGGGCCGGCTCTATTAACATCTATGGCCGGGGAAGTGGTGCGGTCCACCTTGCGCTTCCCGTAGCAGCTGCGAAGGTGTTGGTGGAGGCAAAACGCCTATTGGTGGGCTGGAGCGCGGCACGTGTGCGCTTCCTTGAGGGTGGACCCATGCGATGTTACCGATGCATGGATGTGGGTCACACTCGGCCTGTTTGCATGTCGGATGTGGACCGAGGGATACTTTGCTTCCGGTGTGGGCTGCCTGGCCATAAGGCGCAACAATGTGTCGCTGCAAAGCTGCATTGCGCCTTGTGTGCTGATGCAGGGAGGTCAGCAGACCATTATATGACGGGCGCGAAGTGCAGGCCACCCCTGATAAAGGGTAGACCGCCACCAGCACAACGACCTCCGTAGGGGGTTGCGTAGACGGTGGGTGGTAGGAGGGGGGCGGTTTACTCGCCTCCTTCCTCCGCCCTTGCTGGACCAAGGAGAGACGGGTCGGGGGGCCCGTCTTTCCATTGCACTGGTTCAGCCGTCTGGGAGACAGTTGGGGTTGTACCAGACTGTCTCTCTTTAGCGCCGGGGCCCGATTGGGGCCGGCCGCCGGGGCAACGCGGCTGATTGCACACCGCAGTGCCCGCGCGCCCCACTATGGCGGCCGATGGTACACCGTGGAGTTTTAGTGAGTAGGAGTCTCACATAACCACTCGTCCCCCCGGGCGAGTGTGTACCCATGAAGGGTTTCTCCACGTTAAAAAAAAAAAAAAAAAAAAAAAAAAAAAAAAAGGTTGGCCTGCAGTGCCCAAGTCGTCAGCGACTGCCCCTGTAAAAAAGGGTCCGACGGAAGCTGGTAGTCTCCAGGAGCCCCTGGAGATGGAGCGCACGGTGCCTGGGTCTGGTGCTTCTGCTCCTATCTCGGCAACATCGAATGCAGAATGGACTACTGTGTCCCGTAGTCGCCGCCGGAAAAAAAAGAAGTCTGCTCCGGTGCTGAGGACTGCTGCGGTAATGGCTCCCGCTCCTTCTGGGAGAGCGCCTGGGTCTAGGCCCAAGGCGAAGCTCCCCTCGACACCGCGCTCAGCTGCAGTCGTTATTACGCTGCAGCCGGAGGCCTTGGCGGGGGGGTTAAGTTATAAGGCGGCTCTCTTGAAGGCGCGGGACCATGTCGCACTGGCGAATCTCGATATTGAGGACATTTCAACGCGGGCCACAGCTACGGGGTCAAGGATTGTAGAGATCCGTGGCTCCCGTGGCTCAGAACAGGCAGATCGGATTGCCGAGATCCTGCAGACGGTGTTGGAGGGCGAGGCTACTATTGCCAGGCCCATTAAAAAGACGAGTGTACGGGTAGTCGGTTTAGACGAGTCGGTGACAGTCGAGGAGGTGGTGGCAGCTGCGTCTAAGAAAGGGTACTGCGCGCCAGCCCTGATTAAGCCAGGTGTTATACGCACCTATGGTAGAGGTATGGGAGCGCTGCACCTATCGCTCCCAACTGCCGCTGCCAGGGTGCTGGTCGAGGCGGGCCGTCTTTTGGTAGGCTGGAGTTCGGCGCGTGTGCGTCTGTTGGAGAGCGGGCCCTTGCGCTGTTACAAGTGCATGGGTGTGGGCCACACGCGTCCGCTTTGCCCGTCGACGGTTGACCGCGGAAGTCTGTGTTTCCGCTGCGGGCAGCCTGGCCACAAGGCGCTGGAGTGTGCAGCTGAAAAGCTCCACTGCGCCTTGTGCGCCGACGCCGGCAGGCCGGCAGATCATCGTATGGCAGGAATGGGCTGCAAGCCGCCACCCACTAAGGGGAAGGCGCTGCCACTCTCTCTTCCAATGGTAGAGGATAGCGTAGACGTTGGGTGTTAGGAGGGAGTGTTTTTCGCCTCCTTCCTTCACCTTTGCTGAACCAAGGGGAGACGGGTCGGGGGGCCCGTCTTTCCATTGCACTGGTTCAGCCGTCTGGGAGATAGTTGGGGTTGTACCAGACTGTCTCTCTTTAGCGCCGGGGCCCGATTGGGGCCGGCCGCCGGGGCAACGTGGCTGATTGCACACCGCAGTGCCCGCGCGCCCCACTATGGCGGCCTATGGTACACCGTGGAGTTTTAGTGAGTAGGAGTCTCACATAACCACTCGTCCCCCCGGCCGGGTGTGTACCCATGAAGGGTTTCTCCACGTTAAAAAAAAAAACAAAAAAAAAAAAAAAAAAAGGTTAGGTTAGGTTGGGGTGCGTGTCAGGAACCTCCTCGTGGTGCACCCCGGGCAACGTCGACCAGTTGGTCGGCGGCTGATACCTGACAAACTCCTCCCGGTATCCCTCTGATTATCAGAGAGGACTGTGGAGGGGTATTGGCTGGAGGGCCATTAAAAGCTCCTGGGTGTGGCATGTGCGCGGCGCACCCAGTACCGGGCTGGGGCCGATGAGGGCTCAATTTGAGCCCCAAGGGCCCAGTTCCGGACAGCGGCTGGCGGGATCGGTTGCTTTTATACCGGTCCCGGCAGGCGTACCGCAAACTGACGATAATGGTATTGATGATGGATTCCGCAAGGTTAAAAAGTAAACTACCCCAGGAGGGTACCCGCAAGGGAGAATCCCTCCCCAAGCATAGCTTGGGCTGCCCCACGTTCTCTGGGGGGGGCAAAATTTTGCGCGATTCTGGAGAACCCACGACCTCGGCAAGTACACGGATAACTGATCCTGCTACTAAAATGACGACTTTGGATAAAAGACTGGACACTGAAAGGCCTACTGTGCGGCTTGAGAGGAATCCCTCGCTTGACCGGTTTTCGATTAGACACTGGAGAGAGAGCTCAAGTAGCGAGACAGATAACATTGCATTGGGTGATGTGGCACAGAGGAAGCGGTCACACGGTGATAAACCTGGAGTTAATGTGGTGGAGGCTACTCCCAGTAAAATTACCACGGCTCAACGAGGAAGAGCACGTGATCGAGGTGGGCCACCTAGGTCAACGAGCGTCCCTGGAGGAGCGGGTGGTTCGAGTGACCGCGGCTCCACTGTCCGCAGTGACGCTCTGCAGAAGACATCTGTAGAGACGCCTCTTGACATTGAAGCTCTTGATCCTGAGAGCCTGAGGGCTCTGGCGGATAGTAAAGTGGACACAATCCTTGGGGTATGTAAAGTTTCTGGTAACCTCAAGGGTACGTGCGTTAAAGCACTTAAGGAGGCAGCTAGGACTCTTCAGGAGATTACTGCGACAGCGCTCACGCGCACAGTGGAGGAGGAAACTCTGCTTTTGCGTCGAGAGACGCGGAAGCTGCGCGATGAGGTGGCTGAGCTGAAGGCGGAGCTCACTGCTCTACGTACCATCGCGAAGACACCGCCTCCACCAGTAGTGCTACTTCCAGAGACTCCTAGTCAGGAGGAGCAAGCCCTACCGCAGGGCTTGGTCAAAGTATTGGCGGAAAACATGACGCAAATGGAGCGGTCCCTCCGGGTGTCGTTGGGTAAGGCTATGTCTGCCCAGATAGAGGCGATAGAAGATCGCCTTCTGCCCGCCAGGGTAGTCCGCCCGCCTTTGGCAGCAGACCGTAAGGTGACTACCGGGCCTACAAAATCTAAGCCTGCAAAGGCTAAAACTGCGGGACCCAAGACGCCTAGGCCTACCTCTGCTGTGTCTGACAGTCCTATGGGAGTGGACTGGGTCCCACTGCCTGCTTCCGCCCCTGCTTCTGCTCCTGTGGTAGCGCCTGAGGAGCAGTGGACCACTGTGGTTCGTCGTCGACGTCGGCATAAAAAGCCCGCCAAGAAACCCGCTAAGGCTCCGAGGACTGCAGCTACTGCCCTGACTGGAGGTGGGCCTAGGTCTAAGCCTAAGCCCAAAGCGAAACTTCCTTCGGCACCGCGCTCGGCTGCGGTTGTTATTACGCTGCAGCCGGGAGCTGTGGCGGAGGGATTAAGCTATAAGGACGCTCTTTTAGAAGCGAGGGACCGAGTGAGTATGGCAGAGCTCGGTATAGAGGATTTCTCGTGGCGCCCCTCTGCCACTGGATCCAGGATCATAGAGATTCGGGGGGATCAAAGTTCGGAGCAGGCCGATAGGCTGGCAGAGCGCCTCCAGGAAGAGTTGTCGGGGTTGGCTGTGGTGGCTCGGCCCGTTAAAAGGGCCCATATCCGAGTCATAGGACTGGATGAATCCGTCTCGGTGGAGGAAGTCGTTGCGGCTGCAGCGACTAAGGGGAGTTGTGAGCCAGCTCTTATTAGGGCTGGCTCTATTAACACCTATGGCAGGGGCAGCGGCGCAGTCCATCTTGCGTTACCTGTAGCCGCTGCCAAGGTGGTGGTGGAGGCGGGTCGCCTCCTGGTCGGGTGGAGTGCGGCTCGTGTGCGCCTCCTGGAGGGTGGGCCCATGCGGTGTTACCGCTGCATGGAGGTAGGCCACACGCGTCCGCTCTGCCCATCAACGGCGGTCAATAGAGGAGCACTGTGCTTCCGATGCGGAGAGCCTGGCCACAAGGCGCAAGCGTGCACTGCTGAAAAGCTGCACTGCGCCTTGTGTGCCGACGCCGGAAGGCCGGCGGGGCACTACATGGGGGGCGCCCAATGTAGGCCCCCTGAAAAGAGAGGAAGGGCACCGCCTGCACCACCACATCCGTAGGGGGGGTAGCGTAGACGTTGGGTGTTAGGAGGGAGTGTTTTTCGCCTCCTTCCTTCACCATTGCTGAACCAAGGGGAGACGGGTCGGGGGGCCCGTCTTC
The DNA here is from genome assembly GCA_033032175.1 of Saturnia japonica. Taxonomy (NCBI): domain Eukaryota; kingdom Metazoa; phylum Arthropoda; class Insecta; order Lepidoptera; family Saturniidae; genus Saturnia; species Saturnia japonica. The sequence continues at coordinate 19,333,093 of CM065318.1, forward strand.
CCATTGCACTGGCTCAGCCGTCTGGGAGACAGTTGGGGTTGTACCAGACTGTCTCTCTATAGCGCCGGGGCCCGACTGGGGCCGGCCGCCGGGGCGTCGCGGCAGATTGCATCCGCAGTGCCCGCGCGTCCCACTATGGCGGCCGATGGTACACCGTGGAGTTTTAGTGAGTAGGAGTCTCACATAACCACTCGTCCCCCCGGGCGAGTGTGTACCCATGACGGGTTTCTCCACGTTAAAAAAAAAAAAAAAAAAAAAAAAAAAAAAAAAAAAAAAAAAAAAAAAAAAAAAGGTTAGGTTAGGTTGGGGTTGTGGTGAGTGACGAGGGAAGTGCGGGGGGTCTAAAGCGGGTAGGGGAACCGCTTACATTAGATCCAGTAATAGCCCCGAAAGTAACAACGGCCCAGAGGGGTAGGGCACATGACCCAGGGTCTTCGGCGGGTCAGAGGCATGCAGATACTGGCGATGCAGCTTCCTGGAAAGGGCCAGAGGTTGATGAGGAGAAGGGAGCTAGTGAGGAGCTCTGGGTTGAGGAGGAACAGGCCATCGAAACCCTTGACCCCGATATGCTAAGAGCTCTGGCTGGCGAAAAGATTGCCAAGATATACGACGTCTGCAAGAAGTCTGGCAATCTAAAAGGGACGTCTATTAAAGACCTGAAGGGATCGGCCAGTGTCCTACAAGAGATTGTGTCCACGGCGTTGACACGCACTGTGACCGAGGAGACGCTTTGCCTTCGGCGCATGATATCGAGGCTCCGCCGAGAGCTCGTGCAGGTTAAGGCAGAGATTCTGGATATGCGTCAGGAGGCCGACGCGAGAAAGGAGGTTCCTCCACCATCTCCTGAGTCTCTGTCAGGGCCTCAGGGGCAGGAGTCCATAGCGGTTGCTATCCAGGGCCTGGAGCGTACATTTCAGAAGTCTTTTGGTGAGATGAACGCCCGCCTGGTGGTGTTAGAGGACCGCTTAGTCCCAGTGACTCGTCCTCGTCCTCCTTTGGCCGCAGACAAGAGACCGACGGCTGCCAGCACCACTGGAACAAAGACTTCAGGTCCCAAGCCTGTGCCTCGCGCGATGCCTTCGCTCTGCGATGCCGGGCTGACGGCGTCCTCTCAAGTGCCTGTCCTGGGTATGGAATGGGCACGCCTTCCGGCACCGACGGATTCCGATGCGGCGTGGACCACGGTTGTGGCTCGTCGCAAAAAGAAGAAGAAGGTGGCGACACATTCGGTGCCAGCGGTGGCTGCGCCGGTTGCTCCTGCTCTCCAGAAGGGTACGCCTGGGCAAAAGTCGAAGCCTAAGCTCCCCTCGCCCCCACGCTCAGCTGCAGTGCTTATAACGCTGCAGCCTGAGGCAGTGGCTCAGGGGGTGAGCTACAAGGAGGCCTTTCTGAGGGCACGATTGGCGTCTGACTTGCCCGCCCTGGGCATCGAGGATTTATCGGTCAGAGAGACCGCTACGGGCGCCAGGGTCATTGAGATCCCCGGAGCCCAAGGCGCGACACAGGCCGATAAGTTGGCACATTGCCTCCGGACGGCATTAGAGGGCGTGGCCACTATAGGCAGGCCAATGAAGCGTGTGGACGTCCGCATCGTTGGCCTGGATGACTCGGTGTCGAAGGAAGAGGTGGTGGCAGCTGTCGCGACCAAGGGAGGGTGCGCGACAGATGAAATTAGGGTGGGGGAAATCCAGACCTCGGGGAGAACCTTGGGAAGAGTCCATATGTCCCTCCCTGTCACCGCGGCGAAAGTACTCGTTGAGGGGGGACGCCTCCTGGTAGGATGGAGTTCGGCCCGAGTCCATCTCCTGGAGCAAAAGCCTCTGAGGTGCTTCAGGTGTTTGGGCTTGGGTCATACGCGGCCTACGTGCCCATCGACGGTTGATAGGGGGGGGCTGTGTTTCCGGTGCGGGAAGCCGGGTCACAGAGCGCAAGAGTGTGAGGCTGAGGCGCTTCATTGCGCCTACTGTGCCGATAGCGGGAGGCCAGCAGGCCATTACATGGGGGGCGTCAGCTGTCGGCCACCTCCCGTAAAAGGGCGGGTTCAGCCAGTGCTGAGTCCTCCGCTGGACATTAGCGTAGACGTTGGGCAGTAGGTGGGGGGTGCTTACACGCCTCTCTCCTCTGTCCTTGCTGGACCAAGGGGAGACGGGTCGGGGGGCCCGTCTTCCCATTGCACTGGTTCAGCCGTCTGGGAGACAGTTGGGGTTGTACCAGACTGTCTCCCTTTAGCGCCGGGGCCCGACTGGGGCCGGCCGCCGGGGCGTCGCGGCCGATTGCAACCGCAGTGCCCGCGCGCCCCACTATGACGGCCGATGGTACACCGTGGAGTTTTAGTGAGTAGGAGTCTCACATAACCACTCGTCCCCCCGGGCGAGTGTGTACCCATGACGGGTTTCTCCACGTAAAAAAAAAAAAAAAAAAAAAAAAAAAAAAAAAAAAAAAAAAAAAAAGGTTAGGTTGGGGTGCGTGTCAGGAACCTCCTCGTGGTGCACCCCGGGCAACGTCGACCAGTTGGTTGGCGGCTGATACCTGACAAACTCCTCCCGGTATCCCTCTGATTATCAGAGGGGACTGTGGAGGGGTATTGGCTGGAGGGCCATTAAAAGCTCCTGGGTGTGGCATGTGCGCGGCGCACCCAGTACCGGGCTGGGGCCGATGAGGGCTCAATTTGAGCCCCAAGGGCCCAGTTCCGGACAGCGGCTGGCGGGATCGGTTGCTTTTATACCGGTCCCGGCAGGCGTACCGCAAACTGACGATAATGGTATTGATGATGGATTCCGCAAGGTTAAAAAGTAAACTACCCCAGGAGGGTACCCGCAAGGGAGAATCCCTCCCCAAGCATAGCTTGGGCTACCCACGTTCTCTGGGGGGGGCAAAATTTTGCGCGATTCTGGAGAACCCACGACCTCGGCAAGTACACGGATAACTGATCCTGCTACTAAAATGACGACTTTGGATAAAAGACTGGACACTGAAAGGCCTACTGTGCGGCTTGAGAGGAATCCCTCGCTTGACCGGTTTTCGATTAGACACTGGAGAGAGAGCTCAAGTAGCGAGACAGATAACATTGCATTGGGTGATGTGGCACAGAGGAAGCGGTCACACGGTGATAAACCTGGAGTTAATGTGGTGGAGGCTACTCCCAGTAAAATTACCACGGCTCAACGAGGAAGAGCACGTGATCGAGGTGGGCCACCTAGGTCAACGAGCGTCCCTGGAGGAGCGGGTGGTTCGAGTGACCGCGGCTCCACTGTCCGCAGTGACGCTCTGCAGAAGACATCTGTAGAGACGCCTCTTGACATTGAAGCTCTTGATCCTGAGAGCCTGAGGGCTCTGGCGGATAGTAAAGTGGACACAATCCTTGGGGTATGTAAAGTTTCTGGTAACCTCAAGGGTACGTGCGTTAAAGCACTTAAGGAGGCAGCTAGGACTCTTCAGGAGATTACTGCGACAGCGCTCACGCGCACAGTGGAGGAGGAAACTCTGCTTTTGCGTCGAGAGACGCGGAAGCTGCGCGATGAGGTGGCTGAGCTGAAGGCGGAGCTCACTGCTCTACGTACCATCGCGAAGACACCGCCTCCACCAGTAGTGCTACTTCCAGAGACTCCTAGTCAGGAGGAGCAAGCCCTACCGCAGGGCTTGGTCAAAGTATTGGCGGAAAACATGACGCAAATGGAGCGGTCCCTCCGGGTGTCGTTGGGTAAGGCTATGTCTGCCCAGATAGAGGCGATAGAAGATCGCCTTCTGCCCGCCAGGGTAGTCCGCCCGCCTTTGGCAGCAGACCGTAAGGTGACTACCGGGCCTACAAAATCTAAGCCTGCAAAGGCTAAAACTGCGGGACCCAAGACGCCTAGGCCTATCTCTGCTGTGTCTGACAGTCCTATGGGAGTGGACTGGGTCCCACTGCCTGCTTCCGCCCCTGCTTCTGCTCCTGTGGTAGCGCCTGAGGAGCAGTGGACCACTGTGGTTCGTCGTCGACGTCGGCATAAAAAGCCCGCCAAGAAGCCCGCTAAGGCTCCGAGGACTGCAGCTACTGCTCTGACTGGAGGTGGGCCTAGGTCTAAGCCTAAGCCCAAAGCGAAACTTCCTTCGGCACCGCGCTCGGCTGCGGTTGTTATTACGCTGCAGCCGGGAGCTGTGGCGGAGGGATTTAGCTATAAGGACGCTCTTTTAGAAGCGAGGGACCGAGTGAGTATGGCAGAGCTCGGTATAGAGGATTTCTCGTGGCGCCCCTCTGCCACTGGATCCAGGATCATAGAGATTCGGGGGGATCAAAGTTCGGAGCAGGCCGATAGGCTGGCGGAGCGCCTCCAGGAAGAGTTGTCGGGGTTGGCTGTGGTGGCTCGGCCCGTTAAAAGGGCCCATATCCGAGTCATAGGACTGGATGAATCCGTCTCGGTGGAGGAAGTCGTTGCGGCTGCAGCGACTAAGGGGAGGTGTGAGCCAGCTCTTATCAGGGCTGGCTCTATTAACACCTATGGCAGGGGCAGCGGCGCAGTCCATCTTGCGTTACCTGTAGCCGCTGCCAAGGTGGTGGTGGAGGCGGGTCGCCTCCTGGTCGGGTGGAGTGCGGCTCGTGTGCGCCTCCTGGAGGGTGGGCCCATGCGGTGTTACCGCTGCATGGAGGTAGGCCACACGCGTCCGCTCTGCCCATCAACGGCGGTCAATAGAGGAGCACTGTGCTTCCGATGCGGAGAGCCTGGCCACAAGGCGCAAGCGTGCACTGCTGAAAAGCTGCACTGCGCCTTGTGTGCCGACGCCGGAAGGCCGGCGGGGCACTACATGGGGGGCGCCCAATGTAGGCCCCCTGAAAAGAGAGGAAGGGCACCGCCTGCACCACCACATCCGTAGGGGGGGTAGCGTAGACGTTGGGTGTTAGGAGGGAGTGTTTTTCGCCCCCTTCCTTCACCATTGCTGAACCAAGGGGAGACGGGTCGGGGGGCCCGTCTTCCCATTGCACTGGCTTGGCGAGTACAAGGACTCTTGATGGAAACGATTTGGATGTCGAACTGATGGATAAACCGACGACTATGGCACGAAAATGGACTACTGATCGATCGTTTAACATGGATAGTGCAAAATTACAATTTGAACTACCCCAGGAGGGTACCTTAACCGGAGAATCCCTCCCCGGGCTTGTCCCGGGCTGCCCCACGTTTTCTGGGGGGGGCAAAATTTTGCATGAGTTGGATTTAAACACGATGACTTTGGCGCGAAAATGGGTATCCGATGAAGAAAACATGATGAACAGTGCAACAGTAAATAGTAAACTACCCCAGGAGGGTACCAGCACTACTCGTGCTGGAGAATCCCTCTCCGGGCTTGGCCCGGGCTGCCCCGCGTTTTCTGGGGGGGGCGAATTGTTGCGAGACTCAACTACTCCGACGACTTTGGCTTGCTCAAGGACTTCTGTTGCTTCACCAATTGTTGTACTGGAAAGGCTGCCGGCTCTTGAAAGAATGGCGTCTGTTGAATGTCTCTCAGACAGTAGTAACTGCAGTGCGGACACCTTTGAGACCGTTGAATCCATTGAGGGGAGTGAGTATCCTTGCTTAAGTAAGTTTTTCCGTAAGCGGAAAGAGAAAAACTTGGATGAAGGTTCTGCCCCAGAGGCAGGTTCTGACGTTGAGCCGGACAATATCACGAAGGATGCTCGTATAACTCCCGCGAAGAAAGGCAGGGGTCGCCCTCCGACCACAGGTAAATATGTGGGTCAGTATGTGGCACAAAAGGAATTAATCCGCCTTGGCAGGAAGAGCTCCGTCTCCGTGCGGAGCAAGAGGTGGCAGACCTGGATGAGGAAGCCAGGCAACTCCGAGTTGCCCTAGGGCACATGGTACAAATCAACCGGAGGCTACTCTTGACCTGAACGAATTGGCTAAAAAGAGCGTAGAGGTGGTTCTAAAAGTAGCCAAGAGATCCGGCAATCTGAAGGGGACTTTCCAAAAAGCCTTAAACCATGCTGCAGACTCTTTAAAAGAGATCTTGGAAGTGCTCCAATGCCGGACCACAAATAGTGAAACGGCTCGCTTAAAAGCGGACAATGACCGCCTAAAAGAGGACTTACTCCGTCAACAGACGGAGATGGCGGAGCTTCGAAAGGAGCTAGCTGATATGAGAGTGCAAATAAGCCAGCTGCACCCTAAGCACAGGCGTCACAGCCCATTACGGTGCCCGGGCAGCAGATTGTGCCACCTCGCAAGAAGGCGGCGAGGGAGGAATTTCCTCCCCTGCCGCAGCCGTGCGAGTCGAGGATTCAGAGGGAGCCGCCTCAAGTAGTCTCTGCTGAAAGATTCGAGCAGGCGATGCTCCGAATGGAAAACATAATGTTCGCTCGGCTAGAGGCTATGGAGAACAGGCTCCCGCCGGAGGAGCGGATGCGACCTCCATTGGCCGCAGATCGTAGGAATGCTAATGCAAAAGCAGTACTCGTACCTGAAGAACGGTCCTTTAAACTTCCAACTCCTCCGTTGTCAGCCGTCAAAAACGTAAAAAGAGGAACCAAGGAGAAGGCTAACAATGCTACGGCAATTCCAGCTTCGTTAGCTCCTTCCACAAATAGGGAGCAGCCGGTAGTGCCTAAACCCGTAGAAGGGGAATGGGTGCTAGTTGGTAAGAACGGTCGCCCTAAAAAGCCAGCTAAATCGAAGAAGTCAACTCCTAAGAAGGAGAAGGGCCGTAAACTCCGAGCACCAAGAACAACTGCGGTGTCAGTTACTCTGCAGCCGGAGGCGGAGAAGAAGGGTTTTTCCTACTTGCAGGTGCTCCAAGGAATAAAAACTAACGTCAAGCTGGCTGACCTGGGTATTGAAGGGATCCGTTGGAGGAGAGCAGCGAACGGTGGTTACCTTGTCCAGATTCCTGGTGCCGCCAGTGGAGATAAAGCAGATGCCCTGGCAGCCAGATTTAAAGAGGTGCTTCCAGCAGAGGGCATTAAAATATCCAGGCCCATGAGGTGTGCAGACATTCGTATCTCGGGCCTAGACGAATCCGTCACAGCAGATGAAGTTATCGCTGCTGTGGCCGAGACTGGCGGATGTCCCGGGAGCAGGTGAAAACGAATGGAGTACGTCCAGGGCTAAGGGGGCTCTGTACGGCTGTAGTTTCTTGTCCTGTGGCGGCAGCGAAAAAAGTCACGGACGGCCGACGACTTCTGATTGGGTGGGTGTCGGCACAAATTAAGCTCTTGGAGCCTCGGTCTCGAAAATGCTTTAGATGCTTACAAGCCGGACATCTGGGCAATAAATGCACCTGCCAGGTTGACTGTAGTCAGCTATGCTTCCGGTGCAGTCAACCGGGGCATAAAGCCGTTGAGTGCAGTGCGGAGCCACACTGTGTAGTTTGCGCAGCTTCAGGCAGTCCTGCTGCCCATCGAGTGGGTAGCAGGGATTGTGGTAAGCCTGCGCCCTCAACCAAAAACGGGGCGAAGAAGAATAGGGGCAGGAGCAGGGGTAAGAACCCGGCCCAGCCCTCGACGTCATCGGTTGTCACTGAGACGCCGGCGACTTCCCATGAAGGCGAAATGGAGTGTCATCAATAATAATGGCACTCAATTTCTTACAAGGTAATCTCAACCACTGTGCCAGAGCTCAAGACCTCTTGTTCCAGAGCATGGCGCAGTGGTTGATCCACATCGCCGTGATGGCCGAGCCGTACTATGTTCCACCGGCAGATAACTGGGTGGGTGACTTGGACGGTTCGGTGGCCTTAGTGTCCCAGGCCGCTGGGTGCCCCGCCTTTCTCCAACATCTCGAGGGGTCGGGGGTACGTAGCAGCACATCTCGGTGACATGGTCGTAGTAGGGGTGTATATGCCCCCAAGTAGAAGTCTCGCTGACTTTGAGGGATTCCTCGGGGAGATGCAAATCGTTGTCGGTCGTATCCATCCTCACCCCGTCCTGGTACTCGGGGACTTTAACGCTAAATCAACAGCTTGGGGTTCCCCGTCAACGGACGCTAGGGGTGAGGCTCTGGAGGAGTGGGCTATATTAATGGGCCTACTTGTCCTCAATCGGGGGTCCGTTAACACGTGCGTGCGACAGCAGGGCGGTTCTATAGTGGATATTACGTTTGCAAACCCTGCTTTAGCACGCCGAGTTCGGGGCTGGACAGTCCTTGAGGGAGTGGAGACGTTGTCGGACCACCGATATATACGGTTCGACATCTCCACCCGGGCCTCGGATGTACCGGCCCCGTAGGACCTCCGTAGAGGACGGTCCGCGTTGGGCATTGAAGCGCCTAGACCGTGAGGTACTTCTGGAAGCTGCCGTCATGCAGGCCTGGGTTTCCGGTGAACCGCCCGACAGGCTTGCTGATGTCAACGAAGAGGCGGAGTCACTGCGCGCAGATATGACGAGTGTCTGCGACGCGGCGATGCCCCGAATAAAGGGGCCGATGCCCGCCAGGCGTCAAGTGTACTGGTGGACCGCCGAAATCGCGCAATTGCGTGCCGCGTGTGTGGCGGTTCGGCGCCAGTACACCAGAGAGCGGCGCAGGCGGAGTCGCACGCAGGACGCGTCCGCCAGAGAGATAGAACTCTACGAAGGGTACAGAGCGGCCAAGTTGGCGCTCAAAAAGGCCATTGAGCAGGCGAAAGCTCTGGCCAGGGAGGAGCAGCTGGAGACGCTCAACCGGAATCCATGGGGGCGCCCGTACCGAATGGTACGTGGCAAATTACGCCAATGGGCTCCCCCGATAACAAAGAGTCTCCAGCCAGAGCTCCTCCAAGATGTAGTGGCCGCTCTGTTTCCTTCGGGGGCAGAGCATACACCTCCCACGATGGCTCCGTTCGCAGCCATGCCCAACGCGGAGGGCGACGACGATGCACCCGAGGTGACCCGGGAAGAGCTGAGGGCGGCGGTGAAACGCATGCAAGCAAAAAACACCGCCCCAGGACCGGACGGCATACCTGGTCGTGCATGGGTCCTGGCTCTAGAGGCCCTCGAGCCCCGGCTTTTGGGAATCTTCACGGCGTGTCTTCAGCAGGGCCGGTTTCCACGTTTATGGAAAACCGGCAAGCTGGTCCTGCTCAGGAAAGCGGAGCGCCCTGCGGACTCTCCGTCCGCATACCGGCCCATAGTGCTGTTGGACGAGGTGGCGAAGCTCTGCGAGCGGATAATCGCAGTCCGCCTCGTCCAGCACTTAACAACAATAGGGCCGGATCTGGCGGATAACCAGTATGGCTTCCGCCAGGGGCGCTCCACAATCGACGCCATAATGCGTGTGAAGATCCAGGCGGAGGAGGCAATTGCTCGGGGCGAGGTGGTACTGGCGGTGTCTCTTGACATCGCCAACGCTTTTAAACCTTGCCCTGGGCTACAATTAGAGAGGCACTCCGTTTTCATGGAGTGCCGACCTACCTCCGCCGCATAGTCGGGGCGTACCTCAGTGAGAGGTACGTAACCTTCCCGGTCAAGAAGGGATGTGTCGGCGAGACGTTGTATCCGGTGTTCCCCAGGGGTCAGTGTTAGGGCCCCTACTCTGGAACATCGGATACGACTGGGTGTTGCGCGGTGCGCTCCTCCGAGGCGCTAACGTCGTGTGCTACGCTGATGACACGCTGGTGTTAGCCCGGGGAAGACGCACCGCGACGCAATGATGTTAGCGACAGCGTGTGTCGCTCAAGTCGTTGGAAGGATCCGGCGACTGGGGCTGGAGGTGGCGCTGCGTAAATCCGAGGCTCTGTTTTTCCATGGGCCTCGGAATGCGCCGCCTCAAGGATCCCGGGTTGTCGTGGGAGGCGTGTCCATCGGTGTCGAGTCGTCCATGAAGTATCTCGGCCTTGTCCTCGACAGCCGATGGACCTTCGAAGAGCACTTCCGGCAACTGGCTCCCCGTCTCATGAGCGCAGCGGGTGCGTTAGCCCGACTGCTGCCGAACATGGGGGGGCCTAATTCCTCTTGCCGGAAGCTGTACCTAGGAATCGTGCGGTCTATGGCCTTGTACGGGGCACCCGTATGGGCGTACGGCCTGACGGCCACGAACATTGCCCAATTGCGAAGACCGCAGCGGGCGATGTCTATAAGGGCCACCCGTGGGTACCGCACGATCTCTTTCGAGGCGGCCTCCCTTCTAACCGGATCCCCACCCTGGGACCTGGAGGCGAGAGCCCCGCGTCTCTGTATCTTCGACGCGTGGAGGCGCTGGAGCAAGGTTTACGACTCGCGCCTCGGGAAATCGAGGTGCTGAGGTCACAGTTCCACCAGGTCCTAGTGGTGGACGAGTGGCGCCGACGACTTGAGCGACCGAGCTCGGGCGTGGCAACAGTGGATGCCGTTCGGCCCGTATTGGCCGAATGGCTAACCAGGCGGCACGGCACCCTGACATTCCGGCTAACGCAGGTGCTCTCGGGACACGGCTGTTTCGGGAGCTACCTGTGTCGTATAGGCCGGGAACCGACAGCAGGGTGCCACCATTGTGGCTGTGCGAGGGACACCGCACAGCACACCCTCGAAGAATGTCCCGCCTGGGAAACGCCACGCCGCGAGCTCGTCGCGGTGATTGGCCTGGATCTCTCGCTCTCGACTGTTGTGAAGTCCATGGTCGAGAGCGAGACCGGATGGAACTCCGTCGCCTCATTCTGCGAGGACGTTCTGCTCACTAAGGAGGCGGCGGAGAGGGAGAGGGAGCAGGCATCACAGCTCCCCTCCCGCGGTCGACGAACCGTACGGCGGCGACGGGTCAGGGATGACCTACAGCCGCCGTAAATAAGGCCTGCGGGCGTTGGACGCGGGCACGTCCTTCGCCCTTGCAGTTAGTGTATAGGCCCGAGGCGAGGCGCATCTGTGTTCGATGCGCCCCTCGACGGTTCGTCAGAGGGTGTCCAATCATCCGACCCCTCAGACCGAAGGAAGGGGCCCCTCATGAGGGGCTGACACCTGCCGGGTTGAGTGGAAGTTATTGCTTCAGCATTTCCTGCTCCCCGGCCACATAGGTGTGTGGAGAACACCGTGGGGTTTTAGTCAGTAAGAGTCTGACATACCCCTCTCGAGCTGCCCGGCTCGGGAGGCGGATCCATGTAGGATTTCCCCACGTAAAAAAAAAAAAAAAAAAGGTTAGGTTAGGTTTCCGGTGTGGATGACGACTACGGACAAACGCACACTGGCTACTGATCAGCCTGTTGTTCGGATTCTCAGGGATCTCTCACTGGACCGTTTTTCGGTCAGACACTGGTCTGAGAGCCCCGATATTACAACGACGGAAGCTGTGTCTGACAGGAAGCGGACACATGAAGATAAACCGGGTATTACTAGTGGGGACGCTACGCCTAGTAAGGTAACAACGGCCCAGAGAGGCAGAGCACGTGACCGGGGTGGTTCAACTAGGTCAACGAGTGTTCCAGGGGGTGCGGTTGAGTCGCGTGATGAGAGTTCCTCTGTCCGCGGTAACACTCTGCAGAAGTTACCTGCAGAGCCGCCACTAGACTTTGAGGCTCTCGACCCGGAGAGCCTGAGGGCTCTGGCGACAAGTAAAGTTGACACTATCCTTGAGGTATGCAGAGTGTCTAGCAACCTCAAGGGTACGTGCATAAAGGCGCTGAAGGAGGCAGCTAGAACCCTCCAGGAGGTGACGGCAACTGCGCTTAGGCGCACGGTGGCAGAAGAGACTTTACTCTTGCGGCGAGAAACGCGGAAGCTTCGCGAAGAAGTGGTAGAGCTGAAGGCGGAGCTCGCTGCTCTACGTGGCAGGGCAGATGCTCTACCTTTGCCACCAGTGCCGGCACTGCGGCCGGAGTCTTCCAGTCAGGAAGAACAAACTTTGCCGCAGAACGTGCAAGACGTATTGGCGGATCACATGGTGCGCATGGAGCGGTCGCTTCGGCTCTCCTTGGGTGAGGCAATGTCCGCCCAGATTGAGGCGTTGGGAGACCGTCTCCTGCCCGCTAAGGTGGTCCGCCCACCCTTGAATGCAAACCGCAAGGCGACTCCCGGGCCCACAGTACCCAAGCCTGTAAGGGCTAAGACTGCAGGATCTAAGTTGACAGGGTCTCTCCCTGCGGTGACTACCGGTCCGAAGGGAGTACACTGCGAACTGCTCCCTGGATCCGCTCCTGCTCCTGCTCCTCCAGTGATGCCTGACGGGGAGTGGACAATTGTAGCTCGTCGCCGACGCCGAAACAAGAAGCCCACTAAGGCTCCGATGGTAGCGGCTTCCATCCCACCTGGAGGCAAGCCTAAGCCTAAACCAAGGGCGAAGCTCCCTTCGACACCGCGCTCGGCTGCGGTTGTTATTACGCTGCAGCCGGGAGCTGTGGCGGAGGGATTTAGCTATAAGGACGCTCTTTTAGAAGCGAGGGACCGAGTGAGTATGGCAGAGCTCGGTATAGAGGATTTCTCGTGGCGCCCCTCTGCTACTGGATCCAGGATCATAGAGATTCGGGGGGATCAAAGTTCGGAGCAGGCCGATAGGCTGGCGGAGCGCCTCCAGGAAGAGTTGTCGGGGTTGGCTGTGGTGGCTCGGCCCGTTAAAAGGGCCCATATCCGAGTCATAGGACTGGATGAATCCGTCTCGGTGGAGGAAGTCGTTGCGGCTGCAGCGACTAAGGGGAGTTGTGAGCCAGCTCTTATCAGGGCTGGCTCTATTAACACCTATGGCAGGGGCAGCGGCGCAGTCCATCTTGCGTTACCTGTAGCCGCTGCCAAGGTGGTGGTGGAGGCGGGTCGCCTCCTGGTCGGGTGGAGTGCGGCTCGTGTGCGCCTCCTGGAGGGTGAGCCCATGCGGTGTTACCGCTGCATGGAGGTAGGCCACACGCGTCCGCTCTGCCCATCAACGGCGGTTAATAGAGGAGCACTGTGCTTCCGATGCGGAGAGCCTGGCCACAAGGCGCAAGCGTGCACTGCTGAAAAGCTGCACTGCGCCTTGTGTGCCGACGCCGGAAGGCCGGCGGGGCACTACATGGGGGGCGCCAAATGTAGGCCCCCTGAAAAGAGAGGAAGGGCACCGCCTGCACCACCACCTCCGTAGGGGGGGTAGCGTAGACGTTGGGCAGTAGGGGGGGGGGGGCTTACACGCCTCTCTCCTCTGTCCTTGCTGGACCAAGGGGGGACAGGTCGGGGGGCCCGTCTTCCCATTGCACTGGTTCAGCCGTCTGGGAGACAGTTGGGGTTGTACCAGACTGTCTCACTTTAGCGCCGGGGCCCGACTGGGGCCGGCCGCCGGGGCGTCGCGGCAGATTGCATCCGCAGTGCCCGCGCGTCCCACTATGGCGGCCGATGGTACACCGTGGAGTTTTAGTGAGTAGGAGTCTCACATAACCACTCGTCCCCCCGGGCGAGTGTGTACCCATGACGGGTTTCTCCACGTGAAAAAAAAAAAAAAAAAAAAAAAAAAAAAAAAAAAAAAAAAAAAAAAAAAAAAAAAGGTTTCCGGTGTGGGAAGCCGGGGCATAGGGCGCAAGAGTGTAAGGCTGAGGCGCTTCATTGCGCCTACTGTGCCGATAGCGGAAGTCCTCGGTCCGCTCCTGTGGAACATCGGGTATGACTGGGTGCTGCGAGGTGCTCTCCTGCCTGGCGCAGCAGTGACATGCTATGCTGATGACACTCTCGTTACGGCTCGCGGAAACACCCTGAGAGATGCAATTCGTTTGGCAACTGCGAGTGTTGCACAAGTTGTGGGGAGAATCAGGCTACTAGGGTTAGAGGTCGCTCTTAATAAGACGGAAGCCATATGCTTTCACGGCTTACGTAAAGCACCTCCGCGTGGCACCCATCTGATCATTGGTGGAGTTCAAATCGAAGTTGGATCCGCTATGAAGTACTTAGGATTAATCTTGGACAGTCGCTGGACCTTTTGTGAGCATTTTCGTCAAATGGCTCCAAAAGTCTTAAGGAGTGCCTCAGCACTGGCAGGTCTCCTTCCCAACCTCGGAGGTGCTGGTGATGGCTGCCGGTCTCTGTATTTGGGAGTTATCCGGTCAATGTTATTGTACGGAGCGCCGGTGTGGCATGAAGCCCTGACGGCTGGTAATTCTGCAGTTTTGCGGAATCTGCAAAAAGTTATGGCTGTTAGGGTGGTGCGTGGCTACCGCACTATATCATATGAGGCAGCGTGCCTGTTGGCAAGAACCCCACCGTGGGAACTGGTGGCGCATGCATATGCCGCCATGTATACGTGGCGTGCAGAGAAAATCGCTCGCGGCGAAATCTTTCCGCCCAGGGAGGAAGAAGCACAAAAGTCTCACATCCAGCGAGTAGTGCTGATGACGTGGAAGGAGAGACTCTCTTCAACAAGTGTCGGCGTCAAGACTATCGAGGCAATTCGCCCAGTACTTACGGAATGGGTGGAAAGGACACATGGAGCACTTACATTCCGGCTGGTGCAGATGCTTAGTGGCCACGGCTGTTTTGGTAAGTATCTGCACCAAATAGCAAGGAAGGAACTTACACCTAGATGCTTCCATTGTGACGGGTGTGACGTGGACACGGCAGAACATACTTTGGAGCACTGCCCTGCATGGACGGAACAACGTGGTGACCTCACTGCGATATTGGTAATGATCTTTCTCTACCGACCCTCATCCGAGAAATGGTTAGCAGTGAGAGATCATGGAGCGCCGTTTTGACATTCTGCGAGGCTGTCCTCTCTGTAAAGGAAGAGACAGAAAGAGCCAGGGAAAGGGATCCCCAGCTCCGACAGCGCGTCGAGAGAGAGGACGCGGAAGAAGGAGGAGGGGAAGGGGTGCTCATCATGCACTACCTCCCTAACAAGCCTTAAGGTAACGGACGCGGGGGCGTTCGTTACTGCACATTGAAGGCCCGTGACGACGAAGCACGGTTTTGCCGCCGCTTCATCGAGAAGCGTGGGAGAGTGCTATTAAACTCCCCGAGATGAGGGTCCCCGTTATTTTACCATCTGCGGGTGACCCGAGCGCGTGAATGGGGCCGCGGTGCATGCTTGCCGCGTTTCCCGAGACCCTGTTCACACACGCGCCGATGCGGCAATGGGGTTTTAGCCGGTAGGAGTCCGGCATAACCCTCTCGCTGTCCCCCGACGGCGGGAGGTGTATCCAATGTAGGATTTCCCCATGTAAAAAAAAAAAAAAAAAAAAAGGTTGGGGTCGAGCAGGCGTGATGAGGTACTTGTATCTCTGCTGTGCAGGGGGTGGACCCACAGGCGCAATACAGTTCTTTCCTTTTGGAGAGAGCCTTAGCCTGCCACCTCAAGACCGTAGTGCGTGGTGAAGAACCACATCCTTCTCGAGGTGACCCTGTCTCGCTGAACACTACGGATCTAGGCTGGAGAGCCGATAAACACTCCTGGGTGTGGCGTGTGAGCAGCGCACTCAGTACCGGGTTGGGGCCGATGAGGGCTCAAGTTGAGTCCCAAGGGCCCAATTCCGGGGAGCGGCTGGGGGAGTGGTTGTCTTCATACCGATCCCGGCTGGCGCACTGCGAACTGGAGGAGGAGTTAAAGGTGATGGATTGTACAAATATCATAGTACTACCCCAGGAGGGTACCAGCTCCTCAGGAGTTGGAGAATCCTCCCCGGGCCTAGCCCGGGCTGCCCCACGTTTTCTGGGGGGGGCAAATTTGTACATGAGCTTAATCTAAATACGATGACCTTGGCACGAAAATGGATTCCGATCAGGAACATTCCACGACGACTCTGGCATGCACACGGACCACTGATATCAATGACGGAAATATGGATAGTGCAAAATTAAAAAATGAACTACCCCAGGAGGGTACCGGCTCCAATGGAGCAGGAGAATCCCTCTCCGGCCTAGCCCGGGCTGCCCCGCGTTTTCTGGGGGGGGCACAATTTTGCAAGGTGAAGATTTAACGATGACTTTGGCGACCAACATGACAACCGATTCAATACCGATTGTGGTTTTAAGGAGGAATCCTTCAATCGACCGTCTCTCCGTCGAATATTTTTCAGACGCTAGTGAAAATAGCGCAGATACGATGGAGACTGTGGAATCTGCTGAAGGTGGACTGTCCCCTCATATGAGCAGGTTTTTCCGAAAACGGAAACCGGCTGCGGATTCGGTTTCTGGTGACGAGATTGAAGAAACAACGAGGCCTCGTGTTATGTCTCCAAAGCGAGGTAGAGGGCGTCCCATCACCACTGGAGAGTATGCGGGTATGGCAGCAGCAAAGGAGCGATACCTAAAACTCAAGGAGGAGGAACTTCGCCTCTCAGCCGAGGAGGAGGTGGCGGAGCTAGCCTCACGGGCGCGGCTTGAGCGTGCAGCTAAGGGGAATGCTGCCCCTGCCCCCGTGGAGGAACTAGCCTGTAATTTGAATAAGAGGGTCCTTGGTGACGTAGAGGTTATTCTGAAAGTTGCCCAAAAATCCCATAACCTCAAGGGCACATTCCAGAAGGCTCTGAAGGATGCAGCGGCGTCTATCACAGTCGCGATTCAAGAATTTAGCAGCCGGACTACCTCGGAAGAGTTGGTGAGGGTCCAGGCTGCCTACACGAGTTTAGAGGAGAGGTACTCCAAACAGGCCGAAGAATTGGCAGAGCTCCGTAAAGAGCTAGCGGGCGTAAGGGCAGAGATGGCAAAGGCCCGCTGTCCAGAGCCTGTGATGAGAGAGGTGCCCAGACCTGCAACTGCCACATCTTCGGAGTCTGCCTCTCTTCAACTTTCTAAAAGGTTGGCTGTGGCACGGGAGGAGTTTCCCCCACTGCCGAAGCCTCGCCAAGTGGGGCCTCAAACTGACTCTTCGGCCGTGGTTACAGTAGAGGTGTTAGACCAGGCGGTGCAGAGAATGATGAACATCATGACTGCCCGCCTGGATTCTTTCCAAGATAGGCTCCAGCCAGAGAAACGACTCCGACCACCTCTGGCTGCAGACAGAAAAGCCGAACAAATAGCGGCCAAAACTGTAGCTGCTCTGGAAGCGCGGCCGTCTGAGGTCCCTGTTCCTCAAAAGTCAGCAGGGAAAAAGGGAGATAAAGTTGCTGCCAAGTCAGCAACACAAGCCCCTTCTACGAGCAGAAAAGAAACATCGGCATCTAAACCTGCGGAGGGTGAATGGGTGCTGGTTGGAAAGAACGGCCGGCCTGAGAAGCCGAAGAAAAAGAAGAAAAAGATGACCTCGAAGAAGGAGAAGTCAACTAAACTCCGGTCACCGAAAACTACTGCAGTGTCGGTCACAGTGCATCCGGAGGCGCAGAAAAGAGGACTCTCCTACTTGGAGGTCCTCAAGAAAATTAAGACTGATGTGAGGATAGCTGACATTGGCGTTTCCGGTATCCGGTGGCGAAAGGCAGCAACTGGGGGGTACCTCCTGACGATACCGGGCGCTGCAAGTAGCGAAAAGGCGGATGCATTGGCGGCCAAGATAAGAGAAGCCGTCCCAGCCGAAGGCGTCAAAGTCTCCAGGCCCATGAGGTGTGCTGACGTGCGCATTACGGGCCTGGATGAGTCTGTTACGGCGGAAGAAGTGGTCGCTGCGGTCGCTGAAACTGCAGGGTGTTCACCGGACCAAATCAAAACGAACGGCGTCCGTCCTGGGTTAAGAGGACTGTGGACGTCCATGGTGTCTTGTCCGGTGGATGCAGCAAGAAGACTGGGCGATGGCCGCCGACTGCTTATTGGGTGGGTTTCGGCGCAGTTGAAAGTCCTGCCACCCCGGCCTACAAGGTGCTTCAGGTGCCTCCAAGGTGGGCACCTAGGTGTCAAGTGCACCTGTAAGGTTGACTGCAGTGAATTGTGTTTCCGCTGTAGTCAACCGGGGCACAAAGCCGCTGGGTGTGAAGCCGTTCCGTATTGTGCGGTATGTGCTGCCGATAACAAGCCCGCCGGTCATCGAGTGGGCAGTAGGGCTTGTGGGAAGCCTGCGCCGAAAACCAGTAAAGGTGCCAAGAGGAGAGACAGGAAGAGGGGCAAGGGTCCCTCTCAGCCCGTAACGTTGCCGGTGGACACTCAGACGCCGGCAATGCCCCAGGAGGCAGAAATGGAATGTCATCAATAATAATGGCACTCCATTTCCTGCAAGGTAATCTCAACCACTGTGCCAGAGCTCAGGACCTCATGTTCCAGAGTATGGCGCAGGGATTGATCCACGTCGCCGTGATGGCTGAGCCGTACTTTGTCCCACCCGCCGATAACTGGGTGAGCGATCTGGACGGCTCGGTGGCCCTAGTGTCCCAGGCCGCTGCTGGTGCCTTGCCCTTCTCTAACATCTCGAGGGGTCGGGGGTACGCAGTAGCACATTTCGGTGACCTGGTGGTAGTGGGGGTGTATGCACCCCCAAGTAGAAGTCTCGCCGACTTCGAGGGTCTCCTCGGGGAGTTGGGTGGCGTCGTCGGTCGCAGTAATCCTCGCCCCGTCCTAGTTCTCGGGGACTTCAATGCAAAGTCAACGGCTTGGAGTTCCCCGTCCACGGACGCCAGGGGCGAAGCTCTGGAGGAGTGGGCCATCGCAACGGGCCTGCTTCTTCTCAATCGGGGGTCTGTCAACACGTGCGTGCGACAGCAGGGCGGTTCAATAGTGGACCTCACGTTCGCTAGTCCTGCTTTAGCGCGCCGTGTTTCGGGCTGGAAAGTCCTTGAGGGGGTGGAGACGTTGTCGGACCACCGATATATACGGTTCGACATCTCCACCCAAACTTCGGGCAGACCAGTCCGGAGGAC
Source organism: Saturnia japonica (assembly GCA_033032175.1). NCBI lineage: Eukaryota > Metazoa > Arthropoda > Insecta > Lepidoptera > Saturniidae > Saturnia > Saturnia japonica. The sequence goes on from CM065318.1 coordinate 19,351,678, forward strand.
CCCCGCAGAGCAAGGTCCGCGTTGGGCGTTGAAGCGCCTCGATCGTGAGGCACTTCTGGAGGCATCCGTCTTGCAGGCCTGGGTGACTGACGAACCATCCGACCGGGCTGCAGACGTCGACGAAGAGGCAGAGCAGCTGCGAGTGGAAATGACACGGGTCTGCGACGCGGCAATGCCCCGAATAAGGGGCCGATACCCGCCAGGCGTCAAGTGTACTGGTGGACTGATGAAATCGCGCAATTGCGCGTAGCGTGTGTGGCTGTCCGACGCCGGTACACCAGGGAGCGACGCAGGCGAGGCCGCGTGCAGTCCGCGTCTTCTACGGAGGAGGAGCTCTACGAGGAGTACAGATCGGCCAAACTGGCCCTCCGTAAGGCTATCGAGCAATCGAAGGCTCTAGCCAGAGAGGAGCTGCTGGGGACGCTCAATCGGGACCCGTGGGGGCGCCCGTACCGAATGATACGTGGCAAGTTACGTCAGTGGGCCCCCCCAGTAACCCAGAGCCTTGAGCCACAGCTCCTCCAAGAGGTGGTGGCCGCTCTGTTCCCCTCAAGGGCGGAGCACACGCCACCGCAGATGGCTCCGCCTATGGCTGCGCCCAACTCGGACCACTCTGGCGACGACAACGAGGTCCCCGAGGTGACCCGGGAAGAGTTGAGGGCGGCGGTGAAACGCATGCAAGGGAAAAACACCGCCCCAGGACCGGACGGCATACCTGGTCGTGCATGGGTCCTGGCTCAAGAGGCCCTCGAGCCCCGGCTTTTGGGAATCTTCACGGCGTGTCTTCAGCAGGGCCGGTTTCCACGTTTATGGAAGACCGGCAAGCTGGTCCTGCTGAGGAAAGCGGGGCGCCCTGCGGACTCTCCGTCCGCATACCGGCCCATAGTGCTGTTGGACGAGGTGGCGAAGCTCTGCGAGCGGATAATCGCAGTCCGCCTCGTCCAGCACTTATCAACAATAGGGCCGGATCTGGCGGATAACCAGTTTGGCTTTCGCCAAGGGCGCTCCACAATCGACGCCATAATGCGTGTGAAGATGCAGGCGGAGGAAGCAACTGCTCGGGGCGAGGTGGTTCTGGCGGTGTCCCTTGACATCGCCAACGCTTTTAACACCTTGCCCTGGGCTACAATTAGAGAGGCACTCCGGTTTCATGGAGTGCCGTCCTACCTCCGCCGCATAGTCGGGGCGTACCTCAGTGAGAGGTACGTAACCTTCCCGGGTCAAGAAGGGATGAGTCGGCGAGACGTCGTATCCGGTGTTCCCCAGGGGTCAGTGTTAGGGCCCCTACTCTGGAACATCGGATACGACTGGGTGTTGCGCGGTGCGCTCCTCCGAGGCGCTAGCGTCGTGTGCTACGCTGATGACACGCTGGTGTTGGCCCGGGGGAAGACGCACCGCGGCGCAATGATGTTAGCGACAGCGTGTGTCGCTCAAGTCGTTGGAAGGTCCGGCGACTGGGGCTGGAGGTGGCGTTGCGTAAATCCGAGGCTTTTTTTTCCATGGGCCTCGGAATGCGCCGCCTCAAGGATCCCAGATTGTCGTGGGAGGCGTGTCCATCGGTGTCGAGTCGTCCATGAAGTATCTCGGCCTCGTCCTCGACAGCCGATGGACCTTCGAAGAGCACTTCCGGCAACTGCTCCCCGTCTCATGAGCGCAGCGGGTGCGTTAGCCCGACTGCTGCCGAACATGGGGGGGCCTAATTCCTCTTGCCGGAAGCTGTACCTAGGAATCGTGCGGTCTATGGCCTTGTATGGGGCACCCGTGTGGGCGTACGGCCTGACGGCCACGAACATTGCCCAATTGCGAAGACCGCAGCGGGCGATGTCTATAAGGGCCACCCGTGGGTACCGCACGATCTCTTTCGAGGCGGCCTCCCTTCTAGCCGGATCCCCACCCTGGGACCTGGAGGCGAGAGCCCACGCGTCTCTGTATCTTCGACGCGTGGAGGCGCTGGAGCAAGGGTTACGACTCGCGCCTCGGGAAATCGAGGCGCTGAGGTCACAGTTCCACCAGGTCCTAGTGGTGGACGAGTGGCGCCGACGACTTGAGCGACCTAGCTCAGGCGTGGCGACAGTGGATGCCGTTCGGCCCGTATTGGCCGAATGGCTAACCAGGCGGCACGGCACCCTGACATTCCGGCTAACGCAGGTGCTCTCGGGACACGGCTGTTTCGGGAGCTACCTGTGTCGTATAGGCCGGGAACCGACAGCAGGGTGCCACCATTGTGGCTGTGCGAGGGACACCGCACAGCACACCCTCGAAGAATGTCCCGCCTGGGAAACGCCACGCCGCGAGCTCGTCGCGGGGATTGGCCTGGATCTCTCGCTCTCGCTCTCGACTGTTGTGAAGTCCATGGTCGAGAGCGAGACCGGATGGAACTCCGTCGCCTCATTCTGCGAGGACGTTATGCTCACTAAGGAGGCGGCGGAGAGGGAGAGGGAGCAGGCATCACAACTCCCCTCCCGCGGTCGACGAACCGTACGGCGGCGACGGGTCAGAGATGACCTACAGCCGCCGTAAATAAGGCCTGCGGGCGTGGACGCGGGCACGTCCTTCGCCCTTGCAGTTAGTGTACAGGCCCGAGGCGAGGCGCATCTGTGTTCGATGCGCCCCTCGACGGTTCGTCAGAGGGTGTCCAATCATCCGACCCCTCAGACCGAAGGAAGAGGCCCCTCATGAGGGGCTGACACCTGCCGGGTTGAGTGGAAGTTATTGCTTCAGCATTTCCTGCTCCCCGGCCACATAGGTGTGTGGAGAACACCGTGGGGCTTTAGTCAGTAAGAGTCTGACATACCCCTCTCGAGCTGCCCGGCTCGGGAGGCGGATCCATGCAGGATTTCCCCACGATAAAAAAAAAAAAAAAATAAAAAAAAAAAAAAAAAAAAAAAAAAAAAAAAAAGGTTAGGTTAGGTTAGGTTAGGTTAGGTTCCCCCCCGGAGGGTTCCCGCCTTGTCGTGGCGGGGGGGCTTAGTAACCGTGGCTTGGTCCCCCCACGGTGAAGCCAAGAGGAACCCACAGGCGAGGTGCTAGTCAGGGCTTTGAGCATAAGAGCCCAGACGAAGCGGCCAACAGTAGGTTGCGGTGGTGTATGGGCGCCACCGCCGCTGAGGCGAGCCGCGGTGTCGTATGGGAGGCACCGCGGCTGAAGGAGACAGGCCGCGGCGGGAGAGGTGTGTCGGTGTTTCGTTGTGCCGCTCACCCTACCTTCCGCGGCCTCGACGGGGTCGCCACCGTCGCTAAAAGATGGCGGACGCGGTGGGGTCGCAGGGGAAGAGGCGTGTCGGTGTTTCGTTGTGCCGCTCTCCCTGTCCTCTGCGACCGTGAGGAAGAAAACCTCGCTAAAAAATTGAGAGGAAGACAACCTCTTTAAAAAATCACAAGGGCGGGGTTCTGGTCCTGCGGGGCCGGAGCCTGGAGGAAGAACACCTCGTTAAAAAATCACCGAGGAAGACAACCTCGTTAAAAAATCACCAGGCGTCGGGTTCTGGTGGACGTGTGGGCCTGAACCCGGAGGAAGAAAATCTCCTTAAAAAATCACCGAGGAATAAAACCTCGTGAAAAAATTGAACGGAGGCTGGGGCTGCGGTCGGTGATGGGCGTCCCAGTGGGGAGAGCCTCTCTTCGGGGGGGCAGCGCTTGGCGGTGGGCACAGAGGTAATGCGCAAGCGATTCCTGTGCTCCCGACGCCAAGCGCTCCGGAGGCGATGTTTGGGTTTTTAGTGGGTACAGTCCCACATAACCCGTCTGCTGTCCTCCGCGGCGGGCGGGTACCCATGATGGGTTTTCCCAAACTGAAAAAAAAAAAAAAAAAAAAAAAAAAAAAAAAAAAAAAAAAAAAAAAAAAAAAAAAGGTTAGGTTAGGTTAGGTTAGGTTAGGTTAGGTTAGGTTAGGTTAGGTTGTATGGGGTGCGTGTCAGGAACCTCCTCGTGGTGCACCCCGGGCAACGTCGACCAGTCTGGTCGGCGGCTGATACCTGACAAACTCCTCCCGGTATCCCTCTGATTATCAGAGGGGACTGTGGAGGGGTATTGGCTGGAGGGCCATTAAAAGCTCCTGGGTGTGGCATGTGCGCGGCGCACCCAGTACCGGGCTGGGGCCGATGAGGGCTCAATTTGAGCCCCAAGGGCCCAGTTCCGGACAGCGGCTGGCGGGATCGGTAGCTTTTATACCGGTCCCGGCAGGCGTACCGCAAACTGACGATAATAGTATTGATGATGGATTCCGCAAGGTTAAAAAGTAAACTACCCCAGGAGGGTACCCGCAAGGGAGAATCCCTCCCCGAGCATAGCTCGGGCTGCCCCACGTTCTCTGGGGGGGGCAAAAATTTTGCGCGATTCTGGAGAACCTACGACCTCGGCAAGTACACGGATAACTGATCCTGCTACTAAAATGACGACTTTGGATAAAAGACTGGACACTGAAAGGCCTACTGTGCGGCTTGAGAGGAATCCCTCGCTTGACCGGTTTTCGATTAGACACTGGAGAGAGAGCTCAAGTAGCGAGACAGGTAACATTACATTGGGTGATGTGGCACAGAGGAAGCGGTCACACGGTGATGAACCTGGAGTTAATGTGGTGGAGGCTACTCCCAGTAAAATTACCACGGCTCAACGAGGAAGAGCACGTGATCGAGGTGGGCCACCTAAGTCAACGAGCGTCCCTGGAGGAGCGGGTGGTTCGAGTGACCGCGGCTCCACTGTCCGCAGTGACGCTCTGCAGAAGACATCTGTAGAGACGCCTCTTGACGTTGAAGCCCTTGATCCTGAGAGCCTGAGGGCTCTGGCATTCACTAAAGTAGACAGTATACTTGAGGTGTGTAAAGTTTCCAGCAACCTCAAGGGTACGTGCGTTAAAGCACTGAAGGAGGCAGCTAGGACCCTCCAGGAGATAACTGAAACAGCGCTCACGCGGACAGTGACGGAGGAAACCCTTCTTTTGCGTCGTGAGACGCGGAGGCTGCGCGATGAGGTGGCTGAGCTGAAGGCGGAGCTCGCTGCTCTACGTGCCAGTGTGAAGACACAGCCTCCACCAGTAGTGCTGCAGCCGGAGACTCCGAGTCAGGAGGAGCAAGCTTTACCGCAGGGCTTGGTCAAAGTATTGGCGGAACACATGACGCAAATGGAGCGGTCCCTCCGGGTGTCGCTGGGAGAGGCGATGTGTGCCCAGATAGAGGCGATAGAGGATCGCCTACTGCCCGCTAGGGTAGTTCGCCCACCTTTGGCAACGGACCGTAAGGTGACTTCCGGGCCCACAGTATCTAAGCCTGCTATGGGTAAAACTGCGGGACCCAAAACGGCCAGGCCTGACCCTGCTGTGACTAGCAGTCCTAAGGGAGTGGAATTGGTCTCATTGCCTGCCTCCGCCCCCGGTTCTGCTCCTGTAGTGGCGCCTGAAGAGCAGTGGACCACTGTGGTTCGTCGTCGACGTCGGCACAAGAAGCCCGCCAAGAAGCCCGCTAAGGCTCCGAGGATTGTGGCTACTGCCCTGACTGGAAGTGGGCCTAGGTCCAAGCCTCAGCACAAAGCGAAGCTTCCTTCGGCGCCGCGATCAGCTGCGGTCGTCATCACGCTGCTGCCGGGAGCTGTGGCGAAGGGAGTAAGCTATAAGGACGTCTTTATAGAAGCGCGAGACCGGGTAAACATGACTGAGCTCGGGATAGACGATTTTTCGCTGCGCCTGTCTGCAACAGGATCGCGGATCATAGAGATTCATGATGACCAGAGCTCGGGGAAGGCAGACAGGTTGGCAGAGCGCCTCCAGCAGGAGCTGACGGGTGTGGTTATGGTAGGTCGGCCCGTTAAAAGGGCCCATATCCGAATCGTGGGACTCGATGACTCCGTCTCGGTGGAGGAAGTTATTGCAGCTGCAGCGGCAAAGGGGGGATGTGAGCCAGCTCTTATCAGGGCTGGATCCATAAACATGTCTGGCAGGGGCTGTGGATCTGTCCATCTTGCACTGCCTGTGTCCGCTGCCAAGGTGTTGGTGGACGCCAAACGCTTGCTGGTCGGATGGAGCGCGGCGCGTGTGCACCTCCTGCAGAGTGGGCCCATGCGGTGTTTCCGCTGCATGGAGGTGGGCCACACGCGTCCACTTTGCCCATCGACGGCAGTCGATAGAGGAGCACTGTGCTTCCGATGCGGAGAGCCTGGCCACAAGGCGCAAGCGTGCACAGCTGAGAAGCTGCACTGCGCTTTGTGTGCGGACGCCGGAAGGCCTGCGGGGCACTATATGGGGGGCGCCCAATGTAGGCCTCCTGAAAAGAGAGGGAGGGGACCGCCTGCTCCACCACCTTTGTAGGCGGGTTGCGTAGACGTTGGGTGGTAGGAGGGGGCGGTTCACTCGCCTCCTTCCTCTGCCCATGCTGGACCAGGGGAGACGGGTCGGGGGGCCCGTCTTCCCATTGCACTGGTTCAGCCGTCTGGGAGACAGTTGGGGTTGTACCAGACTGTCTCTCTTTAGCGCCGGGGCCCGACAGGGGCCGGCCGCCGGGGCGTCGCGGCTGATTGCAACCGCAGTGCCCACGCGTCCCACTATGGCGGCCGATGGTACACCGTGGAGTTTTAGTGAGTAGGAGTCTCACATAACCACTCGTCCCCCCGGGCGAGTGTGTACCCATGACGGGTTTCTCCACGTTAAAAAAAAAAAAAAAAAAAAAAAAAAAAAAAAAAAAAAAAAAAAAAAAAAAAAAAAAAAAAAGGTTAGGTTGTATGATTTTCGTAGGTTCGGGTGTGTCGGTGGACCTATGGAACTCGATATCTCGGCCGGCTTACACACTATCTTCTGCGCGTTTTTGGTTGTTAGTGTGTCTCGTTGTGCTCTAGTGGATTCCCTTTTGCGTTTTACGACTCGGCTTTTTCTTTGGACTCTGTTCCCGATTTTACCATTTTGACTTTCGGCACTTCGTTTATTTTGGATTCTGATTTGCCCTGTGTTCTGGTTTTGGTTGATTTGATTTCTTTTGCCGTGCTAGGGTGGAGGGTAACTCTCCCTAGCTAGTTGCATCAAAAAACTGGCGGAACTTCCGCCCAGGAATGAGCAGGAGTTGAAAAACCATTGTACCTTGACGACGGTTTCGTCCGCGGTTGGGAAAAGCTTCCCCATGGCGTCCGGGAGTGATTCCGAGGTGTCTGGGAGGCTGGGGAAACGCCCGTTCGGGTCCCGGACAACGGCTTTGGAAACCGAGGTAGATGGGGCACAAGCCCCAAAGCGAGGAACTGCAAGACGAGGGGCGGTTCGGGGTCAGTGGCGTTCCAAAAGTGTGGAACGCTCAATCTGGGCCAGCAAGGGGGTAATATCCTCCTTTTTGAAGGAATCAAGCGGCGTTAGGGCTGCTGAAGATGATGAGGTGGTGTGCATTGGCGGCGAAAGTGACGCGGAAGAGGCACCTAGTGCGGATGTAATGGATGCGGGGGCTCTCAGAGCCCGAACCGAGGAAGGTGTAGACGCCATCCTGGAAGTTTGCCGGATTTCGGGCAACCTGAAGGGGACGTGTATTAAGTCCCTGAAGGAGGCGGCCAAATCCCTAAGAGAGGTGGTAGAAGTGCTCATTTCGCGCACTACCAATGAGGAGACGGCCCGATTGGCCCGAGATGCAAGGCTGCTCCGGCAGCAGGTGAAGGACCTCAAGGAGGAGGTCCTTGCGTGGAGAAGAGAGGCGAGTGCGAGGAGGATAATGCCTCCTCCCCTCCGCCGCCGCCTCCTAAGACGGTCCAGGTGGAGGCGCCTCCCTTGGGATGGGAGAAGGTCCTGGAGGGAGCGATGGGCAAGCTTGAGCTGTCCATCCGTACCACTGTCGGAGCGGTGATGGACGCGCGCTTCGACAGTCTGGAGGCGGATGGGCGGCTCTTGCCCAAGAAGGTTATTCGCCCTCCACTTGCGGGGGATAAAAGACCTGGGTTGGAGGGGAGGCAGAAGCCTGCTGCGGGAGCTGGGCCGGCCAGCCGTGCTGGCCCTAGTGCCAAGGTGGTGGGAGCAACAAAAAAGGCCCGGTCTGTGTCACGGGCCAGGTCTGAGGGAGCAGCTGAGCCCTCTGCACCCACCGCGCCTCTCGGTATGGAGTGGGCCGCTCCCCGGGGGCTTCTGTCTCCCAGGCTGTTTCCCGGCCCCCATCTGAGGCAGGGGAGGTGGCGTGGACCACTGTGGTGCGTCGGGCGAAAAAACCCAGGGCGCCGGCAGCAGCAGTGGCTGCTCCTGCGCCTAAAGGGACCGCCAAGAAGATAGTTCAGCCGAAGGTGCCGCGCACTGCAGCGGTACTCATCACGCTGCAGCCTGAGGCTGTGGCCGGGGGTATCACGTACGCGGCTGCGGTACTGAAGGCGCGGGAGCAGGTGAAGCTGGCGGAGCTGGGAATCAGCGAACCGAAAGCTCCGCACGTCGGCCACGGGGGCCAAGATTATAGAAATCAATGGCCCCAACGGTGAAATTAAGGCAGATGGCCTGGCGACACAGCTGCAGGCTGCACTAGCTGGTGTAGCTGTAGTTTCCAGGCCAATAAAACGGGCGGAGCTTCGGGTCGTTGGAATCGACGACTCGGTTGACGAAGGCGAGTTGAGGGCGGCCATAGTCGGTGCGACCGGATGTGAGCCGGCCGTGATTAGGGTCGGCTCCATCCGGCATAACTGGGGAGGGGGGGCGGCGTTTGTGTCGCTCCCAGTCGCGGAGGGGAAAAAGTTAGCCGATGCAGGGCGTCTCCTAGTCGGCTGGAGTGTGGCCCGAATCTGCCCATTGCCGGAGAAGCCCCTCCGGTGCTTCAGGTGCATGGGCTTGGGCCACACTCGCCCACTATGTGAGGCGATGGCCGACAGGAGCGCCCTATGTTACAGGTGCGGGGGGTCTGGCCACGCGGCGGCAGAATGTGCATCGTCCAAGATGCACTGTGATGTGTGTGCCGCCGCGGGTAAACCAGCGGACCACTACATGGGAGGGGTGAGCTGCAGGCCCCCTGCAACCAAGACGAGGCTTTTTGGGGCTGGTAGACCCAGGGCGGAGGCAGTTGGTACGACTCGTTAATGGATCGACGCCGTACCGACTGCCTTCAGGCGAATTTGAACCACTCCGCCACTGCACAAGACTTGTTTGTGCAATCAGTGGCGGAGTGGAACATCAGTGTGGCGGTGGCTGCGGAGCCGTACTGTGTCCCTGCTCAACCGTACTGGGCAGGCGACTTGGACGGCTCTGTAGCCATCTACAGTACGGGTACACCCCTCTCTGTTAGGGAGAGGGGTTCTGGGTTCGTGGCGGCCGCCTGGGGGGGATTCGGGGTTGTGGGGACGTATTTCTCCCCAAACCGGCCCCTGAGGGAGTTTGAAGAGTTTCTGGACTCCCTGGGGCCGGTGGTAAGGCGGCTGTCGCCGCTCCCCATTGTTCTGCTTGGCGACCTTAACGCCAAGTCGAGGACATGGGGAGCGGTGACCACGGACCCCCGAGGGGCAGTGGTGGAGGAGTGGGCAGTCCAGGCTGGGCTGTCCCTCCTCAACCGAGGGAATGTGCACACGTGCGTGCGACATAATGGAGGGTCCGTGGTGGACCTCTCCTTCGCCACGCCATCTGTCGCACGCCGTGTGCAGGATTGGAGGGTGCTGGAGGAGGTGGAGACCTTCTCTGATCACCGGTATATCCGGTTTGAGGTCTCCACCTCCTCAGAGGAGCTGGCGCACCATGCTCGGGGTGGGGCAAAGTTCCCCCGATGGGTTCTGGGCCGCCTCGACCGGCAGCTCGCCGAAGAGGCGGCCATCGTGCAGAGCTGGCGTGCGCCAGCTCCTAGTGAGGAGGATATCGACGCGTCCGCGGGCCGTTTCCGTAAGGCCCTTACGGCGGTCTGCGACGCGTCGATGCCGCGGAGCAAGAACCGCCCGCAAGGCAGGCGGGCGGTGTATTGGTGGACCCCGGAGATTGCCGATCTCCGGGTGGCCTGCTCCGCGGCGCGGCGGCAGCTACAACGCTGCCGCCGGCGGCAAACTCGAGTAGACGGAGAGGAGGCCCGGCTGCTTGGCCACTACAGGGAAACTAGGAAGTCCCTGCAGGTGGCCATCAGCCGGGCAAAGGATGAGCAGTGGGAGGAGCTCCTGAGGACCCTGGACAGGGACCCGTGGGGGCGCCCATACCGGGTAGCCCGGAAGAAGTTCCGGGGGCAGGCGCCCCCTTTAACGGAGTCCCTGGACTCAGAGGTCTTGGTGAGGGTCGTGGCCACATTGCTGCCCGACCCTCCGGAGCTCCTCCCACCCCCCATGTTAGATGGGAGTGTTGCGGAGGAGCTGTTACCACCCCCCCCCCGTCACTGAGGAGGAAATGGGGTCGGTGGTGGAGCGCCTCCGCAACAAGCGGAGGGCGCCAGGCCCGGACGGGGTTCCGGGCCGGGTGTTAGGCGTGGCGCTGAACCACATGGGGGTAGAGCTTCGGGAGCTATTCAACCGATGTTTGTCGGTTGGACGGTTCCCGAAGCTCTGGAAGATGGGGCGACTCTGCCTTCTGGGGAAGGAGGGTCGCCCCCCGGACTGCCCGTCCTCGTACCGGCCCCTTGTGCTGCTGGACGACACGGGGAAGATGCTGGAGCGTATTCTGGCGTCTCGTGTCGTCCGGCACATGGCGGAAGTTGGGCCGGTACTTTCGGACCGGCAGTTCGGTTTCCGGAGAGGGCGTTCAACGCTGGACGCCCTCTCCACCCTGAAGAAGTGGTCCGCGGAGGCGACCGAGGGGGGAGGTAGGTTGTTGGCGGTGTCGATCGACATCGCCAACGCCTTCAACAGTCTGCCGCACGGTGTTATACGGGAGGCGCTCCGGTTTTTCGGAGTGCCCTCGTACCTGCGGCGGCTGTTGGGGGACTACCTCCAAGGCAGGGAGGTCGCCTTCGTGGACGGAAGGGGGGCTATGGTCCGGCGCCACACTGGGTGTGGGGTTCCACAGGGGTCGGTGTTGGGGCCGCTCCTGTGGAACATGGGCTACGACTGGGTGCTCCGCGTAGCTCTCCCTTCGGGGGTGCGAGTGCTATGCTACGCGGACGACACCCTAGTCGTAGCCCGGGGGAAAAGTTTTGAGGAGGTGGCGCGCCTGGCCACAGAGGGCACTGCCCTTGTGGTCGGGCGCATAAAGGCGTTGGGCCTCAGGGTGGCGGCGGATAAGACCGAGGCCATACTATTTCATGGGCCTCGGTGTGGGCCGCCTCCTGGGGCCCACATAAATGTGGAGGGAGTGAGGGTCCGGGTTGGGGCCCAGATGAAATATCTGGGCCTCCTCCTGGACGGACGTTGGCGGTTCGAGTCCCACTTTAAGGGACTCGAACCGCGGATAGTGGGAGCGGCGGCAGCTCTCGGTCGGCTACTTCCGAATTCGGGGGGGCCGGGCGCGAGCTGTCGCCGTTTGTTCGCGGGGGTCGTGCGGAGCATGGCCGTCTACGGGGCACCGATCTGGTCGGATGCTCTCAGCGCCACGAACAGACGCATACTGCGTGCTACGCAGCGTGTCGTGGCGCTGAGGGTAATTCGCGGGTACCGATCGGTGTCCGCGGGGGCGGCCTTGGTTCTTGCCGGCTCCCGCCGTGGGAGCTGGAGGCGGAGGTGCTCGCCGCCGTGTACAAATTCACGGCGGCGAGGAGAGAGTTAGGGGAGCCTCCGGCTCCCACGGAGGTGGACAGGGTCCGACGTGAGGCCCGGGAGGTAATTTTTAGGAAGTGGGAGGAGGACCTGGCGGACGCGCGCTATGGGCGTTATACCATAGACGCCGTCCGCCCGGTCCTCCGAGAGTGGTGTATGAGGGAGCGTGGCTCCCTGAGCTTTAGGCTTGTGCAGGTACTATCCGGACATGGTTGCTTCGGATGGTACCTGCACAAGATTGCCAGGAGGGAACCGAACACTACGTGCCACGAGTGCGGGGCTGCAGAAGACACGGCGCAGCACACTCTCTCCGAGTGTGCTGCGTGGGTGGGGCAGCGCCGCACTCTGGCCGTAGCTGTTGGAGGGGACCTCTCGCTGCCGAGTGTGGTGAGAGCCATGCTCGGCAGCGAGAATGCATGGATGGAGATGGCCTCCTTCTGCGAGGAAGTCATCTCGCAGAAGGAGGCTGCGGAGAGGGCACGCGAGGGGGATCCCCTAAGCGGCCCTCTCCGACAAAGGAGAACGGGTGGCAGGAGGAGGCGGTTCATTCGCCAACTCCCGCCACCCTAGCCGAGCCAGAGGAGACGGGTCGGGGGGCCCGTCTTCTCATTGCACAGGCTCGGCGGACGGAGGAGACGGCTAGGGTGTACTGAGCCGTCTCCTATTTAGGCCGGGGCCCGGTTCAGCCGGGCCGGCCGCCGGGGCGGCGCGGCAGAATGCCAGCGCAGTGCCCGCGTCGCCCCAGTGTGGCGGCGGATGGTACACCGTGGAGTTTTAGTGAGTAGGAGTCTCACATAACCACTCGTTCCCCCGGGCGGGTGTGTACCCATGATGGGTTTCTCCACGTTAAAAAAAAAAAAAAAAAAAAAAAAAAAAAAAAAAGGTTAGGTTAGGTTAGGTTGGGGTCGAGCGACGAGGACGGTGGCTCCACTAGTGGAGTTACGTGCGAGGAGAGAAAAGTGGATGGTCGCGAAGGTGAATTCAACCCCGTTGTGGCTATCGTAAGGGACCCTTCACTAGACAGGTTGTCAGTGTGTAGCGAGTCAAGCGAGGCCTCTATGGTGACGGTAGGGTCGTCTGAAAACCCTCTGTCTGGCGCTGAGGACGCTCCGCCAAGCTCCTTCTGGCGGAAAAGGAAGGTCGAAGGTGCTGACCAGACGCAAACGCCAGTTTCTATCCCCAAAAAGGGTAGGGGGCGGCCCCCAACTACAGGAGAATATGTGGGGTTGGCAAAGGTGAAGGAAGATTATATCCGGAAGAAAGAGGAGTTGCTTCGCTTAACAGTGAAGAAGAGTTGGCGGAGGAGGCATCGCGGGCACGATACAACAGGTCCGAAAGAGATTGCCACTGCTCCGGAGGAAGAGCTCTCCTCCCAATTAAGTGAAAGGGTGCTGGGCGACGTGGAGGTGATCCTCAAAGTCGCCAAAAAATCGGCGAACCTAAAAGGCACTTTCCAGAAGGCCCTCAAGGATGCGGCTGTGTCCATTAAGGATGCAGTGGAACAATACCGCAGTCGGACCACCACCGAGGAGTTGGCGAGGGTCCAAGCAGCGTACGCAAGGCTAGAGGAGACGAACACCAGACAAGCGGAAGAACTGGCAGAGCTTCGGAAGGAGCTCACGTTAATGAGAGCAGACCTGAATAAGGTCCGCCAGCCATCGCCAGGAGCTGAAGTCTCTCTAGTCACAGCGACAGAGACAGGACTGGACCCTTCAACTTCTCCGGCTCCAGGGAGGAGGGAGGAGTTTCCGCCGTTGCCAGGGAGGCCTCGGAGCGAGAATTCTGATATCGACCAGAAGTTCGAGCGCATACTCAACATAATGAGTGCTCGCTTCGAGGCCTTGGAGGATAGGCTTCTCCCAGAAAGACAACTCCGCCCTCCATTGGCGGCGGATAGAAAGGCTGCGCAGATTGCGAAAACGAGAGCACCTAAAAGTGGTCCTCCGCGGCAGCCTGAATCCCGGCAAGCAGCTGAGAAGAATGGCAGAGAAAAAGCGGGGAAAGCCGGTTCCAAGTCGACGACTACACCCGCCCCTCAAGCTTCCTACAGTGAGAAGGTGGCCACTCCTAAACCCACTCAAGGGGAGTGGGTGTTAGTAGGTAAGGGGGGTAAGGCCACAAAGAAGAATAAGAAAAAGGCGGCTACAAAAGCACCTCCAAAAAGGAACAGAGCCCCCAAACTTCGCACCTCCAAATCCACTGCGGTGGTTATAACACTTCAACCTGAGGTGCGAAGAGGGGCATCACCTACAGGGAGGTGCTAACGAAAACATGGGAGCAGGTCGACCTTGGCGCTCTAGGCATTGAGGGCGTCAACTATAGAAGGGCGGCAACAGGGGCTGCCCTCTTAGAGGTTCCAGGTGCCACGAGTGGTCTGCAAGCAGACGCCCTTGCAGAAAAAATTAGGGCGTCCTTTCCAGCTGAGGATATACGAGTAACCAGGCCGATGAGGTGTGCAGACGTGCGCATCTCAGGCCTTGATGACTCCGTTACAGTGGAGAAGCTAATTGCCGCCGTTGCACGTGCTGGGGAATGCCCCCCAGAGCACGTTAAGGCAACTGATCCACGCCCCAGCTTTGATGGGGCTGGAACGGCCGTGGTTTCGTGCCCAGTGACGGTGGCCAAAAAACTCGGCGACGGCCGTAAGCTATTGGTGGGTTGGGTGTCGGCGCGAGTAAAAGTCTTGCAGCCCCGCTCACAGAGGTGTTTCCGTGCCTTCAGGCCGGTCATCTGGGGGCAAAATGCTCCTCAGAAGTTGACTGCAGTGCACTCTGCTATCGCTGCAGTCAACCCGGCCATAAGGCGGCAGGCTGCACAGCGGACCCGCATTGTTTAATATGTGCCGGTGCGGGTAAACCAGCTGGGCACCGGGTTGGTGGCAAGAATGCGTGGCGTCGTCGCCACCCAAGAAGAGAAGAAGGGGGAAGAGGGGAAAAGCCCCGACACAGCCCCTGACCTCGTCGGCTGTTCCTAAAGCGCCGACGACGGTCCAGACGGAGGAGATGGAAGAAGCCAATTAATAATGTCTATTCGTATCCTCCAAGGGAATCTGAACCACTGTGCAAGTGCGCAGGACCTGCTAGTCCAAAGCATGGCACAGTGGTCAATCAACGTCGCCGTGATAGCCGAGCCATACTTTGTGCCGCCCCGAGATAACTGGGCGGGGGATCGAGATGGCTCGGTTGCCATTATTTCCCAGCCCGCCACTGGCTCCCCACCCTTCGCTAACATCAAGGAGGGCCAGGGATACGTGGCGGCGCGTCTCGGGACATTGTGGTGGTGGGGGTGTACGCACCCCCTCGGTGGAGTCTCGCCGAATTTGAGGCTTTCTTGGTGGAGTTGGTCACTGTCGTCTCGGGCAGCCACCCTCACCCCGTCCTAGTCCTCGGGGACTTCAACGCCAAATCTACGGCTTGGGGTTCCCCATCCACGGATAATAGGGGTGAGGCGCTGGAAGAGTGGGCCGTAACATCAGGCCTACTCGTCCTTAACAGGGGCTCCATAAACACGTGCGTGCGACCGCAGGGCGAATCCATAGTGGACATATCGTTCGCTAGCCCTGCAATAGCACGCCGTGTTCGGGACTGGAGAGTCCTGGAGGGGGTAGAGACACTTTCGGACCATCTATACATACAATTCGAAGTGTCCGCTCAGACCACGGGACGACCGGTCCCGAGAGCCCTGGAAGAGGACAGTCCACGTTGGGCTCTGGGACGCCTCGATCGCGAGGTGTTCCTAGAGGCTGCCATCGTGCAAGCCTGGGTGATGGATGGAACACCCGAGAGGCCTGCCGATGTCGAAGATGGGGCGGAGCGACTGCGAGCCGCCGTGTCGCATATGTGTGACGCGGCGATGCCGAGAGTTGGGCGTCGTCCAGTAAGCGCCAGGTGTACTGGTGGAACGCTGAAATCGCGCAGCTGCGCGCACTTTGCGTAGCAGCGCGCCGCCAGTACACCAGGATAAGGCGCAGACGACGTCATTCGCAGGTCGCAAGCCCCGGAGAGGCGGAGCTGCATGAGGGTTACAGAGCAGCTAAGCTCACCCTCCGACGGGCCATTGGCGCGCAAAAGCTCTGGCCAGAGGGAATTCCTGGAGACGCTCAATCGGGATCCGTGGGGCCGCCCGTACAGGATGGTACGCGGCAAACTTCGCCAATGGGCCCCCCCGGTTACCCAGAGTCTCCAGTCAGAGTTCCTCGAGAAGGTGGTTAGCGCTCTGTTTCCCTCCAGGGGGAGTTTTCACCTCCCCACATGGCTCCGCCCGCGGCCGAGCCCGACGTGGACCGAGACGACGTGCCCGACGTGACCCGGGAAGAATTGAGGGCGGCGGTGAAACGCCTCGCGGCCAAAAACACCGCCCCAGGGCCCGACGGCCTGCCTGGTCGAGCGTGGGTCCTGGCCCAAGAGGTCCTCGAGCCCCGACTATTGGGACTCCTCAGCGTGTGTCTGGAGCAGGGCCGGTTTCCGTCGAAGTGGAAAACCGGCCGTCTAGTCCTGCTCCAAAAGCAGGGGCGCCCGGCGGACTCGCCGTCCGCGTACCGCCCCATTGTGCTGCTCGACGAGGTGGGCAAACTCTTCGAGAGAGTGATTGCAAACCGCCTCGTCGGCCATTTAAGCACGTGGGGCCGGATTTGGCGTCGAACCAGTTCGGTTTCCGCAGAGGGCGCTCCACGATTGACGCGATCGCGCAAGTGAGGAGTCTGGCGGAGGAGGCCATTGCTCGGGGCGAGGTGGTGATAGCGGTGTCTTTAGACATCGCAAATGCCTTTAACACCTTGCCCTGGGCCACAATTAGAGAGGCGCTCCGATTTCACGGAGTGCCGTCCTACCTCCGCCGCATAGTCGGGGCGTACCTCTCCGAGAGGTATGTAGTCTTCCCGGGTCGGAGTGGAATGTGTCGGCGAGACGTCGTATCCGGTGTTCCCCAGGGGTCAGTTTTGGGCCCTCTTCTCTGGAACATCGGATACGACTGGGTGTTGCGCGGTGCGCTCCTCCGTGGCCTCAGTGTCGTATGTTATGCCGACGACACACTGGTCACGTCGAGAGCTAAGTCGCACCGCGAAGCCGCGATATTGGTAACAGCTGGGGTGGCACACGTCGTCGGTCGGATTCGGCGTCTGGGACTAAAAGTGGCGCTGCAAAAATCTGAGGCTCTGTGTTTCCATGGGCCTCGGAATGCGCCACCGAGAGGGTCCCAGATCATCGTGGGAGGCGTCCCAATCGGCATCCAGTCCAATATGAAATATCTTGGACTCGTTCTGGATAGCCGATGGGACTTTGTAGAGCACTTCAGGCAGCTGACCCCCCGTCTTATGGGCGCTGCGGCCGCGTTAGCGCGGCTGTTGCCCAACCTGGGGGGTCCAAATTCCGCGTGCCGAAGGCTCTACATGGGGATCGTGCGGTCCATGGCCCTTTACGGGGCCCCGGTGTGGGCTGAAACCTGGCGGCCCGTAATATCGCCGCTCTGCGCAAGCCGCAGAGAGCGATGGCCGTCAGAGCAGCCCGGGGATATCGCACGATCTCCTTCGAGGCGGCCTCCCTACTGGCCGGATCTCAGCCATGGGATCTGGAGGCGGAAGCCCTCGCGTCGCTCTACAGGTGGCGCGGGGAGGCGTTGGAGAGAGGAATACGACCTGCGCCTCGTGAGATCGAGGCGCGGAGGGCAGAGCTCCACCAGATCATAGTCATGGCGGAGTGGGACCGACGACTGGAGCACCCCAGCGCCGGCGTGACGACCGTCGAGGCCGTGAGGCCTCATTTGACGGCGTGGGTACGGAGGCGGCACGGCACCCTAACCTTCCGGCTGACGCAGGTGCTCTCGGGACACGGATGTTTCGGGAGTTACCTGTGTCGTATAGGCCGAGAGCCAACAACTGGGTGCAATCATTGTGGCTGCGAGGTCGATAACGCGCAGCACACACTGCCGCCTGTCCCGCATGGGACTCGTCACGCCGCGACCTCATCGTGGCTATAGGGCCCGATCTCTCACTCCCGACCGTCGTTTCGTCCATGGTTGCGAGTGAGGCGGGTGGAACTCCGTCGCCTCATTCTGCGAGGACGTCATGCTCGCAAAGGAGGCGGCGGAGAGG